>JANAVB010036412.1:0-45288 GCA_029216955.1 Iris pallida
AGGTGACGCGCGATACGAGGTGGTGCGCGTCCCGAAGGGGGGCACGGCCCGAGATGGGGGCGCGCGGAACGAGGGGGCACAGCGCCCCCCCCCTTTCCGACGCTCAGCGGAGGCGGTGCCGACCGGGGATGACGGTGGACCGACGGACGAGAGCTCCGGCGCAAAGACCGGAGCCGGGCGGTGGGCGAAAGCGCCGGCGGGGCTGACGAGGGGCGACGAGAGCCGGCGGGGGAGAGATCAGGATGGACCAGTGGGCTGACCGTCGGGACTGCGGTGGGCGCGGGGCCCTAGGGGCACCCTGCCCAAGGAAGTGGCGCACTGTCCGATGGGCGTGCAGACCGAGGTTCTCGGCCACCCCCTCCTCCGCGTGTAGGAGCACCGGCTGAGACAGGGGGGTACAGAACGAAAGTGGGGGCTCCGGCGGGGGCCGTCCCGGAGGGAGGACGTGGGGAACCGCGGGAGGAAGAGGGGAAAGCGGAATGGGCGGAGCGACCTCCGGCGAACGGAGCGGCGGCTAAGAGACGGGGGGGCCTCCGGCCGGAGGCGGAGGGAGCGTCGGAGGGGGTGGGGAGGCAGGGTCCACCGACGACGATGCCGGCGAGAGCTCCGCGCATGGGGGAGGGAACCGAAGAGGGGAGGCCAGCCCAGGGCCTCCGGGAGGCCCGGCCAGGGGGCCGAGGGAGGAGAACGTAGAGTTTGGCCATCGCGAGGGGGCGGGGGTCCTCAGCGGAGGGGGGGTCCCGCTGAATAGGGCACCGCCGAGGATGGGGCCGCCGCCGCTGCGGGATGGGGCGCTAGCCATGAAAGGGGGACGACGAGAGGCTGCGCCGGGGGGAAGCACCGTGGGGGGGGCCGCCGGGGGAGAAGGCTCTGCCGGTGGAGCAACGAGAGGGGGCTCCGGAGCCGGAGGCTCACCGAGCGGCACCGCGGCCAGCGGAGGGCCATTCCTGGACCGGAGGCGCCGCTGTCGGCGTCGGCGCCGCTGTCGGCGTCGGCGCCGCTGTCGGCGTCGGCGCGCTGTCGGCGTCGGCGCCGCTGTCGGCGTCGGCGACGCCGATGAGTGAGGGGGAGGGGGGGTGGGGACGGAGGGGGACGAGGCGTGCCGGGGCCGGCGCCGGGGAGGAAGGAGTGGGCGCACTACAGGAAAAATGTGTTTTTACGGCGCGCGTTGCGTGCCGTAAATCACTTTAGACGGCGCACATGTGCACGCCGTTAGCCCATGCCGTAAAATGTTGGTAGTTTAGACGGCATAACCTGTGTGCCGTCGAAACTCAATTTGTGCGCCGTCTATAATCATTCACGACATTCATTGCATGTCGTTATAAGACAATTATGACGTGCGTTGTCGTGCGGTTAATGCACAAAGAGGACATTCAATGTGTGTCTATACTCTTTTACAACGTTTAGTGCATGTCGTCAGACTTCAACCACGACATTCATTGTATGTGGAAAGTATGTTGTACATAGAAATTATGGCATTCTGCACGCCTTAAATTATCTTTCCTTCTAAAAAATTATTTTATGCTTTTTGTGTAACCAATGTTAGCTTTGATAGTCAATCACAAAACATACAATTTACACAACAATTACAAATGTACTAACTTCATTCAAACAACAATGCCAAATCATCCAAAATCACTTTATATATTGTGCACAAAAATTGTTATAAGTTATAACTTTCACAGAAAAAATGTCAAATCATCCAAATACAAAAATTAACTAAAGTTTTACAAAATGAGACGGTATACTTGACCTAGGCCTATGCAAAATTTGTTGCTTCCTTCATTCTATCCATAGTCAAGAAGCCGCACAATTAGAACCATCCTCAATCGCTACTCATCAAAAGTGTCAGATCCACAACCTCTAGACAAACAGTTAAACGAGCAGCAAATAAAGGAGCTTCGTCTCTTACATAAACTATTGTAAAAAATTCCCCAAATACCTGTAGAAATGATGTAAATTAGTTTCTAGGAATCGAACTGTTAAGGAAAAATAAGAGACCTGAGTATAAATTTTTTGAATAATTTTCAATAAAACTCTCCAAACAATTTGGAAGAGGCACTAGCAAGAGAAGCCTGAACTCTTTGCCAAAATTGAAGTTGTAATCGGAGGCTTGTAATCGGAGGTACGGTCTAGAAGTTTCAGAGTGGTTATAATCGGAGGTACGGTCTAGAAGTTGTAATCGGAGGTACGGTCTAGAAGTTTTAGAGTGGTTGTAATCGGAGGCTTGATTGAAGGTACACACTTCACAATTGAAGTTGGTCGAGTACTTCGGATCAAAGCTCGCGTTGTAGAAGTTGCAAGATCTTCGGATGAAAACTTGTGGTGATTTTCCATAGTGGATTCAACTGGTAGCAAGAGTTCTACCGACTGGACTAGTCCTCAATAGAGGGAAACCAGTATACATCCTTGTGTTTGCGTTTGCTCTCTACTCTCTACTTTCATTTACTATCTGTGATATATTATCTGTGATCTTGTTACTAAGCTTTTTAAATAGTTAATTTCCGCTGCCTACTCTATTCACCCCCCCCCCCCCTCTAGAGTATTGCACTTTACAACTCGTTCCTACAATCGGTCCTACAATTGGTATCAGAGCGGGTTATACAGGTAAAGCGAGGTAACACTGCTATTATATTCTTATTTATTATAGTTGTTACATAGATCACATATCACATATGACAAGTATGTACTTCACAACTGAAGAGCAATCCTCAAATAGACTCCCACTATTTGATGGAACAAACTATAGCTATTGGAAGACACGGATGAGCTTCTACTTGAAGTCTCTAGATTTTGACTTATGGTCAATTGTTGTCACCGGCTACAAGAAGCCTACTATCACTTATATTCTCACATCCTCTATAATTAACAAACCCTATTATAGTTACACAAAGGAAGAGAATAAGTTAGCTAGCCTTGATGCAAAAGCCATGCATATGTTTTATTGTGTGTAGACATAAATGTATTCAATCTTTTCTACTTGCACAACATCTCATAAAATTTGGAAAGTTCTTGAAGCTACTTATGAGTGCAGGTATGAAAGCAAAGCTAGCAATCCAGAGAGAATGATAGCCTTCATAATGATGCAAATATGTACATGACAAAATTGGGATTTAAGGTACAGTATAATCCCTTATACGAGAAAGAGCTTGTATGTGACAATTACAAGAAGATAGACCACATCCAAGAAGATTGTACTACTACAAGAAAGGAGAGTCACTACGAACAATCAAATAAAGGAAGATCATCGGGCATATGGTGTGAAAGCGAAACAAGAGAGTCTGAAGAAGAAGAATAAGAAGAAGAAAAAAAGAAGAGAGAAGAAGAAGAAGAAGAAGAAAAACCTCATCAAGCTGCAAATTTATGCACAATGGCATATCTAACGAGGTACAAAATAATTCTTTTTCTGAAGAGAGTGAATTTTCTTATGATAATTTATCTGATGCTTTCAGTGATCTGTTAGAAGAACACAAGAAAGTATTAGATAAATATAAGCAAGCTAGAAAGGATATTCTATCCTATAAGCGTGAGATTAAAAAGCTTACTTGCTTATTGAATGATGCTAGAGATACTTCTACTTCTGATAATTCTATTGAGATATCCACACTTGAGTTTAGATTGCATGAGGCGCTTGAATGCATTGAGAAAAGCACTCAAGAAAATGCTAAACTTAAGGAGGAATTAGAATCAGAAAAGAAGAATATTCTATTGCTTCATGTAGAATTGATGCTCTCTCTGCTAAGTATGATGAGATCTGTGCTAACTCTAAAAAGTTAGAAATTAGACTGGGAAAGCAGGTAGTACAACCTACGACTCAGTCTAACACAAGACACTTAGCACATCAAAAGTCACACACGACAGATCATCTAAGGAAGCAAGCAAAGCTAAAGGTTCACATAACCATGCTTTCTATTACAAGTATCCACGCACATCATATCACACTACTGCACATTCTCATACTGTTGTACATAGTACTAATGTTAATTTTTTCTGTCATTATTGTGGTATGAATGGACATGTTTCTAATCATTGTCAGATTAGAAAACTAGTTGATATGAACTTGTGCAAATGGGTTCCCAAAGCTAACAAATGTGGATCCAAGTATTGGATACCAAAGTCTTCACCTAATATTGCAGGTGAAGCTTCTCATATCAAATAGAACCATGGAACATGTTGGTGATTGCAAAGCTACAAAGGTCATCTTCCATGCAATTGCACCAACAGAAGTGTGGTCACTAGAACCACTTCGGTAACATGCTTACTAAATAGTTTCTAATATCTAGCATGTTCTTATTATTTTTTACTATTAGCTTTCTTTGATATCTTTTAAATTGTCTATTGTTTGAATCAATGTGAGACATAATCCTAGCTTGACTAGTTGTTTAGCTTAAATGTTTAGTTCACACTATATAGTATTTATTTTCTATCAGTGTGACACATTTGTCTATGTATGCTATTATTGTTAATCTTTATTCTTGAAGCATGCATAGGAGCTTAATTTTGTTTTGGTGAATATGTTTTGACTCTTCGTCTTTAAATTTCTTTAATGGTCACTTCTAACCGATTTGTTTTAACATATCGTATTTACTTTGATCAGTATTTGTGAGTATGTCTGTTTAGCACAAGTCTCTTATTTTCTTGAAAAGTATATACATATACTTTTATGTTAACCTTGTGCTTGCATAATATATTCACTATTGATTCTCATATTTTATTTTGATTAATTCTTATGATCAATTACATCTTTGTCTGATAAAGTTTATTTATGCATGTTTTTGATCTTGTGATTTTTTTTATGATTGTTAATGATACATGAATAATTCATTTTTATTTATAATTGCTGATACGTTTCTTATATTGTATAAATATCTTTATGGGGATATATGAGTTAAGTTCAAGTTCTATATAATTATTTTGAAAAGTAGTTTCAAACTTGTACTTATCTCATACTTAAGTTATTGATTTTGTTAACAAATTATGTTCTTATTTTTATTAGCTTCTTCCTCAAAGCCTCTTTTAATGATGTTTTATTTTCTTGGCTTTTGGTTGACATTTTGGATACATGATATTTTTAAATATCTTGATCTTGATAAACCATTCTTTGGACTTTTACTTTTAGGGATTCTGGATTTCGACGATGTTCGATGATACTGCATATATTCCTTTGAATCTAAGTTCTTAAGAGTAGAAATCACTTTGGGAACAAGCCGAAAGGGTCCTTCTGTCATACAGGTGTAAATAGCCTGAAGCGACACGGTGCACTAGTCTTCGGACTACCGCTAGCTGGGAACCGGCCCCTACAGCTAACCCGAAGTGATCAATACTTTATAGACTTAAGATTTATTAAGGGCTACTTGCAACTATCGTCTAGTTCTGGATCCAAGGTACTGAACCCAGTCCTCTAGGTTCCAGAATACATCAACGTATCTAGATTCTATATTTGGTTTACAAATATTTTATATTTTATTGTTATCCAATGTTTTTGTAGCACATATGGATAAATGTAATTGATACATCTTATGCTATATGCTACATTTTTAAGTCCATATAATAATTTTTTTTATTGCACTATTCTTCTTAAATCCTCGATTATTAAAGAATAGATTTGTTTTGGGTACAAGCCTACAAAAGGTCTGTCTGTCACCACGACTACGGTCGAAGCGAAGCGGTACTTAAGTGTTCCCTGGTGAACCTCCGTTAGCTGGGACAGTACCCCTATAGCTAACCCAAGATTGATCAACGCTTTATAAACTAAAGATTTATTGAGATCTAGTTGCAATTGTTATCTGATGGATTTTGAATTTCAGATTTGATAGATAATATTCTCTCTTTATATTTTCACAAAAGGTAGCATATGTTGATCTATCTTGTCGATTATGAGATTCTATAACATAGATCAATTTATGTCATCTTTTGACTTATACGATTATTCATCATGCTAATTTGAAATATCTTTTAATTGTTTTATTTTTAAATGTTCCTTTAATGGATATTTCTTCTTTTGTCTAAAGATGATCGTTTTTCGTATTCGTGACTACTCAGTGAATATTATGGTATTGTGATTTCATCTTTAGCTTGTGTAATATTCGTAATATTAATGATTTTGAGCTTTATATTATTATCTTCTTATTCAAGTTACTTACTGTCTATAACAGTAATTCTTTGCGGGAAGAAGTCATGCAAATTGAATCTCTATCAAAGCATTTTTTTTCTTTAAACCTTACGGTTGTCAGGTGGACACCGTGCTAAGGCTTTAAAAGGAAAGAAATGAACTTTGATAAGAAGACCTAATATTTTTTGATTAATTTTCTACTTTCGAAATATGTCTCTAAATTTTATTTTAAAATTTTGTCAATATTATTTTTTTTGGATATAGCCATGTAAAGGTGGAGTAGTTAATTGTTTCAAGTCAATTAGCCCCTTGACATGCCATTTCTATAATACACTTTTCTTTGGACATTTATCAGGTTATGTTTATTTGTTCAAATGAATTTATTATGATTTATGGATTCTTTTATTGAAATAGTTTTCGTGATTCGAATCGCCAGCTTTCAGTCTAAGGACTAAATGGACGCATTCGAACATTTATTAAGACAATTTTCATAATAAATTCCACATTTTTGAAAAACCTTTTTGATTTCTTTTGATTTATTGAATCTGTCCGGAACTCAAATGTTATTATTAAAGACAACTTTCAAAAATCTTTTACTTACATGAAATGATTTGTGTTATTTGTTTTATTGAAGACATATTTTTTTTCTTCATCTTTAAGCATTTATTCATTGGATATTTCTTTTATTTGCCTAAAGATGATATTTGTTTTGAGTTTGGAATTTTATATGCATTTGATCAAAGGAAAGAAAAGATGCATATCTTGGAAATCCCTTAGATCTTGTGATTTTTATTTTATCTATTTTATGCATATAAATTATTTTTGAACTATATACGCATATTTTAAGGGGGAGCAAATTAATTGTTTCAATTATTTATGCCCTTAATATATGGTATACCTAGTTCATCATGGACATATATTCTTTTACCTTAAATATCTTGTTGAGTTGTTCATAATTTTTGGATTTGTATTAGATGAGAGAATATATGATTATTAATATTATTTTTAATTCTCTCATTCGAGTTTCTAAAAGTTATCTTGCCAAATATGTTTAATCATTCTTATTTGATTACTCCTTTTGAGTTTAAACTGATTTGGCATTTCTTATTGAGATTTTATCTCCAAGTTCATGATTATCTTATTTAGACTGATCATACTTTGCGGGGGAGCATTCAAGTCGACTGAATTTCTCCTTCTCAAGTATTTTGTCTTCATTACCTTCTTGTTTATCTGATGGATATATATCATGCTAAGGTAATTGAATTCAAATGCATGAACTTTGGTATAGATTTTGCATAGATTCTAGTTTACTTATTTTGATTTCTTTTTAAATGATTATATTATTTATGGAATTGATTCACTAATTTGTATGGGCGAATTATGAATCATATTTTTTTGTGATCATTGTTAAAAGTCTCATTAATTTTTATTTCTATGGTATATACTAGATCTGCGAATTTCTATTCTTCATGATTTATTTATGACCAATGATTGATTCTTACTATATTGATAGATTTTTTGGTCAAATGACATTCAAAACATATTTCATTTTTGGTTTTCTAGTTGGTAAACTATGTATTGCTTGATTTCAATGTTTTTAAGTTCAACCAACTATATTGTGTTTGATAAGTTTTTTATACTTTAGTTATACAAGTTTTAATCATTAGTTATGCAGTTTTCTAACTTGTCGTTACACTGTTCTCCTACTCCTTGATCATGATTTGCTTTCCTCCTTTACTTATGCTTGAGTTCATTTTAGCTCTAATTACGGGGGAGCTTATTTTTGATCATGTCAAAGGGGGAGAAATAAGTTTAAGTGGGGAGAAATAAGTTTAAGATAGCACACAATATTCTAGTGTTATGTGTTTATTAGTGATACATGCATCTATTGTATATATATTAAACTTAAAGGATTTGCCATAATCAAAAAGGGGGAGATTGTTAGCCCAATGATTATATCATATTTTTGAATATGGCTAATCAATTAAGTTTAACATAATGATGTCACTAATATTCATGTAATCACTATCATGTTGCTACTTAAACTTAGCATTGTCCTAATGTTAGCATTGTCCTAAATGTTCTATATCATATTGCTATGCTTGTATCATATTGGTTTCGTTTGTCTAACATGTATTTGTAGACATGCTGTAAGCATGATCAAGCTTTGTCAAACCAGGACACATGCAATAGAGAATTGTTGATGGGCCAAAGACGGCGTTATACAAGAAGCTTTCTCTGAACCGAAAGGTATTCAGATTTCTAGATCTGTTTATCTTTGGACGACCGCCGTCAAGTGAAAAAGGCGTCTTTAAGTCTGCTCAAATATCTGAAGAAATGCGTCATCAAAGGGCTCTTGGTTTTCCTATTTCATCAATGTTTTTATATTTATTGAGTCTAGGAATACGATGTACACTGCATCGTACTGGCAAATAGGCTACCCAAGAAACGTTTTCAAAATACCCTTTTATTTTGAAAACAAGCCCACTTACAAAAGCCCAATCTACTTCCTAACTGCCTGACTTTTCAAAAAGCCCAAAAAAATTTGCAAAAACCCTGACAGAACTCCAACAGAACTCGGACAGAATTCGGCCAGAGTTCGGCCAGAGTTCAGTTAGTGAACGTTACTTTTTGAACTTGGTCTCCCTGCAGTTACGGATCCTACCGAGATTTTCTCATAGAGTTCTGTCCGAATTCTGCCCGAATTCTGTCAGAATTCTGCCTTTGGAAAAACTATAAATAGAGAAGGATTTCGATCATTTCAACACACTCATTCACTTTCATATCTCTTCTCTATAAGCCAACTACTTCTTCCAAAGTATTCTGAGCTATTCATTTTCAAATCCCAAGCCAGTTACAATCCTCTAGTCGATTTGCCAGTGCGGTACGGTCTAGAAGTTTCAGAGTGGTTGTAATCGGAGGCTTGATTGAAGGTACACACTTCACAATTGAAGTTGGTCGAGTACTTCGGATCAAAGCTCGCGTTGTAGAAGTTGCAAGATCTTCGGATGAAAACTTGTGGTGATTTTCCATAGTGGATTCAACTGGTAGCAAGAGTTCTACCGACTGGACTAGTCCTCAACAGAGGGAAACCAGTATACATCCTTGTGTTGTGTTTGCTCTCTACTCTTACTTTTTATTTACATATCTGTGATATATTATCTGTGATCTTGTTACTAACCTTTTTAAATAGTTAATTTCCGCTGCCTACTCTATTCACCCCCCTCTAGAGTATTGCGCTTTACAACTCGTTCCTACAATCGGTCCTACAGGACATATATCAGACATGGCTAAATATCAAAACACACACTAGGACATGCCAAAATAAGGGTCGTGTCTGTGCCTCCATGTCAACATCACGTGCCATAACCATGTACACATAGATGACAAAATAACAGCAACAACAAGGCCTTAACCCAATTATTCATGATTTGAAACTAGAATTCATAAATTTGATCTATGGAAGTTTTACATGAAACAATTACCTTTGTCTTTGTCTTTGTCTGTCTCTATATTTGTTTCACACTTGACATGTAGTTGTTGTAACCAGAGACTAAGACTGCTGGGAATTCTTTGCCAATGATCTAAGGAATGAAGTGGCACCCTGGCTCAAACACTTCATCAACTCCGTAAACAGCTGTTTAGCCATATCCCCCCCAACCCTAACCCACACACAGTAGACGATGAGAACCAAAACAAAATTTCACATCAGCATTTCCTCGAACACCTAGTATCCATACGAAAAAAGACCCTAACTTACTCTATTTTCCATTCAGTAAAATCAATGTATCATCCTCACCGCCGTCTAAACAATAAAGTCCTCGTTAAAGTTGTATCGAGAAGTGAATAAAAATGGAGTATTAAAGATGTTGTCGAGAATCTACCTCTCGTGCTCATCCTGCAAGGTGTGCTACCATTTCCCCCTCGTAGAAGTCCCTGTTGAAGTACGAATTGAACCTGCTCCCATGCTTGTGGTACTCGATAGTCATGAAAACTTGCCCTTCCCCGAGGACTTACCACGGTGCCAGTCACCCTCGTACTTGCCGAAGTCGTAGGGCGGAGCCGAGGAGGAGGTCGAGAAGGACAGAGAGTTTCCACCATGGAGGGGTGATCGGGACAGAGGTGATCCGCCAGAGGGGTAGACAGAGGAGAAAGGGAGATTTTGGAAAAGAAAGGATTTAGGAAGGGGATAACAATCGAAATGAAAAAAGTATAGGTATTTTTAATTTTGGGAAAAATGTTTGGCGGCAAACAAAAAGTAATTCCCGCTATATTTTTACATCATTCACGACATGCAAGTTGTGCCTTCTTTGATTATTGACTTTTACGGCGCGCATAAAGCACGCCATAAATATTACGGCATACATATGTACGCCGTATTAAGATAAAGCATGGCACAAAAGAATGATTGTTTGGTTTATTCATGACATGCTCCAAAATGTGTGCCGTAAAACCATTATTTACGGCGTTCGTTCCTATGCGTGCCTTAATTTTAATGTCGTAAAAAGTCATTTTTCTTGTAGTGGCGGCAACACTGCGGACAGCAAGGCTGCCAGGGAGGCTCCGTCGGGAGGGGCCGCCGCGAGAAGGCGGGTGGCTGGGGGAGTAGGCCGGCGGCGGAGGCCGGCGCTGGCTGCCAGGTGGTGGCACACCAAGGCGGCGCCCACCAAACCGGCCACCAAGGGGGCGGCCATCCCCAGCCGAGATCGCCCCAGGGAGTAGAGCTCACCTGCCCAGCCATCTTAGTCTGTATATATTATATATATATATATATTATATAATATATATATAATATATATTATATAATATATACCAATATGTATATAGTTTATACATTGTATGTTTTATATAAATACTTGTGTGACATAATTTTGGGTAGGAGTGAACTTGGACTGATTTATTTCCAGAATTCTGGAGTCGATAACAGTCAGTATTCTTCGCACCACCATTCTTTCATATATGGGTTAGGTATATAGTATGTGCTTAGAGGGAAGTCTCTCTCTCTCTCTCTCTCTCTCTCTCTCTCTCTCTATATATATATATATATATAATATATATATATATATATATATATATATATATTATTATAAATAAAAAAATATAATATATATATATATATATATATATTATATATATATATATATATATATATATATATATATATATATGCTAGTGGTTGATAGACTATAGTTTTATGTGATTATAGGTTAGTGTTTGTGACCATTGGAGTTTGGGACAGATTAGGATCGACCCAAAGACCTTAGTTTAGTCGAGTTGACCGACAAGTTGACCAAGTTGACAAAAGTCAACTTTGGGTCAAACTTGATCCATTTTAACTCAAACGAACTTAGAATGACCTAGAAACTTGTGTATAACCTAAAAATTAGTCAACGGACTAGTTGACCAATGTTTGACCAGGTTTGACCAGTGTTGACCAGGTTTGACCAGAGTTGACCAAGGGTTGACTTTGACCAAAAGGGACCTAGAAGTATATAGTCTTGCATTGTAGCTATTTCTTTTAATATTTTAGACTTGGTTGTGACATGTGTATACTTTAAATAGGTTTATATTGCCCCATTTTAGCTACACTTCATCATCATCAGTTCGGTTTGCCAGGTGAGTACATTCTCTGATCTTTTCATACTTGTTTGGATATGTTCTCTTGTTATAGACTAGTATACTTGATGCTGAAACGATGTTCACACGGATTAGTACCCTATGGATCTTTTCATGCGATGTTATCCCCTCGTATACATCAAGTATATCATGTTCATGTACTTTATCGTGTTCATCATGTACTCCATGTATTCATGTTATCCATGTACACTCATGTGTTATTCATGTACACTCATGACCATATGAGCTCCATGTATAAAGTAGTTGTTATCCATGTGCAATGACATATCATGTCTTGATCCTTGTGTATTGATTAGGGGCAGGTAGAGTGTAGTTGGATATGTGATTATTATCTCCAGTAGGTATTCATGTGCAACTCCATAGTTTATCCATGTACAACCTAACCTGTTTACATAACCAATTTATACTCTAAATCACGTAGATAGTTACATTTCTCTATTTATCATATTTATATCTCATCTTGATAGTCTCTCTCTTGTTGATTTTCTTTACAGTATTTTATGTATAGTTTTCTATAGCTTGCTTTATATGTCTAACCCTGATATGAACTGTTGTGAGAGATATGTGCTCGTTCCGTCCTGATTGGACATGTTGAAAATTTTAAAGGTGATGATGAAGAGTTCTGCCGTGCTTATTACGGCATTGGCTTAGATGACACCGGTGACGTGGACCCTCAGGAGGATCCAGCAGTCGCTGAGGATTTGCCCATAATCTAGCTGAGACTTTAGTATCTTATTGTCTTTTTATTTGAGACATCATGAGTTGTACTTTGAGACTTTGTTCTGGTGGTTACACCTAGTCTTTTATTATATCTGTGACTCTCTTGAGATTTATTCTTCTATTCCATCTTAGTTGTTGTGATTGAGTTAGTTATTATTTATTTGGCTAAATTACAACTTGATACCCTCAACTATTCAAAATTATCAACTTGATACCCTCAACTTTGATAGGTACTAACTTAATACCCTATCTCAACTAATATTTTTAAGTTGATACCCAAAAAAGAATTTATTCCTAAAATACCCCCACCCCTACCCCTTGGCTACTACTCCTCAACCCCCCCCAACCCAACCCTCGGCGGCCACCCCCCTCCCTCATGGCTTGTACTTGCTCCTCCACCCCCCGACGGCCATCCCCCCTCCCCTCCCCTCGGTACCGACCACCCCCGGCCCTGACGACCCCCTATCCGGCTCCGACCCTACTCCCGCCGCCCGATCGTGCGTGCTCGCCGCCCGTCGGCCACCCGCAGCGGAGAGGGGGGGTTTGGGGAGAAGAGAAGGGGCAATTTGGTCCAAAAATTTTTAGGGTATCAAGTTGGTACCTATAAAAGTTGAGGATATTAAGTTGAAAAAGTGTGATAGTTGAGGGTATCAAGTTGCAATTTTGCCTATTTATTTCTCCATTCGGAGCATATCATAGACTGTATTAGATATTGTGACCCAGGACAGCGTTCTACCGCCGACACTGCGGCGTAGGCTGGACGTACTTTACTTCTCGTGCCCTTTCTCTGGGTGCGAGTCGTGACATATGGCCCGCGGGTGAAGCGTAAGTAAATTTAAGTTAATTTAATAAATTTGTTTCATTTATTCAGTTAATAATCCAGTCGTTGCTTCTTTGTAGGTTTTTTCCGTGGGATGCTACCAGGCTTCTAGGGCAGATTATCCGGACTAACTACCATGGCACCTACCTCAATTTTTCTGAGGTGCCCCTAGACTTGCAGTACCGCTGGCTCGACGAGATGAGGGCATATATATATATATATATATATATATATATATATATATATATATATATATATATATATATATATATATATCTTGTGATTGATTATTAATTACTCTTTAATCAACTATTTTTTTAATGTCGTGATAATTGAATTTGTATGTCAGAGGACCTTCTGGTGGCCCCTCCATCGCGAGGAGGCGATCCGCAGGACCTATAGAAGCGTTGCCGGGAAGAAGATCCGGGATGCAGTTTATGACCTTCGAACGGTGCATTCGAAGAAGGAGTGGATCCAACAGGACTACTATGAGCAGCTCTTAAAGAAGATGGATGCTCCTGCCTTCAACAAAAATCGAAAAAAGTGAAAGCAAACCGACGAGCCGCAGGACTACATAAATGGGGATCAAAGCCCCACACAGCGACGCTTGCAGAATTGGTGAGATACCGCAAATTCATTCCACTATCTAATTCGGTACTATTAATATACTTAATTAATTAAATTCTAATACAGACCCAACGGACGTTGAAGGAGGGAAAAGATGCTGACTCGGTCACCATGCACGATGTATTCTAGCATACCCACAAGAGGCGGAAGGACGGGAGCTTCGACGACGAGAGGGCCAAGGAGACGGATGTAAGCACTTACGTTTATGAGACTTATGTTAGAATTATAAGTATTCAAACTATAACTTAGGTAAACTAAGGATTCAGACTATAACTTAGGTAAACTTAGGATTCAGACTATAACTTAGGGAAACATAGGATTTAGATTATAACTTAGGTAAACTTATAGTATAAACACATTCATTTGATAGGGTGTGTATCGTGAGGCCCTTAGTCGGGTTCAACCATCTGCTGCTGAGGATGTCGGCGAAACGACGCCCGTTGGGACGCCCTCTTCTACGGTCACTCGCTACGACGACATGTTCGTAGATACCGTCGACGGCTTTAAGAAAGGGCATATGTACGGAGTTGGCTCCCTGGCGCCGTTGCACACGACGATTCTGAGATTTCCACCTCCCCCACCTCCTCCTGCGGCCCCGGCAGACGATGATGTGAGTTCCCAGCTTGCGCATCTGAATGAAGCGGTGTCGGACTTACGGGTGCAGTTGTCCACGTACTTTCTGCGTCCTTCTACTGCTTCCGGTCCGTCTGCTCTCGGTCCGACTACTGGTGTTGTCGGTCCTTCTCCGTCAGACGTCTCTCTTTAACCTTACTGCCCCTATCGTACCACCTCCTGCTGTGACGGCCCTTCTCGACCTGATGTCGCCAGAACAGCTACGCTAACTTTCAGACCATGTCTTAGAGGGATTGCCGCCACACCTGGTGGAAGTGTACATGCGTCGGGCGCAGCAGGGAGTACCAGCACCATCGGATGATCCAACTCCTCCTCCTCATTGATGTTTCTATTCGAATATTTTGAAAACTGTTTATATATTGAATATTTGTGTGTTTTGTGTGGACAATTTAAAATATTGGATAATATTGACTGTTTTAAATGATTGGTGTGTTATTTATGTTGGTTTGTGTTGGTGGATGTTTAGGAATCATCTGTTTTATTTATGTTGGTGGATGTTTGGGATGTTGAGTGTTTGAATGTTTGGATAATGTTGAATGTTTGGATAATTTGTGTTATTTATGTTGGTGGATGTTGTGTAAACAGGGAATGCTCTGTTTTGTGCAAAAAAAATTCAAAAAATTCCCAGTTAGCGACGGATCCGTGACTACCAACCGACGGACTATTCGTCGCTAACTGGGACTATCCCAAGTTAGCGACGAATGGCAACTACTCACTGACGGACGATCTATCACGACCCGCACCCGTTTTTCGGAATATGAATGCGTGTCCAAGCCAGCCTACGCCGCAGTGTCGGCGGTGGAATGCTGTATAGCCACAATGCTCAAAATCACAAATAATGCTCATTCACAATATTAATTTAATTTACAATATTCACATGTTTTAGATTTGCAGAAAAATATAAACTCTTACAAATATTGAAATGATTACAACTCATCTATCTAGCTAATCTCTAGGTTTCCGTCTGCAAGTACACCCGTAACTCCCAATGCTAAGTGAAGCCACAACTAACCTAAAAAATGTTGGTTTTCAGTCAGGAATGGAACGAGTACAATTCACTGAATGCAGTTTCAATATATGAAAATGACTATACAATAGAGGTTTGCCTTTAAATATATGATTTAAAAAATAAATACAGAAAGATAAAATAAAACTAAACAAGGGAAAACAGTAAATAAATACAAAGACAATACTCACCGACTGACTGAAGTACCTTTGATATGTGATCGGTCTCGGAACAATTACACGACACTGTCTACAATATCTACACTGTATAATGTACACGGTCTATACTGTATAAAGCAATAATAAAACACCATCTACATTATATAAAGCAATAATGAAATATTGTCTACACTGTATAAAGCAATAATAAATTACGGTATACACTATATAAGGTCAGATCACACATCCTTGGTACTTCACCTCCCAGACACGATAAAATATAACAAACATAAAAGACAGAAATCACATATCTATTGACTAACAATGAGATATAGTAAAGCTCAATATCGAAAACAAACAATAAACTGTACTCGCCTGTGGTCCTTTACTGGTGAAACCGATAATCCAAACCACTTAGTGTGCCACAACAGTCAAACTCGTACAACAGTCTCCAGATGCTGAAATAGACATTACCAACGTTCTCAGAATATTCAAATTAGCTAGAATTGCCTGTCCTTAAGTCCAATTCTGGACACAGGGGCAAAACGATAATTTCGGATCAAAACGGTATCCGCCGTTGGACCCGCTTTGCACCGAAAAGCGTACCAAAGTCAATGGTCTCTAAAGTCGTCAAACTATATGTCTAAGGATTCATTTTGATGATACGAACCCAACCGTATATCCAAAGTTGAATTCCGGTGGGCTGTACACAAAATCGTCCGTTGAGTCGGATCGTAGGGCCCGCAAAACGACGATCCGGTCAACTGTCTCAGAATCGGACCAAACTTGGCATACAGGACCAGAAAAATGATACGGTCCTGTTGGCACAATTTTTGTCTCGATCTGACGAACGTGCACAAAGTAATTAGAAAATTTGTACAGAGACCGATACGGTAAATTTTGACGGATACGCATCAAATTCGTCGCGCACATGCGACCAATTTGAATTCTGTCAAAGCCCATACGCACACGAAGCTGATACTCACCTGTCGATGCTTTCGGTTCACGACCACTTCATCCGGTTTGGCGGGACGCACGTCGTATCGAAGGAATTTTCTATATTTTAATATTTTGAAAACATGTTTTTCGCCCAATTGGGAATCCGATTTCTCGACGTACAGTCGTCAAAATTGACTTCCATAACTTGGGTTACAGAGACCTATAGGTTGGCTGGGACTATAATCATTTGGTTTCTCATAACCGTCAATAGATCGACTGGAAGTCGCCTTCGAAACAAGGGTTTGGGACCAGTTCCTTCGTTTCGTCTTTAACGGAACTCGAAATTATTTCTTAGATTTTTGGTCGATTTAGCAGGCTATTCTCTACGAGTTAAATCTAACTAATTACTAGGGTTTGTAGATGGTAGGGTTGTTATCAAATCCATAAAAACGATTTACGAATTCGTCGAGAGACGAGGGAGAAATCGTACCTCAAATAGGGGGTGGTGGCTACTGATGTTGCTGCCGTGCTCTGTTCTATCCGTGCCCGTGCGTATGTCGGCGCTGTCATGGCCGGCCTGTGGCCGCGCGCGGCGGCGCCTAGGGCTGGGGGAGGGTCGCCCATGTGTGGGTGGTGGCGTTGTGTTTAGGGTTTGCGCGTCTCCTCCTCTGTTCGACCTTTATAAGAATATATTTTGTTCGGTTTTGTACAGGCTCGGGCTCGGCCTGGGATTTTATGCGCGGGTTTGGGGTTGTTTGTGTGACTCACGAGATATTGGTGTGACTCACGAGATATTGGTCCACCACCAATATCTCGTGGGTTATTGTTGTTTTATTTTTGTTTTTTTCTTTTTCTTTTTCTTTTTCTTTTTCTTTTTTTTTTCTTTTTCTTTTTCTTTTTCTTTATTAATATTTTTTTTAATATATATATATATATATATATATATATATATATATATATATATATACAAAATATATATATATATATATATATATATATATATATATATATATATATATACTCATAAAAAAAATATATATATATATATATACTCATATATATACTCATATATATGAGTATATATACTCATATATACTCATATATATACTTATCCATAAAACCTAAATAGAACATACATATTATCTATTCCTAGTGTAGGGCCTATTTGTATAAATATGACTATATATAATAATATTTATTTGACAAAATAATATAACCAATAATAATAAAATAATATTATATAATAATAACCTCAATAATATTGATAATAAAATAATAATAATAATAATAATAATAATAATAATAATAATGACAAATTCAATAAATCTAAATTGGTGTATATACCATTATGTACAGTCTAATAATCCCAAAATGTACAAGGACCTATTTTATACAAATGTCATTGAATATCAACTAATATTGATATTTATAATATTTAATTAACGAATACTTAGAAAATATTCATCAGATCATTAAAATGGAATACAACACACTCGTACCAATTTACATCGACACGAATGTTATTAGATGTACCGCATGACTACATGGGCTTGGGCTAGTTTTGGGTCTAATCTGGACTAGTTCGGTACAATCGGGTTCCATAAACCTCAATAATATAATAAATAAATAAATAAATCTTCGGTAAGGGTTAAGTCGCAACTTGGCCTGGTTTTCCTAGATAGGACATCACTGTGGCTCGGCCTTTCCTACCAGGGCTAATACACTAGTCAAAGCACGCCATTGCACTATCCGTGCCACGATTTCTTGTCACCTTGTACTCCAAAACTCCACCATGGCTAAATTCATCTACCGTAATAATTAACTAAGTAATTATTTATAAAAATTCTAAAAATTACCATTTAATTCAAATAAAATATATTATCAAAATTCCGGAAAGAGGGGTTACACGATCCGTCGGCAAGGTTCTGGAAATATGAAAAAATTGCATAATCGGATTGACGGATATTTCGTCGGTAGACCATCGCTAGTAGTCAGCAAAAGTTTGGCGACGGATAATCCGTCACCAAATTCACGACTGGTCGGCGACGGAGTAGCGACTAATTCCGACGGCGTAGCGGCGGAATATCCGTCGCCACGGTTCTAGAAATATGAAAGATTCACATAACCGGGTCGACGGATATACCGCCACTATTCCGTCGCTAGACCGTCGAACAGCAGTGACTACAAGCGATGAGTTAGCGACGGAGTTTGTGTATCAGACACTCTCTGATACGCGTGTAGCAACGGATTAGCGACGGATATTGCGTATCAGATACTCTCTGATACGCAATTACCGACCATTTTAGCGACGGATACGACCGTCGCTAAGGCGATGTGTCATGAACTTTTTGATACGTGCTTTGACGGAAATTCGTCGGCCATTCGTCGTGAAATTTACACGTATGGTTGACGAAAATCCGTCGCACAATCGTCGCTGGGCGACAACTTGGCGACGGATTGTTTTTAGCGACGAGGCTTTTTCCGACGGATTTTTTACCCAAAATCTGTTGGCCATCCGTCGGTATTACCATTTACCGACGGCAGGGCGACAGATACGGCCGTCGCTAAAGCGATGAATTTTGGTAGTGATGTTGAAATTCGCACTTCCGTTTAAGGATGCTATTACATATTTTTGTAACATGGATCATAATTTTGAATATTCAGTAACTGAAGATGATTGGGTAGTTGCTACTTCTATATGTGAATATTTGGAAACTTTTTACAAGGTTACATGCACTCTTTCTGGTGTTTATTATCCTACTTCTTGTTTAGTTTTACGAGAACTTTGTAACATGTCTTACTTGTTTTCTAAAATAGAAATGTTCCAAATTTTGACTATGTTGTTAAGAGAATGGAAGCTAAATTTACTAAATATTGGGGTGATGTACCTCTTTTATATTGTTTGTCTTCCATTTTTGATCCTACCATCAAATTAGAGGGTGTAAAAGCTTTGTTAGATGACTATGCAGATAACTTGGAACTTAATCTTATGGAATTGAAATTGGAAGTAAAGATAGTTTTAGAAAGATTAGTACTACTTTATGAAGATAATGTTGTGCCGATCCGACCAACTCAAGTTGGTACAAGTAGTAGCTCTGGCATAGTGGACCACGCCAATCGTATATTAAAAAGGAAGAAACAGAGACAATCTTTCCAACCCACTCAAGAGTTGTCTTTGTATTTAAGTTCTTATGAAGATGAAGATGAAGATGAATCTTCAAATCACTTCACCATTTTAGAATGGTGGAAAAGACACGACAAAAGATTTCCTCTACTTTCTACAATTGCACGTGACCTACTAATGGTCCCGGTGTCCACGGCAGCATCAGAGTCTTGTTTTAGTGCAGGATCAAGGATGTTGAGCCTAAAGAGGAGCCGGTTGAAGGCGGATATCTTGGAAGCTTGTGTTTGCGTTCAAGATTGGATTTTAGCAGAAAAAAAGAACACAGAAAAAAGAGAGATGAAGCTTATGACATCAATGAGTTGGACCTCGGGTCGCTTGGATTGGGGGAAACTTCTGGAACCGAGGAGGATGAGCAAGAAGAATGACTCAAGTCAAAGGTATGACCCTCAAACTTTCAAACTTCAAAAAAAGAAAAAAACTTTGAACTTTAAAACTCCAAACTTAACATATAACTTTAAAAGTTAAAACTTTAAACTTTTAACAAAACTTTAAAACTTAAAATTTAAAACTTAAAAGTTTTAAAACTTTAAACTTCAAAAAAAAAAAAACTTTAAAACTCCAAACTTAACATATAACTTTAAAAGTAAAACTTTAAAAAGAAATTGTAAAACTTAAAAACTTTTAAAAACGAAAATTAAAACTTAAAATATAAAAACATAATAATCAGAAAATAACAAAAATTTCTTTACTTAAAACAAAAAATTTTAACTCTGCCTATGACAAGCAAAGCTTGTGTTGCCGGTCCCAAGCCCGGATAAAAGAGGAGGAAAAAATAAAATAAAATTAAAGTTAAAAAAAGTTAAAAAATTAAAATTAAAATAAAACTTAAAAAGATAAATAAAATTAAAATAAAATAATTAAATATGAAGTTAACTTAAAAATAAATAAATCAAATTAAGATAAATTAAATTAAAATTAATTAATTAAGATAAATTAAATTAAATGAAAAGAAAACTTAAAAAGATAAATTACCTTAAAAAAATTTAAATTAAAAAGAAAATTTAAAGAGGGGGAAAACCATAACAAATTAAAAAAATAAAATAAAATAAAATAAAGGAAAACTTAAAAAGAATAAAATAACAAAAGAAACTTAAAATTTAAATGAATATGAATATGAAGTTAAAAAAAAATTGTTAAAATGGAAAAAAAGAAAACAAAAAAAACAAAAAAAAAACGGCGGCCCGCTGAACCGGCCCGAGCCCGGCCCTACCCAAGCCAGGTTACTGGGCCGGGATGGGTTCATCTGGCCACGACCGGGCCGGGCCAGGCCTGGCCCGCTTCTGCTTCCGGTCCGGGTTAGGCCCGGACCAAGCCCGCCTGGGCCCGGTTCAATTTCGCGCGGTCCGGCTATTTGCAAAATTGAAGGGAAGGACCGTAATGATGTGGTGTCTTCCATTGACGGAATGGATCGGTGCTAGCATGGATGACTGGAGCCAATGGTAGACCACAACGCCACTACTTTCTGTCGCATGCAATCCCGTCTCGCTTCGGCAGACTTTTTCTATATTATTTATATGAACAGTCTCATAAGAGGGAAATGCTATTCAAGTTCTCACCTGCCAAGATATTTGTAATTTTTACTTTTATCAGCAAGTTCGTACTGATACTGATACTTGTTGGAGCTTTTTTCTTGACATGTAGAGAGCTTGCTCTCAACATGCCTAATAATTTTAGTCCCACATTAGAAAAGCAACATGAGTAGTATCTCAATATATACTTGGTATGTAGTTGAGGTGTGCACATGGGGTGGTGATCCTAAGGAGGGAACCATGTGGGTGATTTTACTAGGAGATAAGGATAAGACTCCATGGTAAAGCTTAATGCTTTTTTCTATTGAAATTTATTCGTATGTAGTTACAGTGCGGCCTATATAAGCTTCTCTGCTCTCTCTCTCTCTCTCTCTCTCTCTCTCTCTCAATATAGAAGTATTCATAACACAATTCCTTACGAATTTTCAGAGAGTTTAAGAGAGAAGAGAAGTGCACCAGTGCCACTTAGCGCAGGAGTTCGCGCCATCTAAGGAGTCAGAAGAACAGAGTGTTCTGAATGTTCTCCGTCGAACTTACTGATTCCTGAAAGCTGTTCGTGTAGGACGAATCAAGCTTTGAGCATCGGTGATCATTCACCCCAGCAGGCAATCCTCTTTTTTTTCCACTTATACTCGTTCTGAATGAGAACAATTCTGATCTAATCATAAACTGTTAGTGGACAATCGCTACTGCTGCTAACAATTCATTTGTACCTTCTTTTTAGATGTACTACATTTGAATTCGTTTTCTAAAATCCTCCAAGGATATCTATCATGCACCTTCTTTGAAGTGTTGCTATGAATCGTTGTTTTTACAATCGTTTCATTTCTCAGTTTTCCATCTAAAAATTATGCTCCGGGACTAACAATCTCAAAGCTTGATTACACAAGATGGAAAACTTTCATGCTTCACTAATCAATCCTAACTTCACCAAGTTAGAGCAATTTGATAGAGAGCACTATCAAGTCTGGAAGAGGAAAATTACTCTCAATCTTCAAATTTTTGAAGTTGATCACGTGTTAACCGAGGAAGAACCTACTATTCCAGAAACTGGATCTGCAGCCGCAATTACTGCTGCTACTAAAAATCAGGTCAAATGGAGAAGAAAGAATAGCATTTGTAGGCTTTTAATCCTAAATGCTACGATGGACTCCCTAGCGGAATCATATTCAAAGAAGATAATTGTGCGAGAGATATGGGAGTCTCTAGAAAATATTTATGAAGAAGACAATAACAAGAGCAAAATATTTATGGTTAAAAAATATCATAAGTGGCCCTTTGAAGACGAGAAGTCTATGCTACCGCAGGTGAAGGAGTTTCTGAAGCTGTGACAGAATCTGGAAGATGAGGCGATGTCCTATTCCGACAAGTTTGTTGTTGGAGGGATCGTCTCAAAGCTCCTGGCTAGGTGGAGCAAGTTCTATGCAAATATGCATAGGAAGAAGTTGGAGATCAGTCTGGAAGATCTCCTGCAAGAAATCTATGTTGAGGACCAAATGAGGGCTCAACTGAAAGTGGACGCTCTGTCCAAACAGCTGGCTAATGCCAATTTGGTTCACACCAAGGAATCAAAGAAAAATTATGCGGCTTCCCACAGCAAGAAGAAAGATCCCAACAATCTAAAAGTGAAGGGGAGTTCCTTCAAACAACAGAAGGCAAAGTCCCAGATGCCTTATTTCAAGTATGGCAAGAAGGGTCATTTCAAGAGTGAATGTAAATCTAAGCCCAAGCAATCAGAGCAAGGTGAGCCTAGTAAGGTTTTAATGATCACTGACGTAGTTGCAATACTACCAAAATACAGTCAATTAGCGACGGCACATTAACGACGGATTCTTTTCGCCGACGTTAGCGACGGATTTGCGACACATAACCGACGGAGTACCGACGACAAGCTGATATATTTTTTATTTTATTTTAAGGGGGAGAAAATGTCGCGCGTCCGTCGCTAGGGCGTCGGAAACATAGCGACGTATACGTGGGCCGTCGCTATGCAGTCGACTATTTGGCAAAAATTATTGGAAGAAGTGGCGGGACAAATCTTCGACTACGTAGCGACGGATAGTCCTTCGGCAAGTATCCAAAAGAGCGACAGACTAGCGATGGATATTATCCATCGCTAGTCCGTTGCTAAATATACGACCCAGACTTAGATTGAAACGACGGGGGGAACTTTTCATTCCCCCCAAATTAATTTCACATCCTCTCCTCTCTCTCTCTTCCGAAGGTAATCCCCTCTCTCTCTCTCTCGCAGTGGTCGGAGGAGCAGCGGGGGCGGCGGGGGCGTCGTGGGCTGGAGGGACGGCGGGGGAGGCGTTGGCTGCGGGGACGGGGGAGGCGGGGGCGGGGGATTGGCTGCGGGGGCGGAGGAGGCGGGGGCGGGGGAGGCGGGGCTGGGGAGGCGGGGGTGGGTTGAGACGGGGGGGTTGGCTTCGGGGGCGGGGAAGGCAAGCTGCGGGGGCGGGGAAGGCGGGGGCTGGGGAGGCGGTGGCAGAGGGGGGTTGGCTGCGGGGGCGGGGGAGGCAGGCTTCTAGCAAGGGCTCCATTGTGATTGTCTATGCAAAATTTTATAAAACAGTTTTATTTTAATTATTATAATTGTTTCTTTCAATTTACAAAAAAAAATATAATTGCTAAAGAATCGTGTAGTATATTACTACTTGTCTGCAAATTAAGGATGATATATAAGTTACAATAATCATTAAATGGATTTAGTTCACGAGGGTACAATGTGTAATCGCAGCATAGTGATTGACCAAACACTAGAAAATAAATAAGGTTATTTGGCATAAAAATGATCTTTTTGTAGATCAAAAGGATCTTTTTGTAGACTCGGCCTTACCCCCGGTATGTGTTTTCGAGACTCGACCCCATAAAAAGGATCTTTTTGTAGATCAAAATCAATGGCAAAGTGAGCAAGATAGAATGCAACTGCTGTAGATATTTGGCATTATCTTAATGATCGGATCCTTGTGATGTAGTGGTGTTGTCAATCAAGGGTAGGAGAAAATTGTCTAAGATTATTTGAAATTACAATGGAGGTGCAACAATAGGATTAATTGGATTTTAGTTATAGGATTTCCTAGAACTAGAAGCATACGCAAATGAAATTGGATTGAGACTTCGAAAAAGGTACATCTTTGTTAATTGGATTTTAGTTATAGGATTTCCTAGAACTAGAAGCATACGCAAATGAAATAGGATTAATTGAATTTTAGTAAAGGGAGTCTTTGTGTTATGCTTGTATTAGTCACATGTATGTGTAAGTATCAGTTTGTTAGAGGCAAGGGAACTTTGTCGTTGTATTTCATTGACAGGTAATGAGAACCCATTTACCTAGGTGTTGGTATCTCAAGTATCAAATGGTGTGGTTTCATTTTATATGCATATGCCATGTACCTTCAGTGGTATGCATGGCGTTGACTGTTATACACATACACTAGCATGGTTGAATACTTGATAATTTGAACACTATCGATATCGGACTATCGGTATAGGTATCGCACTATCGGTATCGGTATCGAACGATCGGCCTATATACCAGCGGATCCACCAGTTACATGATTATATACTAATTCTGTTTAGTTTGTCTTATGATACAGATTTTCACATCCAATCTGTGATGGATTGTTATTTTGTTGATCGTACATGGATGTACAAACGACAACACGAGAGCAGCATAGGTGTGAGTGACAATTTTCAGGCAGGCGTAGAAGTGTTTCTTAAGTATGCCATGAGCAAAGCTCAGTATATGGACGGTAACAAAATCAAGTATCCATGTCGTAATTGTCGCAATAGACGTTACGAAGAAGTGGTATCCCTTTGATTCGAGGTAACATCAATCGAAAGGGTACCCCCCACTACCCCTCCTTGAGAAGGAGTAAGTTCCCATGACATCCTTCTCTTAGAAGCCAAACGGTAGATAGCCGTTAGCGGCAATTGGCGTTCAAGTTGTCGCATGTACAGGACCATGCCCTTCGCAGAGAAGAACCAGTCTTCCTTGATCTTCAGTACCTTCGCCTCGGTGGAGGTCAAGCGGTCACCAAATAGAAAGGCAGGTTTCAAGAAAGTCACATCCTCGGACTCGGCGGATTTCAGTTTGCCGCTCTCCATCATACTCTGGAGGTAAACAGGCGATTGATCCCAAATTTGCTGCAATCTCTCAGAAGGCTGATTCAGTAGGATAGCAGCCTTCGCGGGGTTAATAACCTCCTCATCGAAATCAACTCCCATTTGGCAAAGAGAAGCATCCAGAAGGACTTCATTCAGCAAAAGGATAGTCAACGACACTGACACAGCAAAAACAAAAGTCAGGCAACATAGAAGCCTTAAAGAAGACAAAATATAGGGTGTGTCAAGGAGCCTGGCGCATCATCAGATTTTAAACCCATGCGCGTCAGCAGTGAAGCTTCGGCGCATCATCAGGGTTTAAACCCATGCACGTCAGCAGGAAAGCTTCGACGCATCATCAGGGTTTAAACCCATGCGCGTCAGCAATGAAGCTTCGGCGCATCATCAGGGTTTAAACCCATGTACGTCAGCAGTAAAACCTCGGCGCATAATCAGGTCCTAAACCCATGCACGTCGGCGGAATAACCTCAGCGCATCATCAGGACAGAAGTCCATGCGCGTCGGGGATAAAGAGTTAGGGCACAGCAACATGATGCAACTCATCCATGTGCTCCAGACTCGTCTAAAAAGTTGGGAGATCACACCCACCCGTCACCGCAGGCCGAACATCGGCCGGAGTCATGATAGTGATAGGAGCATCTTCCTCGACGAACTTTGCAGGCTCCTTCCCCTTGCCAGCACCATCGCGAGGAGTCTTAGGGGCCATTTCATAAAAGAAGAAGTTAGGATTTTTCGAAAGAAGAACTCTAGAGAAGAAGAAAGCAAAGTGGAGAAGAACCCTCTCTCTCCATCAGACGCCTATTTATAGGCTTAGGCATATACAGAAACCGATGAGGAGTGACATCAGCCGCCGCCTCGGGTTCTGCGAAGTGATAACTGCAAATAATCCAAAAAGATCATCATTAATATTTTTGGTTACTTCGAAGCGTTATCATTTGCATTAACTGAGAGGAGCATGCCCCCATCACTGATCCGCGGAGTAATCATGCACCCGAACAGTCATGCGCCCCGTTGAAGACACCACCATGCTTTTTATTCAAAGTATTCCAAAACTTGACAAAAAGTTTTGAAAACTTTGAAGGGGGCCTTGTAGAAGGATGGAATTTCAGGACCAGAAATCCTATGCGCCTAACATTACATGCGCCAGAGAGCTCAGATGAAGTACTTGGCACAGCAAACAGCAAAAGCATAGACATTAAAAGAAGATATTTATTTTCATATAAAAGTCTATTACATGTCTAAAAAGGCTTTTAAAAGTCTACAAAGAAAAGACCCTAAGTCTACAGCTAGGCGCAGCAACCGTCATGCGCCCTCAGTTTGGCACATCACTTCAGCGCCCTCAGTTTGGCGCATCTCTTCAGCAGCTCAGTTATGTGCATCCCTTCAGCAGCTCAGTTATGTGCATCCCTTCAGCGTCTCAGTCAGGCGCATCATGAAGTCTCAGCATATGCGCTCCACTTCGACCCGATCAAATGCTTCGACTAATGAAGCATTTATTGAGCAAAACGAGGGTGGGCAATCAACCCCCTAGCTAGAGGAAGAGCTCTCCAAAGCCTAAGGAAGAGGAGAGCACCGTAATTGATCCGCGGCAAAAGGAGGCTTTCAACACAACCAGAATGAGCAACACCCACTCTGACAGAAAAAAGAGCCTCCAAAGCCGGGGCACCGCAATTCCGATCTGCGGCTCTTCCAGCATAAAGGAGACGAGGCTCGAGCATCCCGATCTTTGGATGCAACAGGCACCTTTCGCCTGCCTCAGAAGCCCTCGACTCCGACTTTTGGATGTAACAGTCACCTTCAAGTGCATAAATGAAGACAATGCGTCGCATCTTCACCCTCGGGAGCATCTCGTCAACAGAATGTGCACGAGTAAACAAGTTCATTTCGGGAGGACGTGAGAGAACGAGAAGTAAACTCTCTCTTTGCTACTATTTATAGGCCGGAAAAATCAAACCCATGCGCCAAGTGGCTGGCTCTCTGAATCCCGTGCAATGAATTTGCATTTATGGTGATGAACATGACGCTTCGAATTCGGCTAAGTCAAAAATGGCTATTTAAAGCACTCGAAGAACGTAACAGTCGGACCAATAAAGACGTATCATACAAATGGATGCGCCGGTCAGACCGTGCATCATACACACGCGCCCCCTCAGCACTAAGCGCCTCATAAGGATGCGCCCAACGCGTCTCCATGCGCCTAGTGGAACGCAGATCGACGCACCCACTCAATAGCCCATCACCTGTCAAAGAATATTAAATGCTGAAGTCTGACACGACAACAGCCAGTCCCCAAGGACTGAACAGTTGACAGCTTTTTCAGAAAACGAAGCATCGCTGACGTCAGCATCATCATTACTTTCCTCCGGCGGCTATAAGCCACGTGGCCACCCAACCATTTTGCATATGCCTCCGTAGCATGTGCCCAAATCCCTGCATGCGCCTCATACTTTTCTCTGATCCCTAAAGATAGAGGTTACGTCACTACTGAAGCTCCGTATGCGTCTCAAAAGCCGTACGCCCAGACTGGTTCGTGACTCCTAAAGGTTACAAGCCGAAGTCTCCTCATGCGCCCAATCCCAAGCGCATCCTATCAGATCACTCTCCACCAAATCCGAGATCTTTGAGCCATGGACCTACGACACGTGTCCTTTGACTCGATTCAGCTTATGAAGGGGTGCTAATCACACAAGATCTCTGCAACCGAACGATCTTCTCCATTGCTACGTGTCAGCTCTGCCGCAGCCCACAAAGGCAACAGGAAGGGTTCAACTCCTCAATCAGAGCACATCGCTCATGTGCCTCCCTCAGCAATCACCACGACGCATCCCCACAAACAAGCGTATCCTACATATGCGTGCATGAGCAGCCAGCCTGCAAAGCTATAAATAAAGGGATCATTTCCTACACACACACAGAGAGACATACCTACAGACAGAGACCTACATACAGTGAGAGAGGCAGATACAGACACTCAACGTCTTCTTCCTCTCCGCAAGCTCTAGCACCCAGAGCAACTCAGACCTTCAGAGAACCGAGAACCGTCGTCAGATCGTCAACGGAGTCAACGCATTACCACTCGCTCCATCGACACAGGGACCCAGATAAACAAAAGTGTTCTCCTAGGACTACATCTAAGTCCTACATTGTAACACTGTTCTGTTTGTAATTAAAATTACAATAAAAGATTTTAATGGCAAACAAGCTGGCGACTCTGCTGGAGAACTCTTTATCCTCTACCGAGAAAGCTGTGTCGCAATCCGACGACGTGAAGGTGGGCTCCTTCCACAAGACGATGGTCGTACGCCTCAATCAACAGGCGTATGAGGAGTTCATCTCTGAAGGCAGCACAAGTCCTTTGAAGCGGCTGCCGAAGCCGAAGAAGACTAGCCAAGTCTGGGTGCGCAAGGTCGACGCCTCTGGCACCACCACCGAAGGGGATTCGCCGATGCAGCCTACCCTTTCTGTTGATATCCTCAGCAGCCAAGACGCGCCCACCGGTGCAGCGCATCTTTCGGGGAAACGTGCGGCTGACCATATTCCCCAGCCATCTCCCTCTCAGGCGAGGAAAATGCATCGACGGAGCATGGGCACAGCTAATACCCTGCGCATCACCTCTGATGTGCCACAGAAGGCCTCTGTCTCTGAAAGACTCAATCGCTGTCGTGGCGAAGAGAATTTGGACTCTGAGTACTATGCACTCCAGTGGGCTGGTACAAAGAAGTCCAAGGCAGCACGGGCCATGTGTCTCAAACGTGATATGCCGGCAGCAAACCAGAAGCATGTGCTCACAATCATGTGCGCTGCTGATGGTAAGCTGTATAAGGTCGACTCGGGTGCTTCTGCGCCAGAAATGAGCCGACCTTCAAAGTCCTTGCCTCACTTGGGCGCATCTGTTGCGTTCGCAACCAAGTCGAGCAAGGCAAACTCTGTGATCTTGAACCCCAGCGCCTACATAGGATGTGCGTCTGTGGCTGGTTCAAGTCACTGTTAATGTTGTGCCCCCACTACTGATCTGAGCACATCTTCTGCGTTGGTTCAGGAGGCGTAGCATTCACCTGACCACCCTGGCGCTTGGCCTAGCCATGCGCCTGATGGGGGTGCAAAGGTGGCACTCTCCTCCAATAATTTGCGTAATGTGATCAGTCACAAGCGTCGATCAGGAGAGTCGACTGACGAGCACATTGCGCCCCTCACAGGGCACACCTGTGCTGTAGTCCCCATCAACTGTTGTTGCAAAATAACAGTCCCACCACCAAGGCAGTCGGTGTTCTAGCGGCTGCAATCATCAACACCCCTCCGACGTCGCCTCGGAAAGAAGGTGTCAATTGAAGAGGAGCCAGAATTAAAGGTTGCTTCATGCAACGTAATCTCTAACTCCTCGTCAATCCGAAAGGCGACTGGCAACTCCTCGTCCTCGTCCAAGTGCCAGCCGAGGAAAACCAAGACAACTGTCCCGTCCTCTGGAGTGTTTGAAGGCACTCGGGGGAGAAATAAGATCTTGGAGGAAGCTGGGGGTAGTCAAGCCCTTGTTGATCCTTTTTCTGAAGATGAAGATGTCCTCCAGAGCATAGCTGGGGGTAGCCAAATTCTTGCTGATCGTCCTCCTAAAGACGAAGACGTCCTCCAGAGCACAGCTGGGGGTAGCCAAGTCCTTCCCGAACGCGAAGATATCCCCCAGGACATAGCTGGGGGTAGCCAAGACGAAGCTCCAGGAGAAGCGACTCCCCGACAGGAGAGTGAGGCCGAAAGTGAAGCCTCAACCGATCCATCCACTTCCAGCCATGTCATGACGGTGTACATAACTGGGGGTGATACCGAGTCGGATGTGCCGCCAGCAGACCTCGTCCATCGCATGGATACCTTGGAGGGAGGACTCAAAACCCTCTCTGCCTCCATGCAAACACTGACTCAAGCAGTGTTTGAGATACGGTCAGCTTTGGCCAGGGCACCTTCTACCGGTCCTGACCCAGGGGCCAATGGAGAATCAAGTGTACCCCTTCAATGGATATCCTTGGATACGGATCGCCGCGAAGCACCACGGACGTCGGAGCCATCAAATGCTCAATTCCAGGCTGTACCACCTTCCCCGACTCCCAGTTCCATGGAAGATGTGGTTGAGATGATCAGGGACTTGCGCGAACGCTTTGAGTCCAAAAACAGACAAGAAGAGCGCCAGAAGATGGGGATCCCACAACCATACCCCCTCGAATGGAACAAAGTGGTTTATCCTCCCAAATATAAACCACAAACATTGACGCCATATGACGGAAAGGACTCTCTACGCCGTTATCTGACGTACTTCCAGTCTCAAACGGGGCATCTTCCGAAGGAAGACGCACTACTCACCAGCATATTTGTCGGGGCACTGAAAGGAGTGGCTTACGACTGGTATTGCAGTCTCCCCGACAACTCCATATCTTCCTTCGACGACTTGACGCGTCTCTTCCTCGATCGTTTCTACGACGGAGGAAAGGACATGACAATGGCATTTCGTAGAGGTGCGTTAAAAAGAGAAGGAGACGGTTCGAGCATTCATCGAACGTTTCCGACAAGCATGTTTCATACTACCCCCGGGTATGCCAGAACATGCACTCTCTCCTCCTGTAGCATGACATGCTGCCTGCGATCAAACTCTGGCTCAACTCTACTCCTCATCCCAATTGGAGTTCCTTGATCATCGAGGCCGAAGCAGCAGAAAAGAAGGCATCCAATGCTCGTTTTCTGGGAGTCAGTTTTCCTGCCTTTGAGGACAAGGGAAAATGGTCTGCAGCCAACAACCCTAGACGAGAGACGAAGGGGAAGCATGCGTTGACTGTCAATGCCTCCAAAGGTGCATCAGCACCCACTCAGAAGCCTCCACTTGCACCAAGGCCAAAGGAAGTTTATTCATTCAATGATGAAGACACCCTGCAACTCTTCGAGATATTGAAGCAGGGTGACAAGATCAAGTTGTCGGACCCGAAGCGTCCCGACGAGGTTGGGAAAGTGGACAATCCGAGGTACTGTCACTACCATCGATTTGTCGGACATCCAACTAAGGACTGCTACGTCCTCAAGAACTACATCCAGCGCATGATCAATGCGGATGTTATCTCCGTCGACTACGAGGAGAAAACGGTCTCAGCCAACCTGGTGTCACTCCAATTTGGCACCTTGCCGCCAACCACAACACAAGATGGCGTCGTCCCCATCCCAAAGGCGATAATGGAGGTGGTCAATCTACCACCTACTCGTGACAACGTGAGTGGACTCATCCCACTCACCATATCTCGGGGAAAGATCTTATGGGTTCACCCCGATCTCGTCTCCGAGGTTACTCACTCTGCCTCCAAAACCAAAGGCAGAAAGATCAAGTCTTGCCGCATGGTCTCTTCCTCTGTGGAAGAGGCACTTCCTGTACAGACGCGTTCGCATCAGAATGCCCAACCTGACGAAGCTGCCGTCGAGGTAGTGCCTCCTTCCACCGTCCCTGCTGCCCAGGAAGAGGGCCCATCCAGGCCTCCAGTAGCTAATAAACAGAAGCATGTAGAGGCTCATTTCAACAAGCCTTTGCGAAAGGAGAATGCTTCGCGGCTAGCCAAGCCCCACAACTTCGACATACTGGCACAACTTGCCAGTACTCCTGCCCGCCTATCCCTGTTTGAGCTTCTTCGTCTTTCAAAGGGCACTCGTAAAGCTCTCTGTGAAGCCCTGAAGGATGCTGAATCCTTCATCGGTCAGGTCAAGCAGCCTGAGGATACCCCGACCACATGTGCACACTGCTATTGTACGGATGAAGTTATCCCCAACATAACTTTTACCCAACAAGACATGCTGCTCAAGCACAACCGACACAACAGGCCACTGTATTATACATGGTATGTCGGTTACGTCAAGGTGAAACGGATTCAGATCGATCCAGGGTCTTCCCTCAGCATCATCCCGAAGACGCTACTCTCAATACTGGGGATCCTAATGTACCATCTGGCGCCTTCCAACACTACAATCAGCGGCTTCAATGTTAGCAAAAGCGAGCCGCTGGGCAAAATACGGCTGAAGTGTCATATCGGTAACCTCCGAACCGAGGTGACTTGCTATGTCGTGGACGCTGACGTCAACTATAACCTCCTACTGGGTCGTCCGTGGCTGCATGAGTACATGGTGGTGCCATCTACACTCCACCAATGCATGAAGTACGTATCCACCAACAACATCATCCGGACAGAGTTCGCAGACATTGACCCTTTCAAAGGGGTCGAAGCCTACTTCACTGATTCTACACTGTACAAGTTGCCCGACGAAGAGGAAGCCAATGATGCTGACGATGAAGCAGAAACAGTAGCAGAGCCGGACATGGAGCCAGAGATGATTCCCGACGCTCCTTTGAAAATTCGACTCAAAGGGAAACCGCCTCAGATGCTGCCTCCCATGACCATCAAGCTACCTGGAAAAGCACCAACATCTCTAGGTAGAACACCTACTGAAGCTCCCTTGAAGATACGGCTCAAGGGAAAGCCGCCTCAAACATCGGCTCCCCTTGTGGCAAAACTACAAGGGAAGGCACCAATCACTGAAGGCGCAATTGAGGCACCTCTGAAGGTGCGTCTTAAAGGCAAGCCTCCGTAATCATCTGTCTCATCCAAGCTGCCGAAGAAGGCCCACATGGCCCTCTCGGACCCCAAGGTCAAAGCTGCGGTGGACTCTCTCGATCCAACCCCAGTACTCACAGATGAAGATCTATGGGAATACATATCTGCTGATGTAGATGCACCCTCTCTGGACAATGTAATCCCGCGGGACAAAATCTCGTGTTTTATCAATAATAGAGTATCTTTTAATTATTCTAGTCTTCCACATTGGTATGCCATGTATACATTAGATAACGCTCTACGGTCGTTGCAAACACAAATAACGACCGTCAATCATGTAAATCGAGTAGTCCCGTCCCAAGGGCTCTGTTTCGTAGTCCTACCGCGGAATCGAGACGAAGAATCCATCATCTTCGACAAAGTCGAGCGTCATCAAGACCTTCCGCCACTCGAGCAAGAACCAGATACCGGCAGAATACAAGTATATCGGTACACAGACAAGGCAAAGTACCTCATCCAAAAGATGGGTTACGATCTAAAAAGCAACAAAGGCCTGAAGTACGGCAAGGGTCGACGTCTTCCTCTCCGGCTCCCAATACCTAAAGGAAAGCCACAGGACTACTATCATCGAACTCGACGGGGGGTGGGCTACGTCACGCCGCCGGCAACTCCAGAAAGTTCGGAGGCAGAAGAAGTGGAACATTCTCATTCGTCCGAAGCATCAACTTGGGATTCTGATACTAGTATCGGCTCTGTCTTCAAGAAGGTGCTATCAGCCAACATGGCATCTGCACAATCTCAAGAAGATGAAGGCGGAGATCAAATGCCAGAATTCTTCGAGGAAGAACCTTGGGCTCAACGCCTAGGAGCACAGTGGGAGTCTCGTTTTGAATTACGCGAACCCCCTACCGAAGACGAAGTCGAGCAGATCGACCTTAGGGATGGATCTTCTTCCAAATCCATCTTCATCAGCAAAAGCCTAAAAGGAGAAGACCGGGAATCTTTGGTCCAATTGGCCAAAGAATATATCGACGTCTTCGCCTGGAGCTACGAAGATATGCCGGGACTTGATCCCCAGATCGCGATACATAGGCTTAACATCTTACCTGATGCCAAGCCTATAAAGCAACAACAGTGACGTTTTCGTCCTGACATCATGAACGCTATCGATCAAGAGGTAGACAAACTCCTGACCAGCAGATTTATTCATGAAGAACAACACCCGGATTGGGTGGCCAACGTCGTCCCTGTCTCCAAAAAGAATGGGAAGATACGAGTCTGTATCGACTTCAAGAATCTCAACACTGCTTGCCCGAAGGACGAATTCCCGCTTCCAATCACTGATGTGATGATCGACAATACATGTGGCTTCGAGCGCATGTCTTTCATGGATGTGTACTCGGGCTACAACCAGATCAAAATATTCCCCGATGACATAAAGCACACGTCATTCAGGACACCGAAAGGGATTTTCTGCTACACGGTGATGTCGTTCGGCTTGAAGAACGCTGGTGCTACATACCAACGAGCTATGAGTACCATCTTCCGTCAACATCTTTGTAAAACAGTAGAATGCTATGTTGATGATATCGCTGTCAAGAGTCGTCTCAAAGGTGATCACCTACAAGACCTAAAGACAGTCTTCGATCTCATGCGAGTACATCAACTCAAGATGAACCCCGCTAAATCCTTCCTTGGGGTTTCTAGCAGAAAGTTCTTAGGCTTCATTATCACGGCGAAAGGCATTTATGTCGATCCCGAGAAGACCAAGGCCATCCTTGACATGGACCCTCCAAAGAACCTCCGAGAACTTCGAGACCTGCAAGGGCATCTTGCATACATCCGAAGGTTTATAGCAAACCTTTCCGAAAAATGCCAACCCTTCACTCAGCTCATGAAGAAGGAAGTCTCCTACGTCTTGACAGAAGAATGCCAGAAAGCTTTCGATGATATCAAAGCCTACCTGACGAGCCCGCCAGTTCTTGTGGCACCTGTCGCAGGCAAACCATTTCTCCTCTACGTTCGTGCCATGGATCATTCCCTCGGAGCTCTGCTGGATCAGAACAGTGATGCAGGCTACGAGCAAGCTATCTACTACCTCAGTAGGACACTGATCGGGGCCAAACACCGGTACAACCCCGTTGAAAAAGAGTGTTTGGCCTTGGTGTTTGCCATCCAGAAGACTCGCCATTATGTCTCGGGCCAGACAATTCATGTCATCTCCCGAGTCAATCCGCTCAGGGTTCTCATGACGAGGCCAGGATCATTGAACTTCCGGCTTGCTACATGGGCGATCCTGTTGACGCCATACAACATGGTGTTCGTTCCATAAAAAGCCGTCAAGGTTCAAGCTCTGGCCGACTTTTTGGCTGCACACTCCATCCCAGAGTCCTCTAGACTCTATGAAGATATTTCGGATGAGGTCCAAGAATCAAATGTCACCGAAGAAAGCTCCGTCTGGCGGATGTTTTTCGATGGAGCTTCAAGAACAGGCCCCAAAGGCTAAATCATCGCTGGAGTGGGGGTAGTCTTAGTCTTCCCAGATCAGCTGGTCATCCAGCGTGCTTACTCCCTTTCGAAGCCGTGCTCCAACAATGTTGCTGAGTACAACGCTCTCATCATGGGTCTCCAGCTGGCACAACAGCTGGGGGTGGATCATCTAGAAGCCTACGGCGACTCAAAACTCGTCGTTAACCAGATCAGAGGAAAATACAAAGTTCGCCATGAAGATCTGGTTCTTTACCATGAAGTTGCATTGAACATTATTTCAACCTTCACCAAGTTCTTCATAGAACACGTACCTCGGTTACAAAACCTGGAGGCTGACGCTCTAGCTGGCCTCGCAGTCTCATTGGCAGCACCCCTCGGGACTCAACACTACGTCACGGTAGTTGGTCGAGATTTGGTCTGTCCTAAAAATAACCTATGCTCACAAATGGCCCATGCCATGTCAACAAGTGCTGGTGTTAATGTCCAAGACTGGAGGTTCCCGTTCATCGACTTCGCTGTCTACAGAATTCTTCCAGAGGACCCGAAAGAAGCCGTCTCAGTCAGGAGGCGTTCCCTTCGATTCTATTACGATACAGCTATTAAATGATGTACCGACACTCCTACGATGGACTTCTCCTTCGATGTTTATCCAACGAAGAAGCAGCCGAAGCCCTTCGAGAAGCTCACGACGGAACTTACGGGGCTTATCAACCTGGGCCTAAGTTGCAGGATCGACTGCAACGCATGGGTTACTACTGGCCAACCATGGCAGCCGACGCTGTCGACTATGCTAAGAAGTGTCATGCTTGCCAGCTCCATGCCGACTTCATCCATTCACCGTCAGAACCACTACATCCTACGGTCGCCTCTTGGCCCTTCGAAGCTTGGGGCATGGACATTGTAGGACCGATCACCCCTCCTTTATCGAACGAACACCACTTTATCCTGGCCATCACGGACTACTTCTCCAAATGGGCAGAAGCAATTTCGCTGACGGAAGTGAAGAGCTCTAGGGTGAGCAGCTTCATCAAGCATCATGTCATCTACCGTTTCGGGGTACCCCGTAGGATTATCCATGACAACGGTCCACAATTCATCAGCCATGTTTTCAGCAGATTCTGTGACAAGAATCGTATTCAGAATGTGGCATCGACCGCCTATAATCCGACAGCAAACGGATTGGCCGAGGCGTTTAACAATACTATCGTCAAGCTACTCAAAAAAGTCGGGTCATCTAACAAACGCGATTGAGACGAAAATCTCAGCGAATGCCTTTGGGCCTACCGTACAACGGTACGAACTCCGACGGGCAACACACCATTCTCCTTAGTCTACGGGAGCGAAGCAGTACTGCCTCTCGAGATCCAGATACCCTCACTCCGTGTAGCGATCACAAATCAACTCACAGAAGAAGACAATCAATGTCGCCGTCTGCGAGAATTGGAGGCACTTGACGAAAAATGTCTCCTAGCTCAACAGCGCATCGAACTCTATCAAGCCCGTATATTACAGGCTTTCAACAAGAAGGTCAAGTAGAGGACTTTCCAAGTGGGCGACCTGGTCCTGGCAGTCAGGAGGCCGATGGTGTTGACACACAAAACACCAAGAAAGTTCGAGCCCAAATGGGAGGGACCTTTCATCATAGAGACGGTATACTCAAACGGTGCTTACCGCCTCGCCCGATCAAACGAGAACTTGTTCATGATGTCCATCAACGGCAAGTTCCTAAAGAAGTACTACTCTTGACATCTTTCAGATATGTACTTCCACTTCTACCTAGCAGGGGAATCAGTGGACCTGATCATCAGAGCTCACATATACCCTCCTTTTTCACAAAAAAAATCCTATGCTTTCGGAACCCAGATGTTCCATTGCATTCTATCTCCAGTAGAAGGACAACCACGTCCACATTACCTCTGAGTTGCTCCTCTACGCCCTACAAAGCGGAATCCTACGCTCCATAAGACTACGCTACCCATCATGTTTACCACGTCCACATTACCTCTGAGTAAACATCCCATACAGACAACCCCTGTGTTGCCGTACATTGATCGCAGAACTTCTATGCCCATATTACCTCTGAGTAGTTCCGCGTATCCCCCCAAAGTCATTCCTACCACGTCCATAACACCTCTGAGTAGGAAGATTCTATCATTTGAACCCCATATTTGCCACGTCCATATTACCGCTGAGCAAACATGTCGGTTCTCTCAAACTTATTATCTGTACCCAAAAACCAAGGTGTGCAAAAGATAATAGGTCCACACAAATCATCAAGTTCATGACAGCAAGAATGAACACACCATAAAACTCTTTATTCTTTATTTAAAAGTAAAGGATTACACCCCCAGTAGGAGTTGCAAATTACACAAAATAACAAAAAAAGAAGAGGCTACAATCTCTAAGCATCACCGGGATTGGCTGAAAGCTCTTCGATCCGACGCTTCAAGTCTCCCGCCCGAGTCTCTGCGGTTGTCGGGACTCGGCGTTTGGCTTCTTGACGCATCATTTCTATGGCCTCAGGAGAAGTGTCATCCTCATACTTCTCGTCTAACTGTTGTCGCTGCTGGGCCAGGGAAAGGGCCTGGCGGGTGAAAGCTGCTTCCTCCTCTTTAGATGCTACATGTTCAGCCTGGACTCGCTCAGCATCTAATAAGAGTTGGGCCTGCTGGTCTTCAAGGAGGCGAATCTTGGCATTAACCTCCGCTATACTAGCGTCCAACGCAGCTCGCAACTCCACCTTCTCCTGCGTGGACTGAGATAGCCTCTCCACCGCAGCCTCAGCTTCGGCCACCTCGCGTTCCCAGACAGCCACGGTGGCCTGATAAGATGACTCAGTTTCAGCGATCAACTTCTCATTTTCTGCTTCTATAAGGGCGGAGAGACCATTTCGCTGGATATACTGAAACTCGGAAAGCAGCTGGTCGAGCTCGGCCACCGATGCCTCCAGAATCTCGACCATATGGTCATGACCCTGGTGGGAACGTATCAGACCAATGTGAGGGAGCGCCATGGTTTTTACCGTCGTGAAACTCCCATTGGCATTCATCACTGCTGATACGCCCCTCTGCAGCATCTTGTACACCGCTTCAATGATAAACTTCACGTACTCATCCACATCCTCCAGCACTTGCGGTGTCATAGCAGGAGTTGGAGGAGCTGCTCTAGACGGCGGACCGGAAGAAGACCCGTCGGCTTCAATCTGCGAGACTGAAACCTCGGCATCAACAGACTCTCCCTCAACGGGGGCTTGAACTTCGCCACTGGCCCGAGGAGACAAGAGAGCGGAGGGAGCCGAGAGGGGCGTCGATATCGTACCCCAAGTAGAAGGAGCAATAGGGGGTTCCATCAAACCCTTACCCTTCCCAAGCTCTGAGGGACCACCGACGTCAGGGGCTATCTCCTTCGCATCCAACACACTATCAGCAGGCTGCACGGGACCTTCCCCCTATGGCAAGGCAACGAAATTAGCACTTGTGTCCTGACTCGGCTCCCCTGGAGACAGGCTCGGCGGACGAGTCTCACCTTCCTCATCGAATCCCTCCGCGGGGATAGAATATGTCGCTACCTCCCGGTCGGCAGCCACCTCAGCCTCCGCTGCTGAGTCTAGGGTAGGGCTCGGCAACGCTGCAGCCGACCTCCCCTCATCATGACAAGGAGGGGAATCAGCCCTCTTCTCTGTTTCAACCATGTCTGTTGCTCCCGTAAGAGGCTCACTTATCTCTGGAGGAACGTCATCTGAAGACGACGAACTCCACTCCACTTCCTCATTCGGAAGCCCCGAATCAGCTGGGTCCTCAATGCCAAAGGCCCCCACGGCGGCTTGCACCCTCCCGGGAACTGCTTCAACCTCAGCTTCCCTTCCAACATAATCTGGAGATACTAAAATCTCCGCAGAAACGACATTGTCAGGATTCTCCTCCATGGAAGACATTACAATCGGAGGAATGCGCTCATCAGAAGAGCTCGCCACCTCCTTCGGTTTGCTGACGCCCGGTTTCGAAACCCAGGTTTTCTTCTTCAACGGTTCCTACAAAAGGAAAGCATATGTCACAAAAATGACAAAAGGAGCCAGATTATGGAGAACGTCTTTACCCTCAGCAGAAACTGATTCCATTGGTTACAGGCGGCACTCCCGTAGCCTTTGGAGTCATCGTTTTTCTCGGCCTTTTTGGTGCAGATGAACCGGCTTCTGTATCAGCCCGTCTCTTCCCAGCTGGGGGATCTTTCCGAGTACCTCCCGTTGACACTACAGCAGCAGCCCGATATCCCGCCACTTCTGGTGGATGATATGACCGGGCCGCCGCCAACATGTTCTTCGTAGCCTCTAGCTGAGTTCCAACGATGAAACCAGTCTCCCTATCATAATCAGGAGGCACAGTATTCTTGGCGCAATACAGCTTAACGGCCGAATACAAGATCTGTGGTCGAGGGTTGTGAACTGGTGTATTGAAACGAACCCCAGTGCACACGGTATTGTAATATTGCCAACCCCGGGCTCCATCCAATAAACTTCCAGCAAACCCCAGACTGTTACTAGGGTTTCGTAACATTAGCTGGGTGTAACCAAACTGGCGAGCAAACTGGCTCGGCAGATATGGCTCCAGATAACACTTATTCTGGTTGCGGTAGACCAAGTAGGAAGGCCGAATACTCTGCAACCAACAAAACCCCCATTTCGGCAGAGTGATCGCATCCTCACCAGAGTCTTCCAAATCTTGGTCAGCCTTAAAATCTTTGAAGATGGGACTGACCTTGACGATCTCCCACCTCTGAAGATAAGACAAGACTCTCCTACAGACGGGGACGTCGGTGTACAGCCACTTCCTCTTGTAGAAGCGGCGGATAAAGGCGTCACCTTCAACGTGATCGTCTTCAGGACCCGGACTCATCACGTTCGGGTGATGCAGAATTAACCATCCCATCAGATAATAGAATGGTAGCTCAGTGCGGGGAAAGTTGTCTTTCCTGCCCCTCTCATGGACCACGTCGTCAGCAAAATCCCTCAAACCCTACAGCAGGTTACACACCATCGCGGGGAGGAGAGCCAAAGGGCGACCAAAAACCAGTTTTACTGCTGCCAAAATGAGGTTCCGGGTCACCCTCTCCACAGAGCCCGACCCACCTGAGAACACACAGTCCCGGAGCCATATCATCAAGTAGGCAGTCAACACTGCCTTGGATGACATCCGGTGCACGCAATGCCAGAAATAGCTGTACACATCTTCGCCACTCTCATTTAAATTGGGGGCCTTCTCGCCTAGTTGGCTCATTTCGGAGGTTACTTCCACGGGTTTCAGCCCCTACGGAGTCGTAAACCGAATTTTCGAAGAATCCGCCAGGTCCTGCTTGAAGACGTAATCCCTCCAAGCAGTCACATGAGGCTGTGTCTGGCCTTTGTCCTTCCGTTGCATCAGATAATAATGGCTCGTCACCTCTTTGAAAACAGCTATCATCTCCGGGTCCTTTTTTTCCAGAACCAGGATGTCTTCATTGTCGAGAAATATTCTTCGTACGGTTCCGAGCCCCAGGGAAGCTTGGACACCTCGTACATCTCATGGAGAGCCAATCCCAACTCCCCTACTAGAGTAAAGAAAGTGCCAGTCTGGGTATTGAATATTTCCAAGAGTGCAAGGAACATATGCCTGTTGAGATCCACGCCGACCTGTGTGGCACGGATAGCGGCCGTCAGCCCAATCTCTTTAAGCTCAGCCTTGAACATAGACAACACCCATAGGGTCAACTCGTCCCACTTCGGCACGTGGTGACACCAACCTTCAACCCTAAAGCCACCTTTCGGATACATAACCTTCGATGTTAGCATCCGATTTGCAAAGGTCGAAGCACCAAAGATAAACGTATCATTAGGGACATCACTATAAAGGCTCCCAGGACGCAAAGTTCGGCTACTGAACGAGGGCCCGGCTCGCGAGGCGGCTAAGGTATCCCTTTGATTCGAGGGTAACATCAATCGAAAGGGTACCCCCCACTACCCCTCCTTGAGAAGGAGTAAGTTCCCATGACATCCTTCTCATGGAAGCCAAACGGTAGAAGGCCGTCAGCGGCAATTGGCGTTCAAGTTGCCGCATGTACAGGACCATGCCCTTCGCAGAGAAGAACCAGTCTTCCTTGATCTTCAGTACCTTCGCCTCGGTGGAGGTCAAGCGGTCACCAAATAGAAAGACAGGTTTCAAAAAAGTCACATCCTCGGACTCGGCGGATTTTAGTTTGCCGCTCTCCATCATACTCTGGAGGTAAGTAGGCGACTGATCCCGAATTGTAGCAATCTCTCGGAAGGCTGATTCAGTAGGATAGCATCCTTCGCGGGGTTAATAACCTCCTCGTCAAAATCAACTCCCATTTGGCAAAGAGAAACATCCAGAAGGACTTTATTCAGCAAAGGGATAGTCATCGACACTGACACAGCAAAAACAAAAGTCAGGCAACATAGAAGTCTTAAAGAAGACAAAATATTGGATGTGTCAAGCAGCCTGGCGCATCATCAGAGTTTAAACCCATGCGCGTCAGCAGTGAAGCTTCGGCACATCATTAGGGTTTAAACCCATGTGCGTCAGCAGGGAAGCTTTGGCGTATCATCAGGGTTTAAACCCATGCGCGTCAGCAGTGAAGCTTCGGTGCATCATCAGGGTTTAAATCCTTGCGCGTCAGCGGTAAAACCTCGGCGCATAATCAGGGCCTAAACCCATGCGCGTCGGCGGAATAACCTCAGCGCATCATCAGGACAGAAGTCCATGCGCGTCGGGGATAAAGAGTTAGGGCACAACAACATGATGCAACTCATCCATGTGCTCCAGACTCATCTAAAAAGTTGGGAGATCACACCCACCCGTCACCGCAGGCCAAACGTCGGCCGGAGTCACGATGGTGACATGAGCGTCCTCCTCGACGAACTTCGCAGGCTCCTTCCCCTTGCCAGCACCACCGCGAGGAGTCTTGGGGGCCATTTTGTGAAAGAAAAAGTTAAGGTTTTTCGAAAAAAGAACTCTAGAGAAGAAGAAAGCAAAGTGGAGAAGAACCCTCTCTCTCCATCAGACGCCTATTTATAGGCTTAGGCATACGCAAAAACCGATGAAGAGTGACATCAGCTGTCGCTTCGGGTTCTGCGAAGTGATAACTGCAAATAATCCAAAAGATCATCATTAATCTTTTTTAGTTACTTCGAAGCGTTATCATTTGCATTAACTGAGAGGAGCATGCGCCCCATCACTGATGTGCGGAGTAATCATGCGCCCGAACAGTCATATGTCCCATTGAAGACACCACCATGCTTCTTATTCAAAGTATTCCAAACTTGACAAAAAGTTTTGAAAACTTTGAAGGGGTCTTGTAGAAGCATGGAATTTCAGGACCAGAAATCCTATGCGCCTAACATTACATGCGCTAGAGAGCTCAGATGAAGTACTTGGCACAGCAAACAGCAAAAGCATAGATATTAAAAGAAGATTTTTCTTTTCATATAAAGTCTACTACATGTCTAAAAAAGGCTTTACAAAGTCTACAAAGAAAAGAACCTAAGTCTACAGCTAGGCGCAGCAACCGTCATGCGCCCTCAGTTTCGCATCACTTCAGCGCCCTCAGTTTGGCGCATCTCTTCAGCAGCTCAGTTATGTGCATCCCTTCAGCAGCAGTATTGTGCATCCCTTCAGCGTCTCAGTCAGGCGCATCATGAAGTCTCAGCATATGTGCTCCACTTTGACCCGATCAAAAGTTCGACTAATGAAACATTATTGAGCAGAACGAGGGTAGGCAATCAACACCCTAGCTGGAGGAAGAGCTCTCTAAAGCCCAAGGAAGAGGAGAGCATCGCAATTGATCCACAGTAAAAGGCTTTCAACACAACCAGAATGGGCAACACCCACTCTGACAGAAGAAAGAGCCTCCAAAGCCTGGGCACCGCAATTCCGATCTGTGGCTCTTCCAGCATAACGGAGACGAGGCTCGAGCATCCCGATCTTTGGATGCAACAGGCACCTTCCGCTGCCTCAAGCCCTCGACTCTGACTTTTGGATGTAACAGTCACCTTCAAGTGCATAAATGAAGACAATGCGTCGCATCTTTACCCTCGGAGCATCTCGTCAACAGAATGTGCTCGAGTAAACAAGTTCATTTCGGAAGGACGTGAGAGAACGAGAAGCAAACTCTCTCCTTGCCACTATTTATAGCCGGTCTAATCAAACCCATGCGCCAAGTGGCTGGCTCTTCGAATCCCATGCAATGAATTTGCATTTATGGTGATGAACTTGATGCTTCGAATTCGGCTAGTCAAAAAGGCTATTTAAAGCACTCGAAGAACGTAACAGTCGGACCAATAAAGACGTGTCATGCAAACAGATGCGCTGGTCAGACCGCGCATCATACAGACGCGCCCCCTCAGTACCAAGCGCCTCATAAGGATGCCCCCACGCGTTACCATGCACCTAGTGGAACGCAGATCGACGCGTCCACTCATTAGCCTATCACCCGTCAAAGAACATTAAATGCTGAAGTTTGACACGACAGCAGTCAGTCCCCAAGGACTGAACATTTGACAGCTTTTTCAGAAAAAGCATCGCTGACGACAGCATCATCATTACTTTCCTTCGGCGGCTTCAAGCCACGTGGCCACCCAACCATTTCGTATGCCTCCGCAGCCATGCGCCCAAATCCCTGCATGCGCCTCAAAAGCCATGCACCTCAGACTTTTCTCTGATCCCTAAAGACAGAGGTCAAGTCACTACTGAAGCCCCGCATGCGCCTCAAAAGCCGTGCGCCCAGACTGGTTCGTGACTCCTAAAGGTTACAAGCCGAAGTATCCTCATGCGCCCAATCCCAGGCGCATCCTATCAGATCACTCTCCACCAAATCCGAGATCTTTGAGCCATGGACCTACGATGTGTCCTTTGACTCGATTCAGCTTATGAAGGGGTGCTAATCACCCAAGATCTCAGCAACCGAACGATCTTCTCCATTGCTACGTGTCAGCTCTGTCGCAGCCCACAAAGGCAAGGATGGGTTCAACTCCTCAATCAGAGCGCATCGCCCATGCGCCTCTATCAGCAATCACCACGTGGCATCCCCACAAACAGCGCATCCTACATATGCGCATGAGCAGCCAGCCTGCAAAGCTATAAATAGAGGGATCATTTCCTACACACACACACAGAGACATACCTACAGACAGAGACCTACACACAGTAAGAGAGGCAGATACAGACACTCAACGTCTTCTTCCTCTCCGCAAGCTCTAGCACCCAGAGCAACTCAGACCTTCAGAGAACCGAGAACCATCGTCAGATCGTCAACGAAGTCAATGCATTACCACTCGCTCCATCGACACAAGGACCCAGATAAACAAAAGTGTTCTCCTAGGACTACATCTAAGTCCTACATTGTAATACTATTCTGTTTGTAATTGAAATTGCAATAAAAGATTTTAATGGCAAACACAAGGGTCCCGAATGCCAGCTATGTCCACGATGGCTAGTTAATGCCAGTGACCTTTCATATAGATGTGTCAGTACGGGCGAAAATCTACGTATGTGCCTTTGGATTGAGTTAGTTGAATATGTATACAGTTAGAAGACACAATATTTGGGCCTAATAATTGGCTACAGCGAAGGCGGCGTACTTCGGCACGGATATGGCATCGTGTGTTAAGTTTGGCAAAGAGTTTGCATGAGTTAGGCTTGAGTTATTGCAGTTAAATCGAGAAGGGTCGTAAGGCAGTTGTGTGAAGC
>JANAVB010036413.1:0-23514 GCA_029216955.1 Iris pallida
CCCCCCCCCCCCCCCCCCCCCCTTTTTTTGGTATTTTAGCCTATAAACCCCCCCCCCTTTATCTATATATATGTATATATATATAGATATATTATAAGTATTATATATGGATAGATACGTAGAGAAGATTAGAAGAAGTTTAAGGAATTAGAAGTTAGAAAAGAATTAGAAGTTAGAAGGAAAGATTGGAAGAAGTTAGAAGAATAGGAAGAAGGCTAGAATAGGAAATAGAGAAAAAATCGAGTTAGAGGGCGAAACGGAGCTCGGAGTATCAGAATGAGTTGAAACTTGGCGTGGGCAAGAATACGTGATTTAGATTTTGCGGTAGGCTCCCGAGTAGAAATCGGGGTTGTAGGGCGCCGGTATCGCGCCGTACCATTTCGTATCTTGAAATATCAAGATACCGGCAATGGGCCGTAGCATGGACTAGATGTCCACTTTACTTAGGTATCTTGGTAGGTAATATATGTATAGGCTAGTACCTTACTACCCTAGGGAGTTCGGGTCAAAATACCAAGCGTAGGTAGGCTAACTTGATAGTTGCCTAAGCTAGAATTTTACCCTTTTTAAGGGTAAAATAGGATATTGGCCTACGGCCAAGATATGAGTTTCGAAGTCCAAGATGGACTTGGATATGGATTGTAGAGGTTGGTAATAGTTAGAAATAGTCGCCTAGACCTAGTCTTGACCCCGGTTGACCATGGTTGACTTTTTAGACCGAAAGTCAACTATGGGTCAACGCTTTACCCAATTTAGTCCCAAATTCCTTTAGACTTGTGTAGTTGACCAAAAGTCAACTATTAGTCACCATTAACCTAGGGTTGACCAGGGTTGACCTAGAGTTGACCAGAGTTGACCAGAGTGACCAGTTGACCAAAAGTCAACTGTAGGCCAACTCTTGACCCCGTTTGACTTTCTTCGACTTGTTTTGACCTGTGATGACTGGTATGACCTAGGATTGACTTGGTTTGACTTAGATTGACTTGATATAACTTGATTTGACCTAGATTGACTTGACAAGACTTTGTGTGACTCAGTGAGACCTAGTTTTGACTTAGAATTTGTATATCATGATTAGATTAGCTTTTCTTTCATTATTAAACCATGTTTTGACTTGTAGTATCTCATCTTTAGGTCTGTGATTACTCTGAGCGTCTGTTCACCTTATCATCTCAGGACCACAGGCGAGTACATTCACTGATAGTTTTCATTGTCTTGATATCTACTATATCCGATTCAGTTGTAGTGTCTTACTTGATTTTCGACACGATAGTTCACGGACTAGTATACGTCGGATCCTGTCATGAGATGTTATTCCCAAATTTTCCTTGGTATATTGGGGTGTGATATCCATGTTTCATGTACTTATATAGACATTGATTTGGGAGTGGGCTGATCACCTGCTTTTGAATCCGTGTCATGACGTGCCATGTCCGGATCCATGTTACTATTCGGGGATGGGAGAATTATTAGGGATTATGTGATCAAAGCCCCATGTTCTTATTTTGTTAGCGCCACCCTCACCTCACGTAGGGTGTAGCAGACACCCCTTGCCGGGTTATCCAGGTTGGCCGGCATGACCCTTTCCAGAGATTTTCTTGTGATTATCGGGCCAAGTGGATAACCCTACCCTGACTCCCTAGCCGATCACATATCGCCCTAATAATTCAAATCACATTTTATATTTATTGTCGTATCTTGTATTCCAGTTTAGTTTTACTTTCTGTACTTCTCACCATGCTATGATTTATTTACTCACATGCTCTACCTGCCTTTATATTGTACCATAATTTGAGACTAAGTCCTGTTTGAAAGAGGGGTTACAACTCTGGTCCTTGTTTGGTTTAAGGGTTGTAACTCGGCTTTCAAATGGTTCCCAAGTCGCCCTATATCTTTGTCTTGTATTTCATTATACTGTCTCTTATAGTATTTATCAATTCACATGGAACTGTTATTGGTGGTTGTACTTGCTCATTTTCCTGACAGGATACCGTTATAAATTTTACAAATGATTCAGAGGCTGATTGCCCGACCTATTATGGGGACGGGTTAGATAGAGTAGACTTGGACCGTGGCTTGTTAGTAGAGCCACTAGACTTTGCTCACCCTGAGTAGCGTAGTTAGTTAGGTTTGCCTGGCCTGCGAGCCAGCTAGTGCATTTCAGTTTGTAGTATCTATTATATATTTTCTGAGACTCTGGACGTTTGTGTAAACTCTGACTTGTGGATCTTGGACTCATTTCATGTTTCATCTATCATATTTCTTTCCCATGCTATCTACCTTAGTTTGATATATGTGATTGAGACTGTATTGCTATGTCACCTCCATTCGGAGTGTATATACTGTACAGATACATTTATCTGTTTTAGTCGTAGTATTTACAGACCCTATATACAGCGTTCTACTGCCGATACTGCGGCGTAGGCTGGACGTAACCACGTGCTCGTGCCCCTCTTCAGGGTGCGGGTCGTGACATATGGTTCTCGTGTTTTACCTCGACTACGTCGTATGCATCTCGTTGTCTTCGTACCATTCTTGGAGATATTCCGACAAACTTTTCTGTCTTACTTGACCCTTTAACTTGTTTGGACACTGTTATGGATTGCTTGACCTAGTCTTAGGCCTTGTTACCTTCTATTTGATAGACGACCGAAATTGCCAAACCTTGTTAACTGATTCTACAGTATAACTATAAATGTATTATGTGTTTGTGATAAATACTTTTTCTAGGGATTGGTTAGATTAAGCTTATATGACAAGTATAAGTGACTGACTGTAGTAGACTTGGAAACCATTAAGAATGATTGTATTGATAGTATGACTTGATGATAAGGTATCTAAGATGGAGAAATGAGATATTATATTGTTGTGACTATGGATTGAGGATTAGAATCTTGTGCTTAGAGTTTGAGGATTGAGTATTCGTAGGACTTTGATGACCAAGTGATTATTGGTTATCTATAAGCTAATTACATGTGATTAGAGATATAGAATAAGTTAGAATGAGTTATAATATTGTGTACGAGATTAGGAAGATATTAGTTAAAAAGGCAAGGAACACGGCAAAGACATATGTACATTGGTAATTAATAAATCGGGAGTTTTGAAATTGAGGATTTATATTCGGAGGAGTTGTTGAGTAAAAAGAAGAAGGCTCTACGCCAAGGATAAGTATTGAACATATAATTTCAAGGAGAAGCTGTAGGAAAGGATTGAAGACAAATAATGCAGAGGGCCTGTGGATTGATATAATAAGGATCCTTAGGATATGATAAGGAAATCAAGTATTTACAATTGAGGTTGGAAATGTGGTTGATGATTAAGCATTTTAGGCTTATAAATATACCCAGAGAATGACTTATAGTTTAGGGTGTACATAAAGGTTTTATATTAGTATGGAAGATTCTAAAGGATATATGACGTAGTTTATGATAGAAGGACCCTTGTTGAAACCTGAACCAAAATACATGTAGCAAGAACAACATGGATGATCACAAGGGTAGCAGATTGAGTATCGTAGCCAGAGCAGCTACATGTTATAGTTTGACCTATTGGATGATTTTTAATTTCGAGGACGAAATTTTTGTAAGGTAGGTAGGATGTAAGCCCCCTAAATTTTAGGGTTTATTTTAAATTTTCTAAATAAAATATTTTCAATCAATATTTTACTATTTAATTGTTTTGATCATTAATGTTTCTTTCCGTGACTTTGACTTCTGGAGCATCAGGGATGCCAATCTCTGGAAACTCTCTTTACGAATTTTGTAGTAGACAAGATTATCTTCGTTCTGATATATCATGTCCCACTTAAACTCGTTCCCTTGTACTCTTTTTGCATCGCACAACTTCGGGTCAATTTAGACCATTTGATCGATTAAATATTTATTAATTGATTTTCCACTTTTATCTTTGATGATCGTTTGCACGTTACCGTGACTTTTAATTTAGGAACACAAGACCAGTCATTTTCTCAGAACCAACTTCTCATGAATGATCTACTCGAGACGCTCTACACCCATGACCTTCGTGTCCCACTCAGACACTCCATTTTGTGCTTTATTTCCTTCGCACAACTTTTGGGTCAATTTAGGCCAATTAATTATCTACCGTAAAACCTGATTTAACTTCCAATTTAATTTCAGGACCCGACATCGATCCAACCTGTCAACCCAAAGTATGGACATGGCCCACATGAAGCCTACTACCCACATGACGCTTGTGTCCCATTTATTGGAGTCCTCGCATGTTACTTATTTACCCATGATTATAAATACACATTTAAACTCAGTTACTGCACCATGTCCGATTTTGACCCGACCCGGCTCGACCGAACCCGAACCCAAGCTCCATGTTGTCTTCTCATGACTACCCAAATACCCCACACAATATTTCTCTTTTTTCTATTTAAAAATATCTTCCTCTCTCTACTTTACAAATATCCCATATATTTATATATATACACATATATATAAATATCACACTCTCTCTCTCTCTCTCCTATTACTCACATACACCACCATACCTCCCCATCACATCACACCCCCTCTCTCTCACTCAACCGACCTCTCTCTCTCCCTCTTCCATAATATCTATCTCTCTCTCTCTCTCTCTCTATTCCTATACTCTCTCTTCCTATATATATTATACACTCACACACACACTCAAATAGCTCTCTCTCCCTCTCTCCTTACACATACACTCACCATACCCCCTCCACCTAGCCGACAGCCCCCCTGCAGCTGACACCACCTCCATCTCCTCCTCACTACTCCATCATCATCATCATCCTCACACCACCACCACTATTAACCATCTCCACCACCATCCCCTTTATCACCTTCACCATCTCCAAAGCCATCACCACCACCACCACCCGTACACCACCCCCGCCACCAGGCCCGTCGTGCCACGGCCACCCCTACAGACGACTGCCGCCGCAGCAGTGCGCACGCGCGTGCACAGCAGCACGCCGCAGCAGCAGCAGCGCACAGTGCAGCAGCCGCGCCACTGCCGCCGCCGTACGCCACCGCGTGGCCAGCCCCGTCATCGCAAGTACCCCCTGCCTCTGGAGACCTCCGCCGCACCTTCCCATGGTGTCCACCGTCCTTCGGGACGTGCCATCTAGGCGATTCGTACATTTCCGTCGAAATCCCGTCGTGACGCGCGAGTTTTGAACTCGAAAATGGTGTTCCGTCGCAGCAACTTCGTGCATATTTTTCAAGAGATCCGACCGTTGGATCGGTGAACTCTTTTCTCCGCCACAATCTCGGTATATAGCCCTTCACTCCCCTCAAATTTTGTCCGTTAATTTTGTCGTTTTATACATCAAAATCGGCCACCAAGTTGACACTTTAAATTGTACTATTTTTGGACAGTTTTGTGGAGCCGACTTCGTCGACTCGTAACTCCGCCGTCGCAGCTCCGTTTGGAGTGCCACTAGTTCCTGTGCGTAGCTGGTATAACCTTCTTCATGTCCCTTAAGTTTCGTTTCATTGTGAGCACGTTTGATTGGTTGAATTTGACGCTAAAGTTCGTCGTCCGAATTCGTAATTTCCAACTTGTTAAATTCTATTTTGAACCCGGGACTTCGGATTCAATTTCTGACACCACCAGTAGACTCATGGTGTCATTCTGGCACGTTTTCATATAAATTTTGTTAGATTTGGAGGACATAGGTCCTGGCACACATTTTGGTGCAAAGCGGGTCCCACAGTCCGAGTCAATGGGTCACTTTGAGATCGGCTCATCAGAATCCAATTCTGGATATACCGTTGAGTTTGTGTCGTCATTCTGGACTCGTTGACATATAATTTGTTAGAATTAGTGGACTTTGACTTCGACACATATTTCTGTACAAATCGGATACCAATATCCAGGTCAACGGACCATTTTATGATCGGGTCATCGGAATCCCATTTCGGATATACCGTTGGATTCGTATCATCATTCTGCATTCGTGGACATATAATTTGCTAGATTTTGTAGACTACTATCCTGACACGTTTTTTGGTGCAAAGTGTCCAACGGCAGACATTATTTTGACCCGAAATTACCATTTTGTCCCTATGTCCAAATTGGACTTATGGGTAGGCTATCCTAACTAATTTGACCATTCTAGACACGTTGGTGGTATTTGTTTTGTCATCCGATGACATATGTAGATTTTGTTTTTGTGTCATCCTTTATTTGTAATTAATTATTATTATTAGTGTATGTATTTACATGTTTGGACTTTGTAAAACTCTAAAATGATCTTTGTGTTTCTAAGGGTTCTAATGGTTGGTTATAGGCTTAGTGTCACCCCAAATTGATTTTTTATGCTAGGACATCCCTTAGCTAGTGTCCAGTTAGGAGTTGTGTCACACCACTAGTGTAAAATCTTGAACATAGTTTAGAGACTGAGATTGTGTATCATTTTGACAGGACACTGGACATCTATATCTTCATACTCATATTCTTACCTGCTCGAGACGAGTACCCCTACAAAATTTATTTACTGCATATGATAATGAATTGCGTATGAACCATGTTAATACAGTGATTTAAACTGAAAACCGTATCTTACAGGTTTCTATATATCTAGCGTATGCTTCACATGCTTTAATTAAATTGCTCTCAGTACGTACCATGTTTTAAATTGCTCCCAGTATCTTTCACATGTTTTATACCATTATTGTATCTCTCACATGTTTTTACTGTTCTCGTATCTCTCACATGTTTTTACTGTTCTCGTATCTCTCACATGTTAGAATATAGGTTATGGGGAAACTGATAGTTGAGTACGTGATCATGCCCCCTCTATCGTAGCGAGCAGAGTTTCATTTTATATGTTACCATGCCGTAGGCATTTCTCAAAGCTGTATTTGTGCGTATGTACATCTATCGCCTTTACACTTGTACGGAAGTACATTTCATTATGTGCCCCTGTACATTGTACACCTATTGACGATCACGTACCTGCTCCAGTTTTAAACTCTAGATATACATATGTCGTCATGACAAATGTATTCCTGACATGATAGATTTGTGATATGACATGATTGTGAAACGACATGAGATAGATGCCATGATTCTTATTTACTACATCTCTTTTCATTCCATGCTCAGTATGTTTAGTTTGTAGAATCAGTACTTGCTCCCGTCCTGACAGGATAACGTTGTAGGTTCACTTTCCAAGTAGGAAATGCTATGCGATACATATTATGGCACTGATTTTGAGGACCTGGCCTTAGCTCCAGAAGAGGCCCCAGCGGGGAACCTTGCTTAGATATCTTTCATGTGTTTTGAGACTTAGACTTTGGTTTGAACTTATATTTGGATACTGGACTTTGTCTCCAGTTAGATACTTTGGAAGTGTATTATTAAGTCTGTGCTTATTTTACTTTCGCTTATAGATGCTGTGTTGTGATGAACCTTTTAAATGTGATATTAGAACTGTTAGCAGCTTAGATCCTTTATTGTCTATTCTTAGAACAGCTTACTACGCTTTAACCAAGCGTAGGCTGGACATGGCTCGGCCCGGCCCAACAATTTGGGTAACGGGTCGTGACAACTCTACCTCCATATGAACATACTATTTTAATATTATGATCCATGACAAAGAAGAAGTAGTTTGAGAATGTTTAGCTAATAGAGAGTCGCGTTGCAAGGAGCGAGAGCTTGTAAGAGGGAGAGACTAGCTTCCGTGAAGAGATGGAGCTTCCAAGCTTCAGAGAATTGCTTCTGTGAGAGATGGAGAAAATATTGTGTTTGTGTGGAGAGAGAGAGTTAAACTTAGCAATAAATAGAAAAAAAGAGACGTTGAAATGTAGCCGTTAGAATATAGACGTTTGTAGTGCCCCGTCCCGCTCAGTCAATCGGAGAATCAAAATGCCGATGGCGTTCAGACTTAGCCTTGCAACAGCTGCTCGAAGACTAGCTCGGTCGAGGCGACTCCTCGCTCAGGTGGGGTAGTTTCGATGAAGTTGTCTCATCTTAGCCTTCACATAATATCTCGCATGTTTTCAACTTGCACAAGTTAGGCTTGATAATAAAAGAGACGCATCCACATTGCTAAGAAAATAATCCCAATGGGTCGAAATGTGTTAGAACATGAAAAAAGGTCCCACGGTCTGCTTAGAAGTCGGCTCAACGTGCTTTCAAAATGACACTCGGTCTTTCGTTCCGTGGCTTGGGAGAAGGAAGTTGGCATAAGTTGCAAAGTTGCCACAACGCTCGAATTAGCCTAAGTCATAGGCATCATCCGCGTGAATGCTTGATAAAGCATGCACGGTCCCGTCGTCCAAGGCTTGGTATAGCCTTCGTCCGTCCGTGGTTTAAGTCGTGTTGCACGGCTTGTGGCTTAAGTCTAGGTACCCAAGAACTTGGTTGTTCAAGTCGATCGCGTGTATGACACGTTCTCTCGATTCAAGGCTTGGCGTAGCCTTTGCTCGTTGAGTCGTTGCCTGAATAAGTTAGACGAGAGTTGTGCTGGGCTATCGAAGTCATAGCAAGCACTATCCCATGTTGGCTGCGGTTGTTAAGTCATATAGTCCCATGAGAACATGGCTCGTCATATAAAGTATGTGACTTGAGCGATAGCGTTGCCTAGAGAACAAGGTCAGTCTAAGGCACGAGCCACGATTGGTTTAGCGAAAAGTATGCCACGGACAAAGAAAGTCCACGCGATTGGTTGTCGTCGAGATCGGTCATGTTACTTAGGAGTCTCGATAAGTCTCGTTCACGAGATCGGTCCCGCTACTTGGGAGTCTCGCTAAGTCTCGATACAGAAGCACACGAGATTGGTCCCGCTACTTGGGAGTCTCGCTAAGTCTCGATAAGGAAGCACACGAGACCGGTCCCGCTACTTGGGAGTCTCGATAAGTCTCGATAAGCAAGCACGCGAGATCGGTCCCACTACTTGGGAGTCTCGATAGAAAGATGGGAAGCACGGTCATGGTTAAGGAAGGACTTGATAGATCGAGTTGAGTCTTGCATGGTCATTGGACAACTTGCGCGCGAGGGCAAAATTCCTCGAGCGAACTCGAGGCGCCGGGTTCGTGTCGGCCCAGGAGGAATTGCAGATATTGTACGCCTTCATCGACGGTACGACTCGATTGAAATAAACCGTTACAATATAGGCTGCGGGTCATTCGGTGGGAGCTCGTACCTCGCCACGTGAATGGTCACCGTATGCAAAAGATCCGGGATAGCTTGACATTGCTAGTGACCACTCATATAGATGTGTCGGCAAGAGCGACTATCCGCGTGTATGGCTTTGGATTGCGTCGAGTACTAGAAGGTTACGAGTTGGGTTATCAAGTTACGCTTATAGCAAGCGCTAACCTTGAGTCGGCACGAGTTAGGTGTGCACGGTTGCAGCAGTACTCTGGAGCCTAAGAGCTGGCTATAGCAAGGACACGTGCTTCGGCATAAATATGACGTCATCTCGAGTTAAGTCATGAAGGGCCGTAAGGCAAGTTGGTTAAGTCTGGTTGATCCTTGGGAGGCAAGGTCTCGAACTCAAGGCACGAGCAATTGCATTGGCATGACCAGCACAAGTCGTCCCCTTGGTGTCGTTGGCACGAGAATGGTCTTGAGGCATGTAAAACAAGTGAAAGTGTGAAACCCGCTTTCTGGAATTTAGATTAATTATTGGATCCTATGTTTGTAGCTTAGTTTAGCTATATATTATATTTATTATTATTATTATTATTATTATTATTATTATTATTATTATTATTATTATTTAAGTCGGATCAGGAAAATAATTATTTCAAAAATTAATTACTGGATTTTTTATTGTGGCCCAGTCTCGATCCCGTGCTCGGGGTCCGACCCCGAGTCCGAACACCAGATCCCGTTTTTCGAACCCATCTTTGAATTTTTCCATTAAAACCTGAAATTATATAAAATGCATTACTCATTATATATATATATATATATATATATATATATATATATATATATATATATATATATATACGTATGGTTGGTTTTAATAAGAAATAAATAAAAATAAAAATAAAACTAAAACCTATTTGCTACCCATGACCAGGACCACCCCCCAACCCGTTGGAACTATTCTCTCTTCCCCCACGTTCCCACGTACTCCTCATTCCCCTCTCCTTAAATCACTCCTCACCATTCCCTTTCATTCACAAAAATAAATATAACCCACCACCACCATCACGTTCTCCAGAACTCCCCCTCTCTTTTCCTCTCACACTCTCTCTCAATCCCCATTATTCACCCCTTCACAGAACCCCTCCTTTCCACCCGAGGCTGCTGCCGATCCCTCCGACCCGAGCCAGCCGTGCGCCGTTCCCCGAGGCCGCGCCCGCCTCCGACCCAAGCCAGCCCGCGTGCCGTTCCCCGTGGCCGGCGCCCGTCCGCGACCTTCCGGCGGCCCCGCCTCCGCCCGAGCCCCGCTCGGTCCCGAGCCTCCGCCCCGACCGCTCGGCTCCGCCGAGTTCTGTCCCGGCCAATGCCTCCCCGCGCGGCTCTCCGCGCCATCTGACCCGCGGCCCTGTGACCGGCCCTCCGCCCTAGCCGCTCTGTGCCGACCGACTCCCCATCTGCCGCGCCTTCCAGCGCTGACCCGCGAGCCGGGCTCGCTGTCCGCCCCTGTCTTGCGCGCTCCGACCTCCTCCGCGTGCTTCTGACCGTTCCGAGTCCGTCCGAGACGCACGGATTCTTTTCCCTATTTTCTTGCATCTGAGAGCTCTAGCCGAGCAACTGAGGTATAATCCTGTGTCCCTGTGTCCCTCCCGTATTTAGTCGATGATGACGCGGTCCCGACCCCGTTACGGGGATCGACATTTTATATTGTTGCGTTAGGGGATACGCGGTTTCGTTGGATACGTCGCGGCGTAATTTCTCTTTGGTACTGTGTGTTGTGGATTATTTTTTTTGGGTCTGGGTATTATTTTGTGTGTTATGGTTTAATCCCTTGGGTTGGTTATTGCTTGGGATTTATGTGCTGTGTGTTTGTATCTTAGTCTATGACTTGCCTTGGTGGCTTTGGAGATTGGTATTGGGTGGTGTGGTTTTGAGTGCTGTTTAGTATTTTGGGTTGTTGTTGGTGTGGGTTTTATACCGCCTATGTGGCTAGGTCGTCCTAGTTACAGAGGAGGTGCTGCCCAAATTTTTGAAAAAGTATTTAAAAATGATATTTTATAAGTTCAGTAATTTCTGTATATTAAAACCTATTTCTAAAACCCAGGTCCTTGCAAATGGTTTCATTGGTTTTGATTTGGTTTAAAGTGTTGGTTGGTTAGTTTCTGTATCCCCTGTAGGCGACGACCGTATCGGTTGGATGAACCTCCGCAAAACGCAAACGCTACAGGATTTCCTGTACGTTGAGGCGTTAGCCAGCAACATAAGATTGCATGATCCGGTCTGAGACGCCCCATTTTTCTATAAATTATATTTTATTATATTTTATTTTAGAACTAGTTACTGGCCTCTAGTATTTTGGGTGCAGGGCTTTGGCCTCCTGACTGGACCGCTTCACGGCATTCAGAGCTCGCCTCAGCATTTAAATTAAAATTAATTAATTTGTTGTAAGGGCATAAGCCCAGTTTTTTTTTGTTTTTCTATGGCCCAGTATTTGTGTAATTTAGGATTTTTTGTTATTTTTGGTGGCTGCTTTGCGTTAGACGCGTACTTAAAATGGGTATTAGTTTTATATGAAAAATTATAAGAGCTTTCTCACTTCTAAATAAAAAGGATAAAATTCAAGTTTGTATTATTTAAACAAATTCACATTTTTCTCATTAAAAGAAAAACCTAATTTTATGTATATAATATTAAAGTACAAAGTTTTGTTAAATGAATTGGAAAATACGATCTTTACCCAATAAATCAATAAATCGGTTCCTTTTTCGTTAATTGATAATTGTATCCTGCGACGGTAGAGTAGGTTGATAGCTTAATTAACAACTTAAAAACTGGACTAGGACATGCTTCTAGAAATTGCAACTAGCACACCTAGATTTGGCTCATCTATGTTTCTAAGTCAGGGTTCTCAACTGTAGGGTTTCGAGGACGTATTTGACTTCATCCCCGGTACCGACATTATATTCCAGTTATTAAATAAAGGCAAGTTACGGTTATATTTTATTGTATATTATTTAGTAATTGTCATGTTGCATGCTTAAACCACATTGCTACACGGAACTCTCTCCTTGAGTTCGATTATTGATTGTGAGGATATTGGGGGAGTAGTGTAGCGTTTATGACCAATACCCTCATATTACATTATTGTGCGAGCTTACCCCTCTTACACACGGGGATAGGTCGTATCGCATCGCAAGGATGCTATTGTACAACCCAAGCCGGTCATAGACGTTACCTATTCAAATCACATTGTTTCAAATACTGAATTGCTGAAAATTGCTGGAAAATATTGTTCAAAGAATTTCAACTGTTTAAAATTGCATCTTTCTATTATTATTTAGAATATCGGATTATGTACTCGTACTTGCTCCTTTCCTGACTGGATTCCCCCCAATAGATGATGTTGATGATGATGAGCTATTGTTCAATAGCTACTATGACCCGGTATTATATCCTGTGGTGTTGCCAGAGTCCCCCTTGGAGGATGCAGAACCTGAGGCCGATGAGCCGACCGTTTAGCAAGTTGTTTCCCCGTTATCTAGTTTTATTGTGTTGGAGTTGTAGATTTTGGTTTCAGTACTTTATTTCAGTACTCTCAGTTTCAGTTTGTACTTTTCAATTATTGAATAAATTTTTTTTAAATATTCGTAAATTCGTGTTGTGACAAATGCAAATAAATGTCGTTGGGAATACCTGCATATAGAAACAGCTTACTACCGCCGTCTCACAACGGTACAGGCTGGGCATGATCCGGTTCGACCCAATAATTTGGGATCGGGTCGTGACATGTTTTTAGTGGTGGCCCATGCAGGTCCTTCGCAACAACTTAGGTAAACATATCTAGAAACAATTAGAACACCAGAACATTGATTTGTCACAACATAGGTCCGAATTATATATATATATATATATATATATAAATATTTTTGTTTGATTATAGACTGGTAGGATACCTTGCTTATGTATTGCTCCGCCTTGCTGATCGGCAGGTTCATGAACAATGTCGCTGAAGAAAACGACATAGGAAACAATAAGGAAGGACCATGACAGATCAACGATACAAGCATGTGATCAGGTCAAGATTCTCAAGGATTTGAGGATACGAGCAGAGATCAAGGGCGAATACTGATTGAGACATCTATTCGGTAAACCCTCACATTTCTTGAATACCAAGACCTGCATGGGCCACCACTTAAACCATGTCACGCCCCAGAACCAGAATACTGGAGAGCGGGGGCGTACATAGCCAGCTACGTATATTGAAATGGAATCCACCTCGGTATACGGTCACGACTGTCTAGATATGAGGGTTTACTACAAGCCAACGGTCTCTTAAGTCAAGCCTATTGTCTCAATCTCAAGTAAGTAATATAGTTACAAGATGTTAGATCATCAAATATACAATAAGAGGCGTCCCAAATATTACATATTCAGCTGATCATGAAGCTAGTCATACAAAATGCGAGGACTAGCAGGAGTTAAGTCATACATGATCAAGCCTAGGATTTGTTAATCATGTTTACAGCCCGTAGGCAGACAGTAAGTAAATGTGCATCGAGCTAACAAGTGCTCGTCGGCTAACGCCTCAAAAGAATAATTTTACAATAGAGTGAGCGAAACAAAATAGAAAACCCACTCGTAGCCCGGATTCCTTCTAGTCGCCACCATCGGGCTGGAGGTTCGGTAGATCCTCGGGTGCTGCTCCGAAATCTGGCCACACAAAACCAGCTGGGTCAAACCCCAGAAAGAGCAAGTGCCATAAGGGAGGCCACGAAATAAGAACAAAAGCCAGCATATCAGAACATAAGAAAATAAAAGAAAAGTACAAGTAATAAAAGTACAGTAGGACAATAAACGACTAGGGACATGGAACCATTTCAGGAGCCCGATTACAACCCGTAAACCAAACAAGGACCGGGGTTGTAACCCTTCGCCTGAATAGCACTTGTCTCTATTCATTTATTGTTAAAGATAGGTAAAACAATCATGTACAGGAGTACCAGGTACAGGGACTAGACGAGACTTAGACAGGACTGGACACCATCCATTCACAAGCGGCCAAGCAATTACTACGGCTTACTACTTTAACTAACTAGGGTTATCACAAGCCTAGTTACTAAAAAGATGCAAATGAGAATTTTCCAGTCCCAAGCCCTGCAGACTATCTAGTTATCCTTCCGTGGGTTGAGAGTATGGTTGGGTACATCGCCCAGGAGACGATATACCCTTAGGTGACTTAGAGGGTGCAACACGTGACAGTGTGTTGGAAATGTGCTCTACTCGTCGGCAAGCTACAAGTCCGTTAAAGCGCCCAGATAACGAGATAGCCTGTGACTGGAAATTCTCCATGAATTATAGTTTGATCTAATCATTAGCCTAATCTATATTTAGTGCGAATCCCTGGCCGTGGTACCCAGGGAGTCACGTCCTAGACATGATGCAAGACAAGACAAGTAGATTAGCACAAGCAACAAGAAGAACACCCACGGTGTCAGGGGCAAGTCAAGTTAAGTTAAGCTATCGCAACAACATCGAGTTATCATGTTTATCAAGTCAAGTCAAGTCAAGTCAGGAGTGCGCCACGGCGGGCTACTATCGAGTTATCAAGTAATTCAAGTTACAAGTTGCGGGTTACAAGTTTTTATCTCAGGTTATGGCCAGGATCAAGAAAGCTAGCCACAAGTCGATTCCTAGAAAATTTGTGTCAACACGTGTCGGGTCAAGTCAAGTCGTGCTGTGGGCAAGAAATCTCAGAAAAACACAAATCAACAAGAGAAGGCAAAGGCCAAGGGAAAACCCAGGGACACCATGGCACAAGGTGTGCTAGGTCAAGAGGCAGCCCAAAGGGCGCCGGGCAAGGGCTTGGGCTAGGGGGCGCGGGCCGCTGCCACTAGGGTGCGCAGGGGGCGCAGCCGCTAGGGCGCGCGGGGTCAAGCGCGCAGGGGCACGCGGGGTTAAGCGCACAGGGGCCAAGTGCGCCGGGGGCGCGGCCAAGTGCGCAGGGGCACAGGGCGCAGGGGGCGCGGCCAAGTACACAGGGGCACAGGGCGCAGGGGGCGCGGCCAAGTGCGCAGGGGCACAGGGCACAGGGGGCGCGGCCAAGTGCGCAGGAGCACAGGGCGCAGGGGAGGCGGCCAAGTGCGCAGGGGCACAGGGCGCAGGGGGCCGGGCGCAATCGGGCGGGGCACAGCGCGTTAAAGGGCGCGTGCGCCAACGATTTCAGCGGCCAGCGCCAAAGGGCGCGGCGCGGGGGTAGCGCAATGCAGCCAAGCGTGGGGGGCGCAAGGCGGCGAGGTGCGCGGGCCAGCAGCACGCTAAAGAGCGCACGTAGGGGAGGGGTCTTCTTCTTCCTCTTGCTAAGGGGAAGAACACCCATGGCTTCAAAACTTCAAAATACCTCAACTTGGCCATCACAACACCAAATCTGAATTTGTAAAGTTCTATCTTGGGTGAAATTCGATTCTCTCCAACATAGGAACATCAAAACCCACAAAAATCCAACTTAAATAGATCAAAACTATGTAAATCCGAAAATAGGGGAAACTTAGATCTATGAAAATCCATGGACCAAAATCAAAAATGACAAGTTCTAATGTTGTTTCTAGAGGGCTAATCTATCTAATGGACAAATCAAAATGGGTTCTTGTTTTATGGCAAGGTGCACTTGCCTATGGGTGGAGTGTTGTGTGGAGGAAGGAAGAAGATGATGGAAAATTAATGGAAGAGTAATGAGGAGAGAGAATGTTGGTGGAGATATTAATGAGGATGGGTTGTGGTAGAATGGGGGTGGAGTATAGGTTAAAGTGTTCCATGGGGTTTAAAATCAAACCAACTCAAACCAAACCAATTAAAATCGAGCCGAGCCAAAACCCAAAATTTGAGAAAACCCGAAATTCCACAAGTCGAGAAAATAAAAATACATGCCAAAATCCAACTACGAGCATGAATACGAAATACGGGAAACGGGGGTGACAACTCTACCCACCTTAAAAAAATTCCGTCCTCGGAATTTAATCAAGGAGCTAGAGACTGCCACGGTAAGCTACACTAAGCACCAATAACTACACTAAGCGGTTCAATCATACAATCATACATGCAAGCAAGGAATGAAAGCATAAAGCATAAGAAAGACATTATACCTTACGAGTCAAACAGGTAGGGGTATCGCGTTCGGATATCATCCTCACGCTCCCACGTTGACTCACCTAGAGAGTGATGACCCCAAGCAACACGGACTAAACTAATAGTCTTGTTCTTGAGTATCTTTTCCCTCCGGTCCAAAATAGACACGGGCTTCTCCTCATACGAAAGGTTGGTACCAATAACCAGTTCCGAATGGTCCAGGATATGGCTCGGGTCCGGGATATACCGTCGTAATTGGGACACATGGAATACATCATGCACCTCACTTAGCGACGGCGAAAGAGCGAGACGATAGGATACATCTCCTACTCGCTTCAGGATATCGAACGGCCCTATATACCTAGGACTAAGCTTTCCCCGTACGCCAAAGCGAATGACACCGCGGTTAGGCGAGATCCTAAGGAATACGTGGTCGCCGATAGCAAACTCGAAGGGACGCCGATGGGCATCGGTCCAATGTCGCTGACGGTCTTGGGCAACTCGAAGATGATCCCTGACTTTTCTGACTACTTCAACTGTCTGGGCAATCATTTCTGGACAGAGCATCTGCATCTCTCCGACATCGTCCCATGCTGACGGGGATCTGCACTTCCTTCCATATAATGCCTCGAACGGTGCCATCTGGATGCTGGCTTGGAAACTGTTGTTGTACGAGAACTCTACCAGGTGCAGGTGATCTTTCCACGAACCTCCGAAGTCAAGTGTACAAGACCTCAACATGTCTTCAAGAGTCTGGATTGTACGCTCTGACTAACCATCTGTCTGCGGATGATATACCGAACTGAACTGGAGACGAGTTTCCAAACTCTCTTGCAGGCTACGCCAAAAGTATGATGTGAATCTTGAATCCCTGTCCGAGGTAATGCTGACTGGTACACCGTGAAGCCTGACAATCTGCCTGAGGTACATCTCTGCTAGCTGAGCCGTGGACTGTCCAACTCTGAATGGGAGAAAATGAGCCACCTTCATGAGCATGTCAACTATAACCCAAATAGCATCTCTGCCAGCTGGGGATCTAGGCAATCCAGTCACAAAATCCATGGTCACATGCTCCCATTTCCATTCTAGAATCGACAAGGGCTGAAGAAGTCCAGCGGGCCTCTGATGTTCTGCTTTAACCTGTTGGCAAACCAAATACCGAGAGACAAATCGGGCTATCTCCCTCTTCATGCCATTCCACCAGAAATGCTGACGAATATCACGCGTCTTCGTACCACCGGGATGAATAGAATATTGTGAACTGTGAGCTTCTGCCATGACCTCCTGTCTGATATCTCTACTGGGTACACAAAGACGAGTGCCGTGCCAAAGTGTACCATCTTCATGGATACATAACTCGGGCCTTCTTTCTGCCTCACACTCTGCTCTGAGTCGCTGAATCTTGGAATCTGTAGACTGCGCTATCCGGATCCTCTCAACTATGCTGGACTGAACCTGTAGACTGGCCATCAATGCCACGTTGGTAGGAAGCACCACTTCAATTCCCATCTTCTGAAGATCTGCCAATAACTCTGGTTGCGTCGTTAGGAAGTAAACTCCGGCTCTCCGGCTCAACTCATCTGCTACAACGTTGGCCTTCCCTGGATGATACTGCAAATCCATATCGTAGTCCACCAATAGCTCAAGCCATCTCCTCTGCCGCATATTAAGGTCTTTCTGGATGAAAATATACTTCAGACTCTTGTGATCCGTAAATATCTCCACTCTATCTCCGTACAAGTAGTGCCTCCACAACTTGAGTGCAAACACTACTGCTGCCAATTCCAAGTCGTGGGTTGGGTAATTCTTCTCATGATCACGAAGTTGACGTGATGCATAAGATATTACCTTCCCATGCTGCATCAAGACACATCCCAATCCTCTGCCTGAAGCATCGCAATAAACTGTGAATCCTCCGGTCCCATCTGGAAGTATAAGAATGGGAGCCGTTATCAAACCTCGCTTCAACTTCTCAAATGATTCCTGACACTCTGCTGTCCAAGCAAACTGTACATCCTTGCGGGTCAACTGGGTCATCGGTGCTGAAATCCTTGCAAAATCTGAAACGAATTGCCGGTAGTAGCCGGCTAGTCCAAGGAAGCTGCGAACCTCTGCCGCTGAACTAGGTACTGGCCATGTCTCGATAGCCACAATCTTCTGGGGATCCACTTCTACTCCTCCTCGAGTAATGATGTGACCCAAGTACGAAATACGATCGAGCCAGAACTCGTATTTACTGAACTTGGCGTACAACTGATGCTCTCTAAGCGTCTGAAGGACAACTCTGAGATGCTGCTCATGCTCTGCTTCGCTCTTGCTGTAGACCAAGATATCATCTAGGAACACGATCACGAACTGATCCAAGTAAGGCATGAAAATGCGATTCATGAGGTCCATGAATACTGCCGGCGCATTGGTCGCCCCAAAGGGCATAACAAATAACTCCCAATGCCCATACCTAGATCGAAAAGCTGTCTTCGGGATGTCCTGCTCTCTGACTCTGATCTGGTGGTATCCTGACCGCAAGTCTATCTTCGAAAACACTGAAGCTCCTTTGAGTTGATCAAACAAGTCATCTATCCTCGGGAGAGGGTATCTGTTCTTGATTGTCACTGAGTTCAAGGTACGGTAATCTACACATAGCCTGGACGTACCATCCTTCTTTTTCACAAGAAGCATCGGGGCTTCCCAAGGCGATCCACTTCCACGAATGAATCCCTTGGTCCTGAGTTCTTCAATCATCTTGTACAAAATCTCCAACTCTGAAGGCGCCATCCTGTAGACTCGCTCTGATACTGGTGCTGCCCCAGGAATCAAGTCTATAGTGAACTCGATCTTCCGCTCTGACGGCATTCCTGGAAGTTCTTCTAGAAAGACATCTGGAAACTCTTCAACTATCCGGGGCAACTGCACTGCTGCTACTGCCATCCGCAATACTGGGGAAGATGGTTCCACTGCGCCTCTAGAAAATGAAAACTCTGGCTCACCTGGAATGCTGAAAACAACCCTGCCAATATGGCAGTCTATCCTAGCATACCGGTTCCTCAACCAATCCATGCCTAAGACTACATCATAGTCTGCCATAGGGAACTCTATAAATCTAGCGGGGAACTCTCTACCGCTAACTATGATCTGATACGAGAAAAACACTCGATCTACTCCCACAAGACCATTACCAGTAAGTATATTGAGCCTCACTAATAATGACTCGGGCTCCAATCCTACCCGTGTCGCGAATCGTACAGACATGAATGAATGCGATGCACCAGAATCAAATAATACCGATGCTGGAAAGGAGTTGACGAGAATAGTACCTGCCACTACCTCACCTGGTGCAACTTCTTCTTCCATAGCCATCATCATTGCCTAACCTTATCCTCTAGCTGCGGGTCCCCTCTACTGGAGACCTCTCTGCCTGTTCTGCACTTGGGCTTGGGTATACTGCTGCTGGTTCTGCTGATTAAACGCCTGGGCATGAGGAAACAATGGCCTCGGGTACTGCTGCTGCTGCATAGGTGCTGGTCCCCTAACCGATGGACTGGTTAGGTTGGAAGAGGACGAACTACCCCTATTCGGGCAGGCTCCTATCTTGTGATCTGCCGCTCCACAAGCCAGGCACAATCCTTGTGCCCTACGACAATCCGCCACTACATGGCCTGGCTTCCTGCAATGAGAACATCCCATCGTGGAAGTCTGCTTCTGCTTCTGCTGCTGCGGGTACGTCGGGGTCGAATGCTGAACCGACGTCACTGAGGCCGCCCGCCTCGGAGTTCCAATGGTCAAACTCCTAGCTGCCGGGGCTGGAGCTGATGATTGGTGCATCTGACTGTGGGACCGCTTCCTACCTCCGGTCCTATCTACGATCCTCTGGGAGGTATACTCATGCCTCCTAGCCGCTCTCAATACTGCATCGAACGTCTGGTGCTCGAACTACTCAACTACCAACAAGATCTCCAAGTGCAGTCCCTGCTGGAACCGCTGGGCCCTATCAAACTCGGTTGCCACCAAGGTAGGGAAAAACCTACTGAGTCTAGAAAACTCAGATGCATAACTGTCGACCGTTCTGCCTCCTTGCTTCAAGTTGGTAAATCTCGTCTGCAGGTCGTACCGAGCTACAGCATCGAAATACTTCGTCTGGAATCTTTCTCTAAATACTGCCCAAGAAATGGGTGCCACTAATCCCATGGCTTGCGCTGTCCACCAACTGCGAGCTAAATCTAGCAACTGCAGGCGTACCACCGCCACCTTCTCATTCTCAGGTGTCCTAGCTGCTTCCAGAACCACCTCGGTATCCTGAAGCCAAGCGTCCGCGACAATCGCATCTTCGCTGCCGTCGAAGAATGGAGGGTTCAAGCGCTTGAATCTGTTGGCCGCGCTGTTCTCTGGATGACCACCTCTGGTCAAAGCATCTGCCACTGTCTGGTACAAGGCGTCTCCTCTACGATCCTGGGAAGCTATCAAGGTCCTGATGAGACCTACCAAGGTGCCATCATCAGGTTCGGCGGGCTGGACGGGCCGGATCGGTGGCTCTCCTCAAGTAGGTACAACTCTGAAGGCTACTCCGGAATGTTAGACTTGATCTCCGGGTTGTTGCTGGTCCACGGGAGTTGCTCCGCCTTGCTGATCGGCAGGTTCATGAACAATGCCGCTGAAGAAAACGACATAGAAAACAATAAGGAAGGACCAGGACAGATCAACGATACAAGCATGTGATCAGGTCAAGATTCTCAAGGATTTGAGGATACGAGCAGAGATCAAGGGCGAATACTGATTGAGACATCTATTCGGTAAACCCTCACATTTCTTGAATACCAAGACCTGCATGGGCCACCACTTAAACTATTTTACACCCCAGAACCAGAATACTGGAGAGCGGGAGCGTACATAGCCAGCTACGTATATTGAAATGGAATCCACCTCGGTATACGGTCACGGCTGTCTAGATATGAGGGTTTACTACAAGCCAACGGTCTCTTAAGTCAAGCCTATTGTCTCAATCTCAAGCAAGTAATATAGTTACAAGATGTTAGATCATCAAATATACAATAAGAGGCGTCCCAAATATTACATATTCAGCTGATCATGAAGCTAGTCATACAAAATGCGAGAACTAGCAAGAGTTAAGTCATACATGATCAACCCTAGGATTTGTTAATCATGTTTACAGCCCGTAGACAGACAGTAAGTAAATGTGCATCGAGCTAACAAGTGCTCGTCGGCTAACGCCTCAAAAGAATAATTTTACAATAGAGTGAGCGAAACAAAATAGAAAACCCACTCGTAGCTCGGATTCCTTCTAGTCGCCACCATCGGGCTGGAGGTTCGGTAGATCCTCGGGTGCTGCTCTGAAATCTGGCCACACAAAACCAGCTGGGTCAAACCCCAGAAAGAGCAAGTGCCACAAGGGAGGCCACGAAATAAGAACAAAAGCCAGCATATCAGAACATAAGAAAATGGAAGAAAAGTACAAGTAATAAAAGTACAGTAGGACAATAAACGACTAGGGACATGGAACCATTCCAGAAGCCAGATTACAACCCATAAACGAAACAAGGACCGGGGTTGTAACCCTTCGCCTGAATAGCACTTGTCTCTATTCATTTATTGTTAAAGATAGGTAAAACAATCATGTACAGGAGTACCAGGTACAGGGACTAGACGAGACTTAGACAGGGCTGGACACCATCCATGCACAAGCGGCCAAGCAATTACTACGGCTTACTACTTTAACTAACTAGGGTTATCACAAGCCAAGTTACTAACAAGATGCAAATGAGAATTTTCCAGTTCCAAGCCCTGCAGACTATCTAGTTATCCTTCCGCGGGTTGAGAGTATGGTTGGGTACATCGTCCAGGAGACGATATACCCTTAGGTGACTTAGAGGGTGCAACATGTGACAGTGTGCTGGAAATGTGCTCTACTCGTCGGCAAGCTACAAGTCCATTAAAGCGCCCAGATAACGAGATAGCCTGTGACTGGAAATTCTCCATGAACTATAGTTTGATCTAATCATTAGCCTAATCTATATTTAGTGCGAATCCCTGGCCGTGGTACCCAGGGAGTCACGTCCTAGACATGATGCAAGACAAGACAAGTAGATTAGCACAAGCAACAAGAAGAACACCTATGGTATCAGGGGCAAGTCAAGTTAAGTTAAGCTATCGCAACAGCATCGAGTTATCATATTTATCAAGTCAAGTCAAGTCAGGAGTACGCCACGGCGGGCCACTATCGAGTTATCAAGTAATTCAAGTTACAAGTTGCGGGTTACAAGTTTTTATCTCAGGTTATGGCCAGGATCAAGAAAGTTAGCCACAAGTCGATTACTAGAAAATTCGTGTCAAGACGTGTCGGGTCAAGTCAAGTCGTGCTGTGGGCAAGAAATCTCAGAAAAACACAAATCAACAAGAGAAGGCAAAGGCCAAGGGAAAACCCAGGGACACCATGGCACAAGGTGTGCTAGGTCAAGAGGCAGCCCAAAGGGCGCCGGGCAAGGGCTCGGGCTAGGGGGCGCGGGGCGCTGCCACTAGGGTGCGCAGGGGGCGCAGCCGCTAGGGCGCGCGGGGTTAAGCGCGCAGGGGCTAAGCGCGCAGGGGCAAGTACGCCGGAGGCACGGCCAAGTGCGCAGGGGAACAGGGCACAGGGGGCGCGGCCAAGTGCGCAGGGGCACAGGGCGCAGGGGGCGCGGCCAAGTACGCAGGGGTACAGGACGCAGGGGGCGCGGCCAAGTGCGCAGGGGCACAGGGCGCAGGGGGCGCGGCCAAGTGCGCAGGGGAACAGGGCGCAGGGGGCACGACCAAGTGCGCAGGGGCACAGGGCGCAGGGGGCCGGGCGCAATCGGGCGGGCAGCAGCGCGCTAAAGAGCGCGTGAGCCAACGGTTTCAGCGGCCAGCGCCAAAGGGCGCGGCACGGGGGCAGCACAATGCAGCCAAGCGTGCGGGGCGCAAGGCGGCGAGGCGTGCGGGCCAGCAGCACGCTAAAGAGCGCACGCAGGGGAGGGGTCTTCTTCTTCCTCTTGCTAAGGGGAAGAACACCCATGGCTTCAAAACTTCAAAATACCTCACTTGGCCATCATAACACCAAATCCGAATTTGTAAAGTTCTATCTTGGGTGAAATTCGATTCTCTCCAACATAGGAACATCAAAACCCACAAAAACCCAACTTAAATAGATCAAAACTATGTAAATCCGAAAATAGGGGAAACTTAGATCTATGGAAATCCATGGACCAAAATCAAAAAGACAAGTTCTAATATTGTTTCTAGAGGGCTTCTATCTAATGGACAAATCAA
>JANAVB010036414.1:7500-10000 GCA_029216955.1 Iris pallida
CACGGGCAGTTTCTGCCGCGCACCCGCGTCCCGTGGCCTCGCACGGGAGCTTCGCACAAGGGTCCGTGGTGCAGCAGCGGGCCTTGCTGCACCGGGCGCGTCAACGATAGGGTCGTGGGGGATTTCGTTCGCACAGCATCCCATTTTGCCCGCAAAGCCGCACCTACTCAAAATTTGTTGCGCCGCCCAAATTTCAGCTCAACTCGCTTCCCCCTATAATAGATTTGCAGTTTTATTGTTGGGCTGACTCCGGGGTACCAAAGTGCTTGAGGAGCTTGTCATTTTTGGGGAAAACGCGCCCAACCTCCCGCTCGGTCGGGGGGGTTCGAAACTGGCACGAGTTGCGGCAGATTCTGTCGCACGGGCTGAGAGCTGCGCGCCGCGCGCAGAAACAGCTGCAACGCCTCGCCTCGCGCTGGGACGCGAGCGAGGCGGGCGGCCCGTGCAGCCGTTCGATGCGCTGGTCGCCTCAGCGCGCCGCCGCGAGCCCGTGCTCGCCGATGCAGCCTGTCAGGCCCACGCCGTGGGCAGAAACTGCCGCGCGACAGAAAACGTCGCGAACCGTCGCGCACCCGAAGCCAGCAAGCGCCCGGTCGCTGGTTCGCCGCGCGCGGGCAGCCGTTCGACGCGCCGTGCACCCCCCGCGCGCACGGGATTGTGGCGCGCGACGAACATCCCCCCCTTCACCACCTACTCCCCTATAATAGATTTGCAGTTTTATTGTGGGGATGACTCCGGGGGACCAAAGTGCTTGAGGAGCTTGTCATTTTTCGCGCGCAGCCGCAGGCCGCGCCCGTGCTCGCCGATGCAGCCTGTCAGGCCCACGCCGTGGGCAGGAATCTGTCGCGGGGCAAACGAAGTGCCGCGAGGCACACAAACCGCAGCATATGCGCACCCGGTCGATCCCGTGCAGCCGATAGGGCCTGTCAGGCCCACGCCGTGCACAGAAAATCTTCGTGCGCGCTGAAACTGCTGCAACGCATGCGTTTCTGTGTCCCGTGCGGCCGACAGGGCCTGTCAGGCCCACGCCGTGCACGGAAATTCTTCGCATGCGCAGAAACTGCTGGAACGCTTGCATTTCCGTCCCCCGTGCGGCTGATAGGCCATGTCAGGCCCACGCCGTGCACGGACACTGGTTGCGTGTGCAGTAACTGCTGCAACTTGAGGGTTCCTCGATCCCGTGCGGCCGACAGGGCCTGTCAGGCCCACGCCGTGCACAGGAATTAATCGTGCGCGCAGAAACTGCTGCAACGCTTCCATTCCTCGGTCCCGTGCGGCCGATAGGGCCTGTCAGGCCCACGCCGTGCACAGAAATTCTTCGTGTGCACAGAAACTGCAACAACGCTCGCATTCCTCAGTCCCGTGCGGCCGATAGGCCCCGTCAAGCCCACGCCGTGGGCAGAAATTGTCGCGCGACAGAAAACGCCGCGAATCGTCGCGCAAGCAAAATTCGCAAGCGCGCGCTCGCTAAATGGCCGCGAGCGTGCAGCCGTTCGACGCGCCGTGCGCCCCCCCGTGCGCGCGCGCGACGAACATCCCCCCCTCACCACCTACTCCCCTATAATAGATTTGCAGTTTTATTGTGGGGATGACTCCGGGGGACCAAAGTGCTTGAGGAGCTTGTCATTTTTCGCGCGCAGCCGCAGGCCGCGCCCGTGCTCGCCGATGCAGCCTGTCAGGCCCACGCCGTGGGCAGGAATCTGCCGCGGGGCAAACGAAGTGCCGCGAGGCACACAAACCGCAGCATATGCTCGCCCGGTCGATCCCGTGCGGCCGATAGGGCATGTCAGGCCCACGTCGTGCACAGAAAATCTTCGTGCGCGCTGAAACTGCTGCAACGCATGCGTTTCTGTGTCCCGTGCGGCCGATAGGGCCTGTCAGGCCCACGCCGTGCACAGGAATTGTTCGTGCGCGCAGAAACTGCTGCAACGCTTGCATTCCTCTGTCCCGTGCGGCCGATAGGGGCTGTCAGGCCCACGTCGTGCACAGAAATTGTTCGTGCGCGCAGAAACTGCTGCAATGCTTGCGTTTCTGTGTCCCGTGCGGCCGATAGGGCCTGTCAGGCCCACGCCGTGCACAGGAATTCTTCGCATGCGCAGAAACTGCTGCACCGCTTGCATTTCTGTGTCCCGTGGTGCCGATAGGGCCTGTCAGGCCCACGCCGTGCACATGAGTTCTTCGTGTGCGCAGAAACTGCTGCAACGCTTGCATTTCTGTGTCCCGTGGTGCCGATAGGGCCTGTCACGCCCACGCCGTGCGCAGAAATTCTTCGTGCGCGCAGAAACTGCTGCAACGCATGCGTTTCTGTGTCCCGTGCGGCCGATAGTGCCTGTCACGCCCACGCCGTGCACAGAAACTGTTTGCGTGCGTAGAAACTGCAGCAACTCGTGGGTTCCTCCGTCCCGTGCGGCCGATAGGGCCTGTCACGCCCACGCCGTGCGCAGAAACTGTTTGCGTGCGCAGAAACTGCAGCAACTCGTGGGTTCCTCCGTCCCGTGCG
>JANAVB010036414.1:15000-17500 GCA_029216955.1 Iris pallida
TCGCATGGCTTGAATCCGAGTGGTGTATGTGATAGGTTCAGAGAAGAATAAGAATGAGTGTCGACGACTAGTCGAGTGGCTCGAATCCGAGTGGTGTATGGTTCGCCTTGGAAATTGTTCGAGCGAATATTGAGGATTACGAGTATGTCGGCGAGGCGATGCAGTCGCGCAAAGCCTTAGAACGCGTCACACTTAGTTGGTTGTGACTTCGATTGTCCCGAGCGGGATGTCGCTCGGACAACTTGTGAACGAGCAACGCGAGTTAGAAAATGTTTCGGAACGATGGATGAAAATGAATGGTCTTGATCGAGGAAACTTAGAGGATCGTACGTGCGATATCGGATTGATACAACTGAAATGCGACTTGAGTTTTGAATAATGATCTTGAAACGAGCTTGAGGAAAAGCGACTGAACTTGATCTTGAGTATTGAGAAAATTGAGGAATATCCAACTCGGACAACAGCATCAACGTACGATTCGAAATTGGTTGCGAAGGAAGATCGTCAGGTTACGCATGTCGTCGATGGTATTGAGGCGTATCAAAGATCGATATGCGATAACTCGGGGGTACTCTGACTCGGCGAATGACGGTCGTGCAAATGTCATTGTTCCGTTGGACGCTATACTTGAAATGTTAAAAATGTGTGTGGAAGAAAAGATAGACTTGGCTCGAGGATTTTCTAAGTTGAATCAATGACGATCGAACTTGGCTTGGATGAAAACTGGAATGTTTGGATTTGCTTCGTCGACAACCACAATGTTGATGTTCTTGTCTTATGCGAGCGCTACTCCAGCCTCGCACATGCGTCACACCGATTAGGGCGATCACTCTGCGTGAGCGCTGGTATGGTGATTCATACAGCGGGAATGGTCGAACTTGTACGGTGCGACAGATTGTGCTTTGACTTGTGGCTTGACACGAAGTTAGACTCGAGATTGAATTGGTGTGCTTGTCGATCGAACTTGAGGATTGAGTAGGTCCAATCCGCGTATCGAGAATGAATGAGTCTAAACTCAAACAAGAGTTACGCCCCGATGAGAATGATTATTCTGCGGGAGCGTTGCGTGGTGATTCATGAACCGCCGTGGATAATCGGACTCGCGTGAGATTGGGGCGCAACGTATTGTCGAGCGAGACGACCTCGTGATCGAATACATGAATTGGTTAGAATTGGTGAATTGAAGGAATTTGAATATACACAATGCGTGCCATAATACGAATTAGGTGATCGTGCTTGATGTTTAGAAATTTGAGTGACGCGAGCTTGGGTAGAAGACCCCATATGATCGACTCTGGTTTGACCCTAGGATAGGGGTCAGTGTTGGCATTATTGTTGGGGAACTATGATTCCAATCCTGACATTGACTCAGCCTCGAAAAGAAATGGCCTAGCGGTTAGGCGAGACGCCATGTTTCATGAGTTATCAGTCGAAGGATTGATCTTGAGGATTGGCATGGATGGATAGCGTGAATCACGAATGTAGAAAACCCTGCTCACGAGATTCGGCTGACATGCATGTATTTCAGGGACGCCTGGGTATGTGCACGATGCGACTCGAGTGAGAATGACAAATTCTTTATCATGCGGCTTGGTTGAATACATGTATTTTGGGGACGCTTGGAATGCGTGCATGATCCAGCCAAGTGATACGACGAGTTCAAGCAAGGCTTGAAAGATGGGAGTGTGTCGAGATCTTGAAACCGTGTTAAAGGAAAGATTGATAGTCGTGCGAGCGTGGCTCGGAATCGAAGGAACGCGTAGGCGAAATGTGTACGATTAAGTCTTGGCCATAGAAATGGTAGGATGACTTGCCCTCAGGAAAGTCTCGAGGACGAGACTTGTTCTGAGTGGTGTATGTTGTAGTGCCCCGTCCCGCAAAGTCAATCGGAGGAATCGAAACGCCGACGGCGTTCGGTCTTAGCCTTGCAACGGCTTGCTCGGAGACATCGCTCAGGTGGGGTAGTTTCGGTGAACTCTCCTCATCTTTGCCTTCACATAATAAATCGTGTTTTTCAACTTGCACAAGTTAGGCTTGATAATAAAAGCTACGCATCCACATAGCTAAGGGAATAATCCCGACGGTTTGAATCGAGTTAGAACATGGAAAACGTCCCACTGTCGGCTTAGAGTTGGTGCACGGCGTGCTTTGAAAATGACACTCGGTCCTTCGTCCCGTGGCTTGGGAGAAGGAAAGTTGGTCTTCGGTGCAAAAGTTGAGAGTTAGCCTAAGTCATAGGCGTCGCCCGCACAAATGCTTGCTAAAGCATGCACGGTCCTGTCCCGCAAGGCTTGGCGTAGCCTTTGCTCGTCCCTTGGGTTAAGTTGTAGGCTTGAGTGAGTTAGGCAAAAGTTATGCCGGTCGTCCTAAGTTATTCTATGTGTTGTCCCGCTCATTCTGCGGTTGTCAAGATAAATAGTCCCACGACCCCAAGGCCCGTCATATGAAGTATGACTTGGGCGACAGCGTTGCGTCGAACACGAGTCGGTTTAAGGCACGA
>JANAVB010036414.1:35000-37380 GCA_029216955.1 Iris pallida
GGGAGCTTCGCACAAGGGTCCGTGGTGCAGCAGCGGGCCTTGCTGCACCGGGCGCGTCAACGATAGGGTCGTGGGGGATTTCGTTCGCACAGCATCCCATTTTGCCCGCAAAGCCGCACCTACTCAAAATTTGTTGCGCCGCCCAAATTTCAGCTCAACTCGCTTCCCCCTATAATAGATTTGCAGTTTTATTGTTGGGCTGACTCCGGGGTACCAAAGTGCTTGAGGAGCTTGTCATTTTTGGGGAAAACGCGCCCAACCTCCCGCTCGGTCGGGGGGGTTCGAAACTGGCACGAGTTGCGGCAGATTCTGTCGCACGGGCTGAGAGCTGCGCGCCGCGCGCAGAAACAGCTGCAACGCCTCGCCTCGCGCTGGGACGCGAGCGAGGCGGGCGGCCCGTGCAGCCGTTCGATGCGCTGGTCGCCTCAGCGCGCCGCCGCGAGCCCGTGCTCGCCGATGCAGCCTGTCAGGCCCACGCCGTGGGCAGAAACTGCCGCGCGACAGAAAACGTCGCGAACCGTCGCGCACCCGAAGCCAGCAAGCGCCCGGTCGCTGGTTCGCCGCGCGCGGGCAGCCGTTCGACGCGCCGTGCACCCCCCGCGCGCACGGGATTGTGGCGCGCGACGAACATCCCCCCCTTCACCACCTACTCCCCTATAATAGATTTGCAGTTTTATTGTGGGGATGACTCCGGGGGACCAAAGTGCTTGAGGAGCTTGTCATTTTTCGCGCGCAGCCGCAGGCCGCGCCCGTGCTCGCCGATGCAGCCTGTCAGGCCCACGCCGTGGGCAGGAATCTGCCGCGGGGCAAACGAAGTGCCGCGAGGCACACAAACCGCAGCATATGCGCACCCGGTCGATCCCGTGCAGCCGATAGGGCCTGTCAGGCCCACGCCGTGCACAGAAAATCTTCGTGCGCGCTGAAACTGCTGCAACGCATGCGTTTCTGTGTCCCGTGCGGCCGACAGGGCCTGTCAGGCCCACGCCGTGCACGGAAATTCTTCGCATGCGCAGAAACTGCTGGAACGCTTGCATTTCCGTCCCCCGTGCGGCTGATAGGCCATGTCAGGCCCACGCCGTGCACGGACACTGGTTGCGTGTGCAGTAACTGCTGCAACTTGAGGGTTCCTCGATCCCGTGCGGCCGACAGGGCCTGTCAGGCCCACGCCGTGCACAGGAAATTAATCGTGCGCGCAGAAACTGCTGCAACGCTTCCATTCCTCGGTCCCGTGCGGCCGATAGGGGCCTGTCAGGCCCACGCCGTGCACAGAAATTCTTCGTGTGCACAGAAACTGCAACAACGCTCGCATTCCTCAGTCCCGTGCGGCCGATAGGCCCCGTCAAGCCCACGCCGTGGGCAGAAATTGTCGCGCGACAGAAAACGCCGCGAATCGTCGCGCAAGCAAAATTCGCAAGCGCGCGCTCGCTAAATGGCCGCGAGCGTGCAGCCGTTCGACGCGCCGTGCGCCCCCCCGTGCGCGCGCGCGACGAACATCCCCCCTTCACCACCTACTCCCCTATAATAGATTTGCAGTTTATTGTGGGGATGACTCCGGGGGACCAAAGTGCTTGAGGAGCTTGTCATTTTTCGCGCGCAGCCGCAGGCCGCGCCCGTGCTCGCCGATGCAGCCTGTCAGGCCCACGCCGTGGGCAGGAATCTGCCGCGGGGCAAACGAAGTGCCGCGAGGCACACAAACCGCAGCATATGCTCGCCCGGTCGATCCCGTGCGGCCGATAGGGCATGTCAGGCCCACGTCGTGCACAGAAAATCTTCGTGCGCGCATGAAACTGCTGCAACGCATGCGTTTCTGTGTCCCGTGCGGCCGATAGGGCCTGTCAAGGCCCACGCCGTGCACAGGAATTGTTCGTGTGCGCAGAAACTGCTGCAACGCTTGCATTCCTCTGTCCCGTGCGGCCTAGGGGCTGTCAGGCCACGTCGTGCACAGAATTGTTCTGCCGCAGAACTGCTGCAATGCTTGCGTTTCTGTGTCCCGTGCGGCCGATAGGGCCTGTCAGGCCCACGCCGTGCACAGAATTCTTCGCATGCGCAGAAACTGCTGCAACCGCTTGCATTCTGTGTCCCGTGCCGATAGGGCCTGTCAGGCCCCGCCGTGCACATGAGTTCTTCGTGTGCGCAGAAACTGCTGCAACGCTTGCATTCTGTGTCCCGTGGTGCCGATAGCCTGTCACGCCCACGCCGTGCGCGAAATTCTTTGTGCGCGCAGAAACTCTGCAGCAACTCATGGTTCTGTGTCCCCCGTGCGGCCGATAGTGCCTGTCACCCCACCCGTGCACAGAAACTGTTTGCGTGCGCAGAAACTGCAGCAACTCTGGTTCCTCCGTCCCGTGCGGCCGATAGGGCCTGTCACCCCACGCCGTGC
>JANAVB010036415.1:0-40537 GCA_029216955.1 Iris pallida
ATATATTAATATATATATATATATTATATTATATCTAAATATTGCCACCTAAATCACTAAAATAAAATACGAACACAACACATCTACATGGACGTCATTAGACGCACTATATGACTACATAGGTTTAGGTTGGTTTGGGTCAAGTCCCGACTAAATTGGCACAACCGGGTCTCCTAAAAGTCATTAATCTTAATAATAAATAATTAAATCATTTATAGGGGTCAAGTCACAACTTTAACTGGTTTTCCTAGTAAGGATACTTTATGGCTAGGCCTTCCCTAACATGGCCAAAATACTAATCAAAGCACACCACTACAATAGTCGTGCTAAAATTCCTAGTCGATATGCATCTCAAACTAACCATAACTAAAGCCATATATTTATTTAGTATTAGGCTACTATAAATATAATCATATATACAAAATTGTATTTAAATCTATTTGACTGTATAACATCCCAAAATAAATCTATAATTATTCTACTAAGTGATGGCAACCTAACATGGATTACTGCCAGGTGGGATTGGCTAGGTTAGGGTCCAAATATATTTCTAATTTAATCAAACTCTAAGAGTCAACCAATAAGTCTCTTGTGCCATTCTTAAATAAATAGCACATGGGGACTCGATTAAGTGGCACACCTTAGCATGTCTGTCGTAGGCTCAAAATAGATCAAAATAATATATTAGGTCAAATAGTTTTGATCAATGTCGAGTCATGAACTCAAGTTGGAAGTTAGGTCCAGAATTACGGTAAATAATCAAATGGCCTAAATTGACCCAAAGTTGTGCGAAGTCAAATAAATGCTAGGGGACAATTTTGGATGGGACATGATATTTCAAATTGAAGGTCATCCTGTCTACTACAAAAATTATGAAGGACGTTTCGAGAGATGGGCATGTCTTGTGCTCCAAAAATCAAAGACACGAAAAGTACATATATAATCATATTTAAATATACAATATAACATAATAATTAGAAATACTATAAATAAAAATAATTCACAAAAATTAGGGTTCTTACGTGGAGAGAGGGGGACAGACACAGCCAGCTACGTACATTTAAGTATAACCCACCTCGATGTACGGTCACGGTTGTCAAGATGCATGAGGGTTTAACTACAAGCCAACAGTCACATATGGTCAAGAACAAGCCTAGCATCTCAATCTCAAGTAAGAAAGTAAATGTAACAAGATGGTTGATCATCAGACATACAAAGTAAGGCCCCGCATACATTACATATTCAGATGATCAAGAAGCTAGTCATACAAATATGAAGACTAGCAAGAGTTTAAGTCATACATGATCAACCCTAGGATTTGTCAATCATGTTACAGCCCTTAGGCAGATAGGAATATAAATTTAACATGAGCTAACACTTGTTCGGCGGCTAAACGCCTTAAAATAATTATTTACAGTAGAGTGGGAGAGCAAAATAAAACCCAATCGTTGCTAGGATTGCGTCTAGTATTCACCATTTGGCTGGAAGAGTGGAAGATCCTCGGGTGCTACTCCAAAATCTGGCCATACATAACTAGGGTCAGACCCTAGAAAGAGTAAGTGCTACAATGTAGGCTTCACTTAAGAACTAAAATCAGCATATTAGCACATAAAGACATAAATGATAACGAAAGACATGATTTAGAGAAACAAGGCGATAAACGATAAGATAACTAAAGGACGATTCCAGTAACCAAGTTACAACCCATAAACCAAACAAGGATATGTGTTGTAGCCCTTCACCTGAACAGAATTTAGTCTCTGATCGATTATCGATAAAGCAAAGAATAAACGATAATGTGCTGAAATAACAATGTACTGGCCCTGCCTAGACAAGACTAGACGGGACTCCATCCATTAATCACGGCCAAGCAAGGTGTACGGCTTGATACTTTAACTAACTAGGGTTATCACAAGCTTAGTTACTAACAAGATGCATCAAGATGTTCCAACAGCCACAGCCCTGCAGTCTTAATCCAGGTTATCCAGTCGCAAGTTGAGTGTCACGACCCGCTCCCGAATAATCGGACACGAGTCGGACACGCCTAGCCTTTGTCGTTAGACACAACAAAGTAAGCTGTACCAATCTAGGGAAACTAACCAGATATCAAGACAAGTATGAAAACACAGCATCTATAAATGTATCCCATAAAAGAAGTACAAGTCTCAGAATTCTATTACATTCCAACAAATGAAAGATAGAGTCTACTAGTCTCAAATACAAGGTAGAAGTAAAGTGCTAATGGTAAAGTTCTAGGCTTCTGCAGCCTCTAGGTCCAACACAGCTCCAGTTGGCTCAGCAAGAATAGCAACATCCCGTCCATAAAAGGTGTCGCAAATGGCCTCCATCTCACCTGCAACTTATCCAGTTAGGAGCGGAGCTAGGCACAGTTCTAGGTAATAAAACATAAACATGATATGAAATGAGTACGAGGGTACATGAAATGATATACAGGAATGATCAGGAAAGTACAGGAAAGTAGTATAGGAAATTAGTACAGGAACGATAGTACATGAATGTAAGTACAGGAACATGTAAAGTACATGAAATGTAATATACATAAATGAAACAATAATCCTGAAGTACCAGACATGATAAGTGTAAAATATCGAAGTACACCTAGTCCATGTGACCGGCTGGGGTTAGAACATGCACATGAGTACATAAATATGGTACGACTTATGGCCTGCGTGCACGATGCGAGGCCTAAGCTAGGCACATGAATATAGTAACTGGGATTGGTCACATGGCTAGTGAATTTCTCCACCCGACACTAATAAGTACAAGAGAAAGAGTATAGGGGTACAGGAGTACATGATATCGTGCCATGACGTGTCACAAGAAAGAGTACAAAATATAAATGCACAAAACTGTAGAAAAGTACTTGCCTTGCTTCGGGAAGGTACTGGTAATCAAGGAAGCTGGATATCCTCCTGGTTTATTGAGTACAAGTTGATTAATAACTAAGCAAGCTCTAAATTGGTATTCTGTAGCTCTACATTTATAATATTTGGTTAGACCCAAATATTAACTACTCAGTAATAAACTCCCTTACACTATTCTTAAAACCATTATTAGAAAATAGAATTAGGCTAGGTTCCTAATATATTTTCAAGTTTCTTAATTTATCCAAGACAAAGCATATATTTACTTAAATTTATTGGTAAGATTCTAACATGATTTCTCAGGTACAAAGGCAGACACTGATGTCTTAGGAAGCAACCTTACCAATACAATATGGCAATATCAGTTTATTAGACTGAAAATAGTGTAGGGGCAATCTCAGGTTTAACATTGAACTCCTATCTCAGGTTTAATATTGAACTTTAATTCTCAGATTTAACTTGAACTTTCATTCTCAGGTTCCACTGAATATCATCTCAGGTTCAGCTCATGACAAATCAGTCCTAAACTGGACTGATCTAATCAGTCCAGAAAATGTCATTCCTGAGTGTACCAAAACAATTGGTGACTGTCAAGTTGTTGACAGTCAAATAGGATGCCTGAAATCTAAGTCAGTGACTGGTAGTGACTAATCAGCCATGTCTCTCTCCTATTGCAAATACCATCATCCAACAATGAGTTGCATCTACCACATTGTACAGCTAACATTACCCTTTGGTTTCAGAACTTACCACTGTTCAGTTTTCCCCCCAGCTGATGCATATCAGTCCTTTCAAACCATTCCTAAAATGCTTACTGACTTGATCTCAGAGATGTCACTACTCATGAATGGATATACATATATCTATTGTTCCTAATCCCTAGCTTAGTTTACAGATTTAACTATCAACTATGTTATCTGACAGTCACAAAATTGCATCTTGCCCTTAGCTAACTATGAAGTTCATTATACTAACTCTAATAGGGTCCAGGTTTGTAGTAAAAGGACTGACATGTTGAGTCCAAATTGGACTGAATCTCAGTTAAAAAAGGTAGCATGGTTGACAGTTAACTATCCCAAAACCCAATTGATAACTCTTTAAGAGTTTAGTCCTATAAGAACAAAAGCAGGACCTGGTAACACAAATTGAAATGACCCAAAGTCCACTGTACATCCTGATAACTGGAACACCTAAAATTGATTCCTCAATTTCTAGTTTAATTCTAAACCATATTCCATGTACTCTTGTCCTGCTCAGATATAAAGTATATCAGTCAAAGCTAGACTAGTACCAACCAGTCTCAGCTGAGATACTGATACAATTCAGTGCTGAAATAATTATACCCTCAATCCCCTGTGCAGTTGATACTATCAACCCTGATTTAGGCTGATACAGTCCAGTGGACAAGTTAAAACAGAAACACTAAACTCCAATTGAGATATGTGTAAGAGTATCAACCAATGATTCACAGGAAGGACTGTCCTGTACTGGAACGGGAAGACACTAAGGTTCAAATTAAAAATTCCTACCAATGCTAAATCATGAGAGCTAAAGGAAATCAGTTAATGAGAGCTTCATTCCTAAGCTGAAGTAGATACAATTCAGTGCTAAACTCATAACTTAATCCTGAATTCTTCACATTGGTAACATTACTGATTTAACAAAACAAATTGAGATATCATACCAAGTATCAATATTCAAACCATCTCTACTATCTAAATCGAGATCGACTCACAATTCACATCCATAAACTAAACTATTTGTAACTCCAATAGTAATTAATGTTCGAAGGATTAGATTCTAAACTAAACAGAAATTTAAGATCTCTACATACCCTGGAATTATCAAGCAGCCCTCTATAAACCAATTTCTGGAATTAACAAAACTACTAAATTAACTACATTCGACACAGTAATTGATACAGGCGTGATAGGATTTACCTGACTGAATCTGAACTTCTGATTCAAACTTCAAAATCCAGGACTCTAATGTCTAAACTCAAATGATTAGATCTCACAACGTATTCTCGATACCCTACCAAAATTTGGTTGATCAACACAATTATATACTATCAAACCAATCACTCAATCCTTAGGAAGGTTCGAAATTGAATGATTAATTCGAGATGGACTTACAATAAAAGAAGAAGTGTTGCGCTCGAAGAACAGATCAACGTTCACCAATGAAAGAAGCAAAAATGATCTATGAATTAGCGTGAAGAAGGATCAATGGATGAACAGGTCATGATAATGAGATTCCAACAATGCTCACCTCGTTCCTTGCCATCCAGAAATCAACTAATCCGAAATGATCACTGGGTCTTCTATTCTCGGATCTGACCAATTCGAAAGTAATCCAGGAAATTAAAAGAGATCCACTCCTAAATCAAGGAACTCGATTCAAGGATGAGTTGATTCAGTTGAAATCAAAATAGGAGAAGAGCTACCATTCTTACCAGGATTTCTAAAGGAGATAAAGGATGATAGGTTGAAGGAGGATGAATCCTTGGATCATGAATCATCTACTGAGCATTCCCACAGAGTCTGTGTTGTGGCCATCATTGTTGATCTCCACAGAATTGATTTTGGATCCAGAAATAATTGGAGAGGATGGGTTGAGAAATAGAATGGAGAAGGAGAAGATTATATAGGGTCGGCTGGGGGAATTGGCGTAGGAGTGAGGCTATCCTTGGCGCGAAGCCACCACTCCTGACAATTCTATTAGAGGAGGAGAAAAAGTAAATTCAAATATTGCTACAGTATCTTCTTCTCCCCCAAATGAATATGTACATGAGTGTGTACATATAATGTTAAAATAAAAACAAAGGAAGGGTGGGCTGGGCTGATAAGCCCAATAGAAATTAATGAAAAGAAAAGAAATAAATATAACTTAAGGGTTGATTGATCAATTATAAAATATTTATTGAAATTGATTAACTAAAAACATTGATAGAAATAATTTAAATCTGGGAAGTAGGATCACAAATCTTTCCCCCTAAAAAATTTTTTTCCCCGAAATTCAAGGGACACCCAATAAAATTCAAACAAATCAACACAAAATTTTCAAACACATGCCCTTTATTGAATTAGTGAAATTCAAAAACAGTACAATCAAATAAATTGGGATAGCGCTCCCGCATCTCATCTTCGCGTTCCCATATGGACTCTCCTGGAGAGTGGTGTCTCCACATGACGCGGACAAGTGGAATAACCTAATTCCGCAGTTGCTTCTCTCTCCTGTCAAGAATCTCCACTGGCTACTCCTCGTAGGTCAAACTCGGACCCACCTCTAGCTCCGAGTAATCCACCACATGGCTCGGGTCTGGAATGTAGCGTCGGAGTTGAGATACATGGAAAACATTATGTACTCCCTCCAATCTAGCTGGAAGCGCCAGTCGATAAGCCATCTCACCAATCCGTGCTGTCACGTCGAAGGGCCCGATGAATCTCGGACTGAGCTTCCCGCCTCTGCCAAATCTGATGACACCCCTAGTCGGTGAGATCTTCAGGAATACTCTATCTCCAACCGCGAACTCCAGTGGCCGTCTGCTGCTGTCCGCCCAGTGCTTCTGTCGATCCTATGCAACTCTGAGACGTTCTCTGATTAGTCTGACTTTCTCAGCTGAGTCTACTACCATCTCTGGCCCAAGCAAAGCTCTCTCGCTAACGTCGTCCCAAGATAAAGGCGTGCGGTATCTCTGCCTATATAGTACCTCGAACGGGGTCATCTCGATGCTAGCCTGATAACTGTTGTTTAGGCAAACTCCACTAGATGCAAATGATCTTCCCATGAACCGCCTAAATGAAGTGCACAAACCTGCAGCATGTCCTCCAGTATCTGAATGGTCCTCTCGGACTGCCCGTCCGTCTGTGGGTGATAAGCGGTACTGAACTTCAACTGCGACCCCAAGCTCAACTGTAGACTCCTCTAGATTTGTAATGTGAAGCGGCTATCTCTGTCTGAAATGATGCTCACTAGCACCCTGTGAATCCTCACGATCTGACGTATGTAGAGGTCTGCAAGCTTCTCGGTCGATAGTCCAACCTTGAACAGAATAAAATAAGCAGACTTTGTCAATCTATCCACGATCACCCAAATAGCATCCTTGCCACTAGGAGTATGTGGTAATCCAGCGACTAAGTCCATGGTGATATGTACCTACTTCTATTCTGGGATAGGTAGAGGCTGGAGTAGTCCTGCTGGTCTCTGGCGCTCCGCCTTGACTTGCTGGCATACAAGGCATCTGGAAAAAAATCTGGCAACCTCTCTCTTCAACCCATACTACCAAACATACTCTCGTAGATCCTTGTACATCTTGGTAGAACCAGGATGAATAGAATACTATGATTGGTGGGCCTCCTACATCACTTCCTTCTGCAGATCCTTGGGTACACACAACTGGTTTTCGTGTCTCAGGGATCTATCCTCTACAATAGTGAAGTCGTCGAGCAATCCTGCCTCCGCCTGGCCTCTGAGATATCGAAGTCCCTCATCAAGAAACTGGGTCTCCTTGATCTTCTCTAATAGTCCCGACTGTATCTGCATGTGCATCAGCTGCCCTCATACTCCTGGTAGAACAATCTCGATCCCCAGACTCTCGAGATCCTCTAGAAGATGCCGGTCCATAGTGAGTAATATAGCAATAGGATATCGACTAAGAGCATCTGCAACCACATTCGTCTTCCCCGGGTGGTATTGCAAACTGATGTCGAAATCCTTCATGAGTTCCAGCCATCTGTGCTGCCTCATATTCAGCTCCTTTTGAGTGAAAACGTACTTCAGACTTTGTGGTCCGTGAAGATGTCCACTCTCTCCCCATACAAATCGTGCTTTTACAGTTTCAAGGCAAATATGACTGCTACAAACTCCAAGTCATGTGTAGGGTAATTCTTCTCATGGGGCCTCAACTGTCTAGAAGCATAAGCAATAACCCTCTTGTTCTGCTCAAGCACATATCCCAAGCCTTTCCCTGAAGCATCGCTGTAGATGACGAATCCTCCCGATCCCGATGGCAAAGCTAGAACTGGCGCTGTCGTGAGTCTTCTTTTCAATTCTTCAAATGCTGACTGGCAGGCGTCGCTCCAGAAGAACTCCTCGTCCTTTTGCGTAAGCTTCGTCATAGGCTCTGCGATCTTGGCAAAATCATTTAAAAACTTCCTGTAGTATCCTGCTAGATCCAGAAAACTACGAATCTCTGCTACTGACTTGGGAGGTGCCCATGCTTCAACTGCTTCATTCTTCTTAGGATCCACAGAAATCTCCTCTCCAGTAACCACATGCTGTCATCCCCAGTTTTCAGAAACAGGGATATTTTTGTCATTTTTCATTTTAGAATATTTTGAAATTATTTATTTATTTATAATATTATTTTGGGGTTATTTGAGTCGGGTTCGAATTTCAGCTCAATCCGACTTGAAACAGGGACCCGGGGTAGTTTTGACTCTAGTGGGACCCACACATTAGTTAGGCATGACCCACATGACATTATTTTAGTTAGTGAGTTAGAGTAATTATTCATGGGTAGGTTAAGTTTAATTAGAGCCTTTTAAACTAGACTAATTTAGCCTCAACCTAAGCCCATTCCTAATTTAATTCAAATAGGACAAATAGGGATATTTTAGGCATTCACCAAAAGTGGACACCTAGCCATAGGGGCCGGCCACTTGGGAGAGGATAAGCTCAAGTTCATTTCTTTATTCTCATCCACATTCTCTCTCTTATTCTTCCCTAAATTTCTAGAGAGCAACCTCCATTGATTTCATCTCCAAATCCATCATTTCTTCCACCAAATCTTCTTCTTTATTCTCTACTCAAGCCAACGAGTAAGCTAGCCAAGTTTGGGAGGATTTGGAGCTCGTTCGTGTCAGTTTGGGATTCCTAAGTGTCGGTGAGGTATAAATCCCTTCTTCTTCTCATTTTTCTCATGCATATAGTTTGATTTTGACCAATAGGAATGATCCCCATGGTTGTATCTCCATTTCTGTCCATTTCGTGTCCATTTGGAGGTCATAGGAGTGTCCTTGTGTTGTGGTTGTGTCCTAGTGGGAAAAATCCCTAATTGGACATGTAGATTTAATGTGTTTTGTCTAAATGATTTATTAGAGATTAATCCCAGATTTCTATTGTTTAGAGATTGTGTTCTTTGGTATCATATTGTATCATATTAGTTATCTATATATATATATATATATATATATATATATATATATATATATATATATATATATATATATATATATATATATATATATATATATATATATATATATATATGGATATATATATATATGTGTTACTCTCTCTCTCTCTCTTTCTATATATATATATATATATATATATATATATATATATATATATATATATATATATATATATATATATATATATATATATATATAAAAATATATATATATATATATATATATATATATATATATATATATATATATATATATATATATATATATATTTATAGCTTATATATATATGTATATATATTATGGTATGTAAATGTATATTCATTTGTGAATGGAGGATGAGGGTTCGGCCAAGAGAGGATTAGATTTGAAGTTAGATTGGTGTTGTGTTAGTGGAATGATAGTTGGTATATGTGTGTTAGTTAGAGAGATGTGTGAGAGATAGAGAGTGGTGTTAGAGGGGGGGAACCCACCTGGAATGCCACCTAATAGCAGCTGGTATCAGCAGTAATGCCTGTCAAAAATCAGTCCATTTGCACAACAAAACAGCCCCATAGCACCCTATATTAGCCCCTATATCTAACCCTTTTGAACAGCCATTTGGAGCCTTAAACCCAGCCCTAAGCAGCCTAAAATTGTCCCAATTCAGTCCCATATTCCAGCCTTGACAGCTCCCAAATATCAGCCCAAATTGGACAGCCTTGACAGCCCATTGATAGCCTACATTTCAATCCATAATTAGCCCATGTATTGGCCTACATTTCCTCCCATAATTAGCCCATGTTTCACCCTCAAGCAGTCCCAAACCACCTTCAAATCCAGTCCCTATACCAGCCTTGTACAGCCCAATGTTCAGCCCCAAATCAGCCTCAAATCAACCTCCATATCAGCCTCGTACAGCCCCCTTCACCTGTCCAAAACAGCCCCCATATAACCCATTTCAGTCCCACTTTCCAGGTCCAATTCAGCCCACATTTGGCCAACATGGATAGCCCTAGTTGGCCTTAGGTTCAACCACATTGTGGCCTTTAGATATCAGCCCAAGTGAACCTATATGTGTGAGCTTGTAGTATGTGAGTTATATATGTATGTATATGTGAGTTTGTGTGTGTGAGCCTATAGAAGTTAGTTAGGAGCCTATAGGTGTTAGCCTATATGTGAACCTATAGGAAAGAGCCTATATGTGACCATAGTGTGTGAGTGAGTGAGTGTGTGTATGTGAGTTAGTGTGTGTGTGAGTGTTAGGTAAATGTGAGAAGGGTACAAGAGTAAGGGTAAGGTAATTGTTAGATGACCAACATGTGATCTAAGATAGGTTAGATATCTAGGAAACCTATGTATCTTAGTAGGTAGCCCTTAGATAGGATAGTATCTAACTACCCTAGGGAGCCTAGGCTAGTATCTTGAGAATTAGCGGGGTTTCCTTTATATTGGGCAAGGTATCTGGATTTACCTTGGTAAGGGTAATATAGGTATTTGAGTTTAGAGTCTAAGATATGGTTAGAACTTGGTTCCCTTGGTTGGTAATGATCAAATATAGTGCTCCTAGACTAGTTTTGACTTCGGTTGACCATTTTGACCAAAAGTCAACAAAAGTCAACCGAGAGTCAAACTTAGCCTTTAAGCGACTAGATTTGACCGAAACCAAACCAGAGTTGACCAGTTGACTGAAAGTCAACAGTTGGTCAACATTAGACTAGTTTGACCTAGGGTTGACCTAGAGTTGACCAGAGTTGACCAGGGTTGACCAGTTGACCAAAAGTCAACTTTAAGTCAACCTTTGACCCCGTTTGACCTAGTTTGACTTGGATTGACTTCCAGTTACCTGGTTTGACCTAGTATGACTCAGTTTGACCTAGTTTTGACTTAGACTTGCATTCATGACTTAAATCAGTTTTTTTTCAATATAAAACCCTGTTTGGACTCATGACATCTCATCTATAGGTCTGTGATTACTCTGAGCGTCTGTTCACCTTATCAGTTCAGGACCACAGGCGAGTACATTTACTGATAGTTTTCATTGTCTTGATATCTGCTATATCCGATTCAGTTGTAGTGTCTTACTTGATTTCCAGATAAGATAGTTCACGGACTAGTATATGTCGGATCCTGTCATGAAATGTTGTTCCCGGATTACTTGGTATATTGGTACAATACTTGACTTGTTACTTGTACTTGTATAGACATGGACTTGGGAGTGGATTGATCACCTGCTTTTGAATTCCGTGTCATGACGTGTTATGTCCGGATCCTTTATACTATTCGGGGATGGAGAGTTATTAGTGGTTGTGTGATCAAAATGCCCACTTGTTCTTCACACTTATACTCGACACTTGTCCATAGTTACTTGTTCATAACTTTCCATGGTGACCGGCCTTATTCTTCATACTTGTTGCTTCACACTTGTTACTTGTTCGTAGCGGTCAGATGGAAAGCCTGAACATGTTTTTCCTAAGCCGATCACATAACGTACTAATAATTCAGGGCACCTTTTATATTTATTTATCCTAGGAGGCAAAGTTCTATTCGGGAGAAGAGTTACAACCCCGGTCCTTGTTTGGTTTAAGGGTTGTAACTTGGCTTCTGAATAGTTTCTAAGCAATCCTACATATATATTGTCGTCCTATTCATTACTCACATCTTGATATCTATATTTTATGTTAATTTTGTCTTATATTTCATTACACTGTCTCTTATAGAATTTGTCAATTCATATGGAACTGCTGTTGGTGTTTGTACTTGCTCATTTTCCTGACAGGATACCGTTGATATATTACAGATGATTCTGAGGCAGATTGCCCGACCTATTATGGGGTCGAGTCTGACGGAATAGACCCGGACTGTGGCTTGTTAGTAGAGCCACTCGACTTTGCTCACCCTGAGTAGTGTAGCTTAGTTAGGTTTACCTGGCCTACGAGCCAGCTAGTACTTTTCAGACTGTAGTAGTTATATATATTTTATGTGACTCGGTGATGTTATGTATAGCTCTGGACTTGTGTGGATCTTGGACTTATTTCCTGTTTTCATCTATTGTATTTTCCTTCCCATACTATCTACCTTAGTTTTACATTTGTGATTGAAACTGTATTGCTATGTCACATCCATTCAGAGTGTATATACTGTATATGTACCATTATCTATTTTAGTCGTAGTATTTACAGACCCTATATACAGCGTTCTACCGCCGATTCTGCAGCGTAGGCTGGACGTAACCACGTACTCGTACGCCTCTTCAGGGTGCGGGTCGTGACACATTCCCTAAGAACTCACTCTGTCCAAGAAAAAATCATACTTCGAGAGTTTCCCGAATAGCTTCTCCTTCCGCAAAATCTCCAACACTATCCGTAGGTGCTCTACATGCTCCTCCTCGGACTTCGAGTATATCAGAATGTTGTCAATGAAGACTACGACAAACTTGTCCAAATACTTGTGAAAAACTTTATTTATCAAGTTCATAAACACTGCTAGGGCATTGGTGAGTCCGAACGGCATCACCCGGAACTCATACTGGTCGTATCGGGTGTTGAAAGCTACCTTTAGAATATCCTGCTCCTGCACCTTCACCTGGTGATATCCCGACCGAAGGTCAATCTTGGAAAAGACCTTCGCTCTACTAAGCTGGTCAAACAGCTCATCAATCCGCGACAAAGGGTATCTATTCTTGATGGTGATGTTATTGAGTGCATGGTAATCAATACACATCCTCACCGTCCCATCCTTCTTGGGCACGAAGAGTACCGGTGCTCCCAGGGTGAAGCACTGGACCGAATAAAACCCTTGTCCTCCAGCTCATCAATCTGGGCCTTCAACTCTGCAGCTTCCTTCGGGTTGATCTTGTAGCAATGCTGGGACTTCGATGCTGATCCGGGCAATAGGTCGATGCTGAACTCCACGTCTCGATCTGGCGGCAATCCTGGCAACTCTTTGAGAAGGACGTCGAGATACTCTGGAATCAATGGGTGCGGCAACTCCTGGTCTTCGGCAACTGCTTCGAAGTAGACTCCCTCTGGCCTATCTGCAACTCGTCTGCTGATCTCGAACGGTAGAACTCCTGGCGGGCTGAAAATCACCTTCCCCTCATGGCAGTCTATTACAGCAAACTGCTCGCTCATCCAGTCGATGCCGAGGACTACGTCAAATCCGACAATGGTATCACTAGAAGTCGAGCCCTAATCTCTCTTCCAGCAATAGTGATAGGGCAATCCACCATCTCACTCACTGGCACTATCCCTCCTCCTGTCATAATCCGATAGTTCCTCCTAGTGGGCTTGGGTGTGAAGCAGTGTCTATGTAGAAACTCATATGATACAAAGCTATGTGTGGCTCCAGAATCAAACAATGCAATGGCAGAGAAGGAATGTAAAAGTGTAGAACATGTGATCACATCTGGCACTGCCTCGTCCTCTCCAACTGCAGCCATGACGTAAGCATGTCCCTACTGTGGTCCTCCCCTCTGCTGACGCTGTGCAAACTGCAGCTGCTTGGTGGGTAAAGCCAGTCCTCTCTGTGGTGTTGTCACGCCCCAGAACCAGAATACTGGAGAGCGGAGGCGTACATAGCCAGCTACGTATATTGAAATAGAATATATCTCAACTATACGGTCACGGCTGTCTAGATATGAGGGTTTACTACAAGCCAACAGTCTCTTATGGTCAAGCCTATTGTCTCAATCTCAAGCAAGTAATATAAGTACAAGATGTTTGACCACCAAATATACAATAAAAGGCGTCCCAAATATTACATATCAGCTGATCATGAAGCTAGTCGTACAAAATGCTAGGACTAGCAAGAGTTAAGTCATACATGATCAACCCTAGGATTCGTCAATCATGTTTACAGCCCGTAGGCAGACAGTAAGTAAATGTGCATCGAGCTAACAGGTGCTCGTCGGCTAAACGTCTCAAAAGAATAACTTTACAATAGAGTGAGCGAAACAAAATAAAAAACCCACTCGTAGCCCGGGTTCCTTCTAGTCGCCACCATCGGGCTGGAGGTTCGGTAGATCCTCGGGTGCTGCTCCAAAATCTGGCCACACAAAACCAGCTGGGTCAAACCCCAGAAAGAGCAAGTGCCACAAAGGAGGCCACGAAATAAGAACAAAAGCCAGCATATCAGAACATAAGAAAAGAAATGGAAGAAGGTACAAGTAATGAAGAGTGCAACAGGACAATAAACGACTAGTGACGTGGGACCATTCCGGGAGCCAGGTTACAACCCTTAAACCAGACAAGGGCCGAGGTTGTAACCATTCGCCTGAACAGCACTCTGTCTCTACCCATTTATTGTTAGAGATAAGTAAAACAAGCATGTACAAGAGTAGCCAGGTACAGGGACTAGACAAGACTTAGACAAGGCTGGACTCCATCCATTCATAATACGGCCAAGCAATTACTACGGCTTACTACTTAACTAACTAGGGTTATCACAAGCCTTAATTACTAACAAGATGGAATGAGAATTTCCCAGTCCCAAGCCCTGCAGACCATCCAGTTATCCTTCCGCGGGTTGAGAGTATGGTTGGGTACATCGCCCCGGAGACGATATACCCTTAGGTGACTTAGAGGGTGCAACACATGACAGTGCGCTGGAAATGTGCTCTACTCGTCGGCAAGCTACAAGTCCAATTAAGAGCGCCCAGATAACGAGATTGCCTGTGACTTGAAATTCTCCATGAACTATAGTTTGATCTAGTCATTAGCCTAATCCATATTCAGTATGAATCCCTGACCGTGGGAACCAGGGAGTCACATCCTAGACATGATGCAAAACAAGACAAGTGGATTGCACAAGCAAGCAAACAGGAACACCCACGGTGTCAAGTTGATTATACGAGTCAAGTTAGCCGTCGCAACAGCATCAAGATAAATCATGTCAGGGTACTTGTCTGGAGTGCGCCACGATGGGCCACTATCATGTCAGGTTGGTCATGTCAGGAGTGCACCACTACGGGTTACTGTCGTGTTATGCTAGTTCTTTGTCATACCATGCCATGTACAATAGTCATTCCAAACATATTAAGTAAAATTAAGTTCATAATTGGACAGATTACGCAAGGGTCCCTAGGGTCGGGTTGCGCAGGAGTCAAGTGCGCTAGGGGGCCAACTGCACAGGAGTGAGCTGCACAGAAGTCGGCTCGCGCTGAGCTGGTTGGCACAGGGGTCAGATTGCGTAGGGATGGATGGCGAAGGAATGGTTGGCGCAGGAATGAACTGCGCAGGAATGAACTGCGCAGGAATGAACTGCGTAGGAATGGTTGGCACAGGAATGAACTGCGCAGGGATGGAGTGCACAGGGTCCAAGCGCGCAGGGTTAGATTGCGCAGGAATAAACTGCGCAGGGGTGAGCTGCGCAGGGGGCTGAGCGCAATTCGCCAAGGGGCAAGCAACGCGGTCGGCGCTACGCTAAAGAGCGCAGGCCGAGAGGGGATGCGCAGTCCAGCACTGCGCTAAAGAGTGCAGGCTGCAGTCTTCTTCTTCAGACCGAGAGGAACTCTTCAAGAACACCAAAGTTCAAATCTTCATATCTTGGTCAAATCAAAACCAAATCTAGATTTCCAAGGGTCTAACTTGAGTAAAATTGAATTCTCTTCCACATGGAAGCATCAAAACCCACAAAAATCCAACCAAAATAGATCAAAACCATGTAAATCCAAAAATAGTTAAAACCTAGATCTAGAACAATGGAGACTCCAAATCACAAAATGTCAAGCACTAATGTTGATCATCATGGCCTAATCTTGCTAATGAACAAATAAAATGTGGTTCTCATGTGGTGGCAAGATGCACTTGCCTATGGGTGGAGTGTTGTGTAGAGGAAGGAAGAAGAAGAAGAAATTAATAGAGGGAAGTAATGAGAAGAGAGAGTGTTAGGTGGGGATAATAAAGAGGGTGGGTTGTGGTGGAATGAGGGTTGAACATAGGCTAAGATGTTCCAATGCATGTTAAACCAAACCAAACTAAATCAAACCAAGTCTCCTCCACAAAATAAACCAGGCCAGGTAAAACCCAATTACGAGAAATCTAAAATCCGCAAGTCAAGCCAATTACAAGTACATGCCAAAATCCGAGAAAATAAAATACAGGTCCGAAATACGTATACGCCTGATAAAATACGTATTCCGAATATGGGTGTTACAACTCTACCCACCTTAAAAGAATTTTGTCCTCGGAATTTAATTAAGAGGCTAGAGAGACAAGGACAAGCTATATTAATCACAGGCAAGCTATAACCAGGCAAGCAATCAGACAATCATACATGCAAGTAAGGGATGGAAAACATAAGGCATAAGGAAGACATTATACCTTACGAGTCAAACAGGTAGGGATATCACGATCGGATATCATCCTCACGCTCCCACGTTGACTCACCTAGAGAGTGATGACCCCAAGCAACACGGACTAAACTAATACTCTTGTTCTTGAGTATCTTTTCTCTCCGGTCCAATATAGACACGGGCCTCTCCTCATACGAAAGGTTGGTACCAACAACCAGTTCCGAATGGTCTAGGATATGGCTCGGGTCCGGGATGTACCGTCGTAATTGGGACACATGGAATACATCATGCACCTCACTTAGCGACGGCAGAAGAGCAAGACGATAGGATACATCTCCTACTCGCTCCAGGATATCGAACGGCCCTATATACCTAGGACTAAGCTTTCCTCGTACGCCAAAACGAATGACGCTGCGGTTAGGCGAGATCCTAAGGAATACATGGTCGCCGATAGCAAACTCTAGGGGTCGCCGATGAGCATCGGCCCAATGTCGCTGGCGATCTTGGGCAACTCGAAGACGATCTCTGATCCTTCTGACCACTTCAACTGTCTGGGCAATCATCTCTGGACCAAGCACATGCCTCTCTCCGACATCATCCCATGCTAGCGAAGATCTGCACTTCCTACCATACAGAGCCTCGAACGGAGCCATCTGGATACTGGCCTGGAAACTATTATTGTACAAGAATTCCACAAGATGCAGGTGATCTTCCCACGAACCACCGAAGTCGAGCGTACAAGATCTCAGCATGTCTTCAAGAGTCTGGATTGTGCGTTCTGACTGACCATCTGTCTGCGAATGATATGCTGAACTGAACTGGAGACGAGTTCCCAAACTCTCTTGTAAGCTACGCCAAAAGTGTGATGTAAACCTTGAATCTCGGTCCAAGGTGATACTGACGGGCACACCGTAAAGCCTGACAATCTGCCTGAGGTACATCTCTGCCAACTGAGCCGTAGACTGACCAACTCTGAAGGGAAGAAAGTGAGCCACCTTCGTGAGCCTGTCAACTATAACCCAAATAGCATCTCGACCAGCTGGGGATCTGGGCAATCCAGTCACAAAATCCATGGTCACATGCTCCCACTTCCATTCTGGAATCGGCAAGGGCTGAAGATGTACAGCGGGCCTCTGATATTCAGCTTTAACCTGCTGGCAAACTAAACATCGAGAGACAAACCGGGCTATCTCCCTCTTTATGCCATTCCACCAGAAGTGTTGACGGATATCACGGTACATCTTCGTGCCACCGGGATGAATAGAATACAGCAAACTGTGAGCTTCTGCCATGACTTCCTGTCTGATATCTCTACTGGATACACAAAGACGAGAGCCGTGTCGAAGTGTACCATCTTCATGAATGTACAACTCTGGCCTTCTTCCTGCCTCACACTCTGCTCTGAGCCGCTGAAGCTTGGAATCTGTAGACTGCGCCACTCAGATCCTCTCAACTATGCTGTACTGAACCTGTAGACTGGCCATCAATGCCACGTTGGAAGGAAGAACCACTTCAATTCCCATCTTCTGAAAATCTGCCAATAACTCTGGTTGCGCCGTTAGGAAATAAACTCCGGCTCTCCGGCTCAACGCATCTGCTACAACGTTGGCCTTCCCTGGATGATACTGCAAATCCACATCGTAGTCCACCAATAGCTCAAGCCATCTTCTCTGCCGCATATTAAGGTCCTTCTGGGTGAAAACATACTTCAGGCTCTTGTGATCAGTAAATATCTCCACTCTATCTCCGTAAAAGTAGTGCCTCCACAACTTAAGTGCAAATACTACTGCTGCTAGCTCCAAGTCGTGGGTAGGGTAACTCTTCTCATGGTCACGAAGTTGGCGTGATGTATAAGATATTATCTTCCTATGCTGCATCAAGACACATCCCAATCCTCTGCCCGAAGCATCACAATAAACTGTGAATCCTCCGGTCCCATCTGGAAGTGTGAGAATGGAAGCCGTTATCAAACCTCGCTTCAACTTCTCAAATAATTCCTGACACTCTGCTGTCCAACCAAACGGCACATCCTTACGAGTCAACTGGGTCATCGGCGCTGAAATCTTTGCAAAATCTGAAACGAATCGCCGGTAGTAGCCGGCCAATCCAAGGAAGCTGCGAACCTCTGCCACTAAACTAGGTGCTGGCTAAGTCTCGATAGCCACAATCTTCTGGGGATCCACTTCCACTCCTCCTCGAGTAATGATGTGACCCAAGTACGAAATACGATCGAGCCAGAACTCGCATTTACTGAACTTGGCATACAACTGGTGCTCCCTAAGCGTCTGAAGGACGATTCTGAGATGCTGCTCATGCTCAGCTTCGCTCTTGCTGTAGACCAAGATATCATCTAGGAACACGATCACGAACTGATCCAGGTAAGGCATGAAAAGGCGATTCATGAGGTCCATGAATACAGCTGGCGTATTGGTTGCTCCAAAGGGCATAATAAGGAACTCCCAATGCCCATATCTCGATCTAAACGCTGTCTTCGGGATGTCCTACTCCCTGACTCTGATCTGGTGGTATCCTAACCGCAAGTCTATCTTCGAAAATACTGAAGCCCCTTTGAATTGATCAAACAAGTCATCTATCCTCGGGAGAGGGTATCTGTTCTTGATTGTCACTGAGTTCAAGGTACGATAATCTACACATAACCTGGATGTACCATCCTTCTTTTTCACAAGAAGCATCGGGGCTCCCCAAGGCGATCCACTTGCACGAATGAATCTCTTGGTCCTGAGTTCTTCAATCATCTTGTACAAAATCTCCAACTCTGAAGGCGCCATTCTGTAGACTCGCTCTGATACTGGTGCTGTCCCGGGGATTAAGTCTATAGTGAACTCGATCTCCCTCTCTAGCGGCATCCCTGGAAGTTCCTCTGGGAAGACATCTGGAAACTCTTCAATTATCCGGGGCAACTGTACTGCTGCTACTGCCATCCGCAACACTGGGGAGGATGGCTCCACCGCGCCTCTGGAAAATGAAAACTCTGGGTCACCTGGAACGCTGAAAACAACTATGCCAATATGGCAGTCTATCCTAGCATACTGGTTCCTCAACCAATCCATGCCTAAGACTACATCATAGTCTGCCATAGGGAATTCTATAAATCTAGCGGAGAACTCTCTACCGCTAACTACGATCCGACACGAGGAAAACACTCGATCTACTCCCATAAGACCATTACTAGTAAGTATATTGAGCCTCACTGATAATGACTCGGGCTCCAATCCTATCCATGTCACGAATCGTGCAGACATGAATGAATGCGATGCACCAGAATCAAATAATACTGAAACTGGAAAGGAGTTGACGAGAATAGTACCTGCCACTACCTCACCTGGTGCAACTTCTTCTTCCATAGCCATCATCATGGCCTGACCTCTAGCTGCGGGTCCCCTCTGCTGGAAACCTCTCTGCCTACTCTGTACTGGAGCCTGGGCACACTGCTGCTGGAATGCCTGGGCCTGAGGCAACAATGGCCTTGGGTACTGCTGCTGCTGCATGGGTGCTGGTCCCCTAACCGATGGACTGGTTAGGTTGGAAGAGGAAGAACTACCCCTATTCGGGTAGGCTCCTATCTTGTGATCTGTCGCTCCACAAGCTAGGCACAATCCTTGTGCCCTACGACAATCTGCCACCACATGGCCTGGCTTCCCGTAATGTGAACATCCCATTACGGAAGTCTACTTCTGCTTCTGCTGCTGCGGGTACGTCAGGGTCGAATGCTGAACCGACGTTACTGAGGCCGCCCGCCTCGGAGTTCCAATGGTCAATCCCCTAGCTGCCGGGGCTGGAGCTGATGATTGGTGTATCTGACTGTGGGACCGCTTCCTACCTCCGGTCCTATCTACGATCCTCTGGGAGGTGTACTCATGCCTCCTAGCTGCCCTCAATACTGCATCGAACGTCTGGTGCTCGAACTGCTCAACCGCCAATAAGATCTCCAAATGTAGTCCCTGCTGGAACCGCTGGGCCCTATCAAACTCGGTCGCCACCAAGGTGGGGGCAAACCTACTGAGTCTAGAAAACTCAGTCGCATAGCCATCGACCGTTCTGCCTCCTTGCTTCAGGTTGGTAAATCTGGTCTGCAGGTCGTACCGAACCACAGCATCGAAATACTTCGTCTGGAATCTCTCTCTAAACACCGCCCAAGCAATGGGTGCCACTAATCCCATAGCCTGAGTCGCCCACCAACTGCGAGCCAAGTCCAGCAACTGCAGGCGTACCACCGCCACCTTCTCATTCTCAGGTGTCCTAGCTGCTTCCAGAACCACCTCGGTATCCTGAAGCCAAGCGTCCGCGGCAATCGCATCTTCAGTGCCATCGAAGAAAGGAGGGTTCAAGCGCTTGAAGCTGTTGGCCGCGCTGTTCCCTGGATGACCGCCGCTGGTCAAAGCATCTACCACAGTCTGGTGCAAGGCGTCTCCTCTGCGATCCTGGAAAGCTATCAAGGTCCTGATGAGACCTACCAAGGTACCACCATCAAGTTCTGCAGGCTGGACGGGCCGAACTGGGGGTTCTCCTCCAGTAGGTATCACTCTGGAGGCTACTCCGGAGTGCTGGGCTTGATCTCCAGGTTGCTGCTGGTCTACGGGAGGTGCTCTTCCTTGCTGATCAGCAGGGTCAGGTATAGTGCCGCTGAAGAAGACGACACAGGGAAATAATTGGGAAGGACCAGGACAGATCAATGATACAAGCATGTAATAAGGGTAAGAATTTCAGGGATTTGAAAATACGGGCGGAGATTAAGGGCGAATACTGATTGAGACATCTATTCGATAAACCCTCACATATCTTGATTGACAAGACCTGCATGGGCCACCACTTAAACCATATCACGCCCCAGAACCAGAATACTGGAGAGCGGAGGCGTACATAGCCAGCTACGTATATTGAAATAGAATACATCTCAACTATACGGTCACGGCTGTCTAGATATGAGGGTTTACTGCAAGCCAACGGTCTCTTATGGTCAAGCCTATTGTCTCAATCTCAAGCAAGTAATATAAGTACAAGATGTTTGACCACCAAATATACAATAAAAGGCGTCCCAAATATTACATATCAGCTGATCATGAAGCTAGTCATACAAAATGCTAGGACTAGCAAGAGTTAAGTCATACATGATCAACCCTAGGATTCGTCAATCATGTTTACAGCCCGTAGGCAGACAGTAAGTAAATGTGCATCGAGCTAACAGGTGCTCGTCGGCTAAACGCCTCAAAAGAATAACTTTACAATAGAGTGAGCGAAACAAAATGGAAAACCCACTCGTAGCCCAGGTTCCTTCTAGTCGCCACCATCGGGCTGGAGGTTCGGTAGATCCTCGGGTGCTGCTCCAAAATCTGGCCACACAAAACCAGCTGGGTCAAATCCCAGAAAGAGCAAGTGCCACAAAGGAGGCCACGAAATAAGAACAAAAGCCAGCATATCAGAACATAAGAAAAGAAATGGAAGAAGGTACAAGTAATAAAGAGTGCAATAGGACAATAAACGACTAGTAACGTGGGACCATTTCGGGAGCCAGGTTACAACCCTTAAACCAGACAAGGGCCGAGGTTGTAACCATTCGCCTGAACAGCACTCTATCTCTACCCATTTATTGTTAGAGATAAGCAAAACAAGCATGTACAAGAGTAGCCAGGTACAGGGAGTAGACAAGACTTAGACAAGGCTAGACTCCATCCATTCATAATACGGCCAAGCAATTACTATGGCTTACTACTTAACTAACTAGGGTTATCACAAGCCTTAATTACTAACAAGATGCAATAAGAATTTTCCAGTCCCAAGCCCTGCAGACCATCCAGTTATCCTTCTGCGGGTTGAGAGTATGGTTGGGTACATCGCCCCGGAGACAATATACCCTTAGGTGACTTAGAGGGTGCAACACATGACAGTGCGCTGGAAATGTGCTCTACTCGTCGGCAAGCTACAAGTCCAATTAAGAGCGCCCAGATAACGAGATTGCCTGTGACTGGAAATTCTCCATGAACTATAGTTTGAGCTAGTCATTAGCCTAATCCATATTCAGTATGAATCCCTGACCGTGGGAACCAGGGAGTCACATCCTAGACATGATGCAAAACAAGACAAGTGGATTGTACAAGCAAGCAAGCAGGAACACCCACGGTGTCAAGTTGATTATACGAGTCAAGTTAGCCGTCGCAACAGCATCAAGATAAATCATGTCAGGGTACTTGTCAGGAGTGCGCCACGACGGGCCACAATCATGTCAGGTTGGTCATGTCAGGAGTGCACCACTACGGGTCACTGTCGTGTTATGCTAGTTCCTTGTCATACCACGCCATGTACAATAGTCATTCCAAACATATTAAGTAAAATCAAGTTCATGACAAAAGGCGTAAGGATATTAAATGGGCGTAAAATATCTAATAAAATATCAATATACAGGGCTATAGAAGAGCCAAGCTTAAGGAAAAAATAAAACCAAATCTCATGATTGGACAGATTGCGCAATGGTCCCTGGGGTCGGGTTGCGCAGGAGTTAAGTGCGCCAGGGGGCCAAATGTGCAGGAGTGAGCTGCGCAGAAGTCGGCTCGCGCTGAGCTGGTTGGCGCAGGGGTCAGATTGCATAGGGATGGATGGCGCAGGAATGGTTGACGCAGGAATGAACTGCGCAGGAATGAACTGTGCAGGAATGATCTGCGTAGGAATGGTTGGCGCAGGAATGAACTGCGCAGGGGTGGAGTGCACAGGGTCCAAGCACGCAGGGTTAGATTGTGCAGGAATGAAATGCGCAGTGGTGAGCTACGCAGGGGGCTGAGCGCAATTCGCCAAGGGGCAAGCAGCGCGGTCGACGCTGCGCTAAAGAGCGCAGGCCGAGAGGGGATGCGCAGTCCAGCACTGCGCTAAAGAGTGCAGGCTGCAGTCTTCTTCTTCAGGCCGAGAGGAACTCTTCAAGAACACCAAAGTTCAATTCTTCATATCTTGGTCAAATCAAAACCAAATCTAGATTTCTAAGGGTCTAACTTGAGTAAAATTGAATTCTCTTCCACATGGAAGCATCAAAACCCACAAAAATCCAACCAAAATAGATCAAAACCATGTAAATCCAAAAATAGTTAAAACCTAGATCTAGAACAATAGAGACTCTAAATCACAAAATGTCAAGCACTAATGTTGATCATCATGGCCTAATCTAGCTAATGAACAAATAAAATGTGGTTCTCATGTGGTGGCAAGATGCACTTGCCTATGGGTGGAGTGTTGTGTAGAGGAAGGAAGAAGAAGAAGAAGAAATTAATGAAGGGAAGTAATGAGGAGAGAGAGTGTTAGGTGGGGATAATAAAGAGGGTGGGTTGTGGTGGAATGAGGGTTGAACATAGGCTAAGGTGTTCCAATGCATGTTAAACCAAACCAAACTAAATCAAACCAATTCTCCTCCACAAAATAAACCAGGCCAGGTAAAACCCAATTACGAGAAATCTAAAATCCACAAGTCAAGCCAATTATAAGTACATGCCAAAATCCGAGAAAATAAAATACAGGTCAGAAATACGTATACGTCTGATAAAATACGTATTCCGAATATGGGTGTTACAACTCTACCTACCTTAAAAGAATTCTGTCCTCAGAATTTAATTAAGAGGCTAGAGAGACAAGGACAAGCTATATTAATCACAGGCAAGCTATAACCAGGCAAGCAATCAGACAATCATACATGCAAGCAAGGGATGGAAAACATAAGGCATAAGGAAGACATTATACCTTACGAGTCAAACAGGTAGGAATATCACGATCGGATATCATCCTCACGCTTCCACGTTGACTCACCTAGAGAGTGATGACCCCAAGCAACACGGACTAAACTAATAGTCTTGTTCTTGAGTATCTTTTCTCTCCGGTCCAATATAGACACGGGCCTCTCCTCATACGAAAGGTTGGTACCAACAACCAGTTCCGAATGGTCTAGGATATGGTTCGTGTCCGGGACGTACCGTCGTAATTGGGACACATGGAATACATCATGCACCTCACTTAGCGACGGCGGAAGAGCAAGACGATTGGATACATCTCCTACTCGCTTCAGGATATTGAACGGCCCTATATACCTAGGACTAAGCTTTCCCCGTACGCCAAAATGAATGATGCCGCGGTTAGATGAGATCCTAAGGAATACATGGTCGCCGATAGCAAACTCTAGGGGTCGCCGATGAGCATCGGCCCAATGTCGCTGGCGATCTTGGGCAACTCGAAGACGATCTCTGATCCTTCTGACTACTTCAACTGTCTGGGCAATCATCTCTGGCAAGCATCTGCCTCTCTCCGACATCATCCCATGCTAGCGGAGATCTGCACTTCCTACCATACAGAGCCTCGAACGGAGCCATCTGGATACTGGCCTGGAAACTATTATTGTACGAGAATTCCACAAGATGCAGGTGATCTTCCCACGAACCACCGAAGTCGAGCGTACAAGATCTCAGCATGTCTTCAAGAGTCTGGATTGTGCGTTCTGACTGACCATCTGTCTGCGGATGATATGCTGAACTGAACTGGAGACGAGTTCCCAAACTCTCTTGCAAGCCACGCCAAAAGTGTGACGTAAACCTTGAATCTCGGTCCGAGGTAATACTGACGGGCATACCGTGAAGCCTGACAACCTGACTGAGGTACATCTCTGCCAACTGAGCCGTAGACTGACCAACTCTGAAGGGAAGAAAGTGAGCCACCTTCGTTAGCCTGTAAACTATAACCCAAATAGCATCTCGACCAGCTAGGGATCTGGGCAATCCAGTCACAAAATCTATGGTCACATGCTCCCACTTCCATTCTGGAATCGGCAAGGGCTAAAGAAGTCCAGCGGTCCTCTGACGTTCAGCTTCAACCTGCTGGCAAACCAAACATCGAGAGACAAACCGGGCTATCTCCATCTTCATGCCATTCTACCAGAAGTGTTGACGGATATCACGGTACATCTTCGTGCCACCGGAATGAATAGAATACTGCGAACTGTGAGCTTCTACCATGACTTCCTGTCTGATATCTCCACTGGATACACAAAGACGAGAGCCGTATCGAAGTGTACCGTCTTCATGAATGCACAACTTTGGCCTTTTTCCTGCCTCACACTCTGCTCTGAGCCGCTGAAGCTTGGAATCTGTAGACTGCGCCACTCGGATCCTCTCAACTATGCTGGACTGAACCTGTAGACTGGCCATCAATGCTACGTTGGAAGGAAGAACCACTTCAATTCCCATCTTCTGAAAATCTGCCAATAACTCTGGTTGCGCCGTTAGAAAATAAACTCCGGCTCTCCGGCTCAACGCATCTGCTACAACGTTGGCCTTTCCTGGATGATACTGCAAATCTACATCCTAGTCCACCAATAGCTCAAGCCATCTTCTCTGCCGCATATTAAGGTCCTTCTGGGTGAAAACATACTTTAGGCTCTTGTGATCAGTAAATATCTCCAGTCTATCTCCGTAAAAGTAGTGCCTCCACAACTTAAGTGCAAACACTACTGCTGGTAGCTCCCAGTCGTGGGTCGGGTAACTCTTCTCATAGTCACGAAGTTGGCGTGATGCATAAGATATTACCTTCCCATGCTGCATCAAGACACATCCCAATCCTCTGCCCGAAGCGTCACAATAAACTGTGAATCCTCCGGTCCCATCTGGAAGTGTGAGAATGGGAGCCGTTATCAAACCTCGCTTCAACTTCTTAAATGATTCCTGACACTATGTTGTCCAAACAAATGGCACATCCTTACGAGTCAACTGGGTCATCGGTGCTGAAATCTTTGCAAAATCTGAAACAAATCGCCGGTAGTAGCCGGCCAATCCAAGGAAGCTGCGAACCTCTGCCACTAAACTAGGTGCTGGCTAAGTCTCGATAGCCACAATCTTCTTGGGATCCACTTCCACTCCTCCTCGAGTAATGATGTGACCCAAGTACGAAATACGATCGAGCCAGAACTCGCATTTACTGAACTTGGCATACAACTGGTGCTCCCTAAGCGTCTGAAGGACGATTCTGAGATGCTGCTTATGCTCAGCTTCGCTCTTGCTGTAGACCAAGATATCATCTAGGAATACGATCACGAACTGATCCAGGTAAGGCATGAAAAGGCGATTCATGAGGTCCATGAATACAGCTGGCGCATTGGTTGCTCCAAAGGGCATAACAAGGAACTCCCAATGCCCATATCTCGATCTAAACGCTGTCTTCGGGATGTCCTGCTCCCTGACTCTGATCGGTGGTATCCTAACTGCAAGTCTATCTTCGAGAATACTGAAGCCCCTTTGAGTTGATCAAACAAGTAATCTATCCTCGGGAGAGGGTATCTGTTCTTGATTGTCACTGAGTTCAAGGTACGATAATCTACACATAACCTGGATATACCATCTTCTTTTTCACAAGAAGCATCGGGGCTCCTCAAGGCGATCCACTTGCACGAATGAATCCCTTGGTCCTGAGTTCTTCAATCATCTTGTACAAAATCTCCAACTCTGAAGGCGCCATTCTGTAGACTCGCTCTGATACTGGTGCTGTCCCGGAGATTAAGTCTATAGTGAACTCGATCTCCCTCTCTGGCGGCATCCCTGGAAGTTCCTCTGGGAAGACATCTGGAAACTCTTCAATTATTCGGGGCAACTGCACTGCTGCTACTGCCATCCGCAACACTGGGGAGGATGGCTCCACCGCGCCTCTGGAAAATGAAAACTCTGGCTCGCCTGGAACGCCGAAAACAACTCTGCAAATATGGCAGTCTATCCTAGCATACTGGTTCCTCAACCAATCCATGCCTAAGACTACATCATAGTCTGCCATAGAGAATTCTATAAATCTAGCGGGGAACTCTCTACAGCTAACTACGATCCGACACGAGGAAAACACTCGATCTACTCCCATAAGACCATTACCAGTAATTATATTGAGCCTCACTGATAATGACTCGGGCTCCAATCCTATCCATGTTACGAATCGTGCAGACATGAATGAATGCGATGCACCAGAATCAAATAATACTAAAGCTGGAAAGGAGTTGACGAGAATAGTAACTGCCACTACCTCACCTGGTGCAACTTCTTCTTCCATAGCCATCATCATGGCCTGACCTCTAGCTACGGGTCCCCTCTGCTGGAAACCTCTCTGCCTGCTCTGTACTGGAGCCTGGACACACTGCTGCTGGAATGCCTGGGCCTGAGGCAACAATAGCCTTGGATACTGCTGCTGCTACATGGGTGCTGGTCCCCTAACCGATGGACTGGTTAGGTTGGAAGAGGAAGAACTACCCCTATTCGGGTAGGCTCCTATCTTGTGATCTGCTGCTCCACAAGCTAGGCACAATCCTTGTGCCCTACGATAATCTGCCACCACATGGCCTGGCTTCCCGCAATGTGAACATCCCATTGCGGAAGTCTGCTTCTGCTGCTGCGGGTACGTCGGGGTCGAATGCTGAACCGACGTTACTGAGGCCGCCTGCCTCGGAGTTCCAATGGTCAATCCCCTAGCTGCCGGGGCTAGAGCTGATGATTGGTGTATCTGACTGTGGGTCCGCTTCCTACCTCCGGTCCTATCCACGATCCTCTAGGAGGTGTACTCATACCTCCTAGCTTCCCTCAATACCGCATCGAACGTCTGGTGCTCAAACTGCTCAACCGCCAATAAGATCTCTAAATACAGTCCCTGCTGGAACCGCTGGGCCCTATCAAACTCTGTCGCCACCAAGGTGGGGGCAAACCTACTGAGTCTAGAAAACTCAGTCGCATAGCCATCGACCGTTCTGCCTCCTTGCTTCAGGTTGGTAAATCTGGTCTGCCGGTCGTACCGAGCCACAGCATCGAAATACTTCGTCTGGAATCTCTCTCTAAACACTGCTCAAGCAATGGGTGCCACTAATCCCATGGCCTGAGTCGCCCACCAACTGCGAGCCAAGTCCAGCAACTGCAGGCGTACCACCGCCACCTTCTCATTCTCAGGTGTCCTAGCTGCTTCCAGAACCATCTCGGTATCCTGAAGCCAAGCGTCCGCGGCAATCGCATCTTCACTGCCGTCGAAGAAAGGAGGGTTCAAGCGCTTGAAGCTGTTGGCCGTGCTGTTCCCTGGATGACCGCCTCTGGTCAAAGCATCTACCACAGTCTGGTGCAAGACGTCTCCTCTGCGATCCTGGAAAGCTATCAAGGTCCTAATGAGACCTACCAAGGTACCATCATCAAGTTCCGTAGGCTGGACGGGCCGAACTGGGGGTTCTCCTCCAGTAGGTATCACTCTGGAGGCTACTCCGGAGTACTGTGCTTGATCTCCAGGTTGCTGCTGGTCCACGGGAGGTGCTCCTCCTTGCTGATCGGCAGGGTCAGGTATAGTGCCGCTGAAGAAGACGACACAGGGAAACAATTAGGAAGGACCAGGACAGATCAACGATACAAGCATTTAATCAGGGCAAGAATTTCAGGGATTTGAAAATACGGGCGGAGATCAAGGGCGAATACTGATTGAGACATCTATTCGGTAAACCCTCACATATCTTGATTGACAAGACCTGCATCGGCCACCACTTAAACCATGTCACGCCCCAGAACCAGAATACTGGAGAACGGAGGCGTACATAGCCAGCTACATATATTAAAATAGAATATATCTCAACTATACGGTCACGGCTGTCTAGATATGAGGGTTTATTACAAGCCAACGGTCTCTTATGGTCAAGCCTATTGTCTCAATCTCAAGCAAGTAATATAAGTTCAAGATGTTTGACCACCAAATATACAATAAAAGGCGTCCCAAATATTACATATCAGCTGATCATAAAGCTAGTCATACAAAATGCTAGGACTAGCAAGAGTTAAGTCATACATGATCAACCCTAGGATTCGTCAATCATGTTTACAGCCCGTAGGCAGACAGTAAGTAAATGTGCATCGAGCTAACAGGTGCTCGTCGGCTAAACGCCTCAAAAGAATAACTTTACAATAGAGTGAGCGAAACAAAATGGAAAACCCACTCGTAGCCCGGGTTCCTTCTAGTCGCCACGATCGGGCTGGAGGTTCGGTAGATCCTCGGGTGCTGCTCCAAAATCTGGCCACACAAAACGAGCTGGGTCAAACCCCAGAAAGAGCAAGTGCCACAAAGGAGGCCACGAAATAAGAACAAAAGCCAGCATATCATAACATTAGAAAAGAAATGGAAGAAGGTACAAGTAATAAAGAGTGCAACAGGACAATAAACGACTAGTGACGTGGGACCATTCCGGGAGCCAGGTTACAACCCTTAAACCAGACAAGTACCGAGGTTGTAACCATTCGCCTGAACAGCACTCTGTCTCTACCCATTTATTGTTAGAGATAAGTAAAACAAGCATGTACAAGAGTAGCCAGGTACAGGGACTAGACAAGACTTAGACAAGACTGGACTCCATCCATTCATAATGCGGCCAAGCAATTACTACGACTTACTACTTAACTAACTAGGGTTATCACAAGCCTTAATTACTGACAAGATGCAATGAGAATTTCCCAGTCCTAAGCCCTGTAGACCATCCAGTTATCCTTCCGTGGGTTGAGAGTATGGTTGGGTACATCGCCCCGGAGACGATATACCCTTAGGTGACTTAGAGGGTGCAACACATGACAGTGCGCTGGAAATGTGCTCTACTCGTCGGCAAGCTACAAGTCCAATTAAGAGCGCCCAGATAACGAAATTGCCTGTGACTGGAAATTCTCCATGAACTATAGTTTGATCTAGTCCTTAGCCTAATCCATATTCAGTATGAATCCCTGACCATAGGAACCAGGGAGTCACATCCTACACTTGATGCAAGACAAGACAAGTGGATTGCACAAGCAAGCAAACAGGAACACTCACGGTGTCAAGTTGATTATACGAGTCAAGTTAGCCGTCGCAACAGCATCAAGATAAATCATGTCAGGGTACTTGTCAGGAGTGCGCCATGACGGGCCACTATCATGTCAGGTTGGTCATGTCAGGAGTGCACCACTACGGGTCACTGTCGTGTTATGCTAGTTCCTTGTCATACCATGCCATGTACAATAGTCATTCTAAACATATTAAGTAAAATCAAGTTCATGACAAATGTGCAGGAGTGAGCTGCGCAGAAGTCGGGTTGCGCAGGAGTCAAGTGCGCCAGGGGGCCAAATGTGCAGGAGTGAGCTGCGCAGAAGTCGGCTTGCGCTGAGCTGGTTGGCGCAGGGGTCAGATTGCGTAGGGATGGATGGCGCAGGAATGGTTGACGCAGGAATGAACTGTGCAGGAATGAACTGCGCAGGAATAATCTGCGTAGGAATGGTTGGCGCAGGAATGAACTGCGCAGGGGTGGAGTACGCTGGGTTAGATTGCGCAGGGGGCTGAACGCAATTCGCCAAGGGGCAAGCAGCGTGGTCGGCGCTGCGCTAAAGAGCGCAGGCCGAGAGGGGATGCGCAGTCCAGCACTGCGCTAAAGAGCGCAGGCTGCAGTCTTCTTCTCCAGGCTGAGAGGAACTCTTCAAGAACACCAAAGTTCAAATCTTCATATCTTGGTCAAATCAAAACCAAATCTACATTTCCATGGGTCTAACTTGAGTAAAATTGAATTCTCTTCCACATGGAAGCATCAAAACCCGCAAAAATCCAACCAAAATAGATCAAAACCATGTAAATCCAAAAATAGTTAAAACCTAGATCTAGAACAATGGAGACTCCAAATCACGAAATGTCAAGCACTAATATTGATCATCATGGCCTAATCTAGCTAATGAACAAATAAAATATAGTTCTCATGTGGTGGCAAGATGCACTTGCCTATGGGTGGAGTGTTGTGTAGAGGAAGGAAGAAGAAGAAGAAATTAATGGAGGGAAGTAATGAGGAGAGAGAGTGTTAGGTGGGGATAATAAAGATGGTGGGTTGTGGTGGAATGAGGGTTGAACGTAGGCTAAGGTGTTCCAATGCATGTTAAACCAAACCAAACCAAATCAAACCAATTCTCCTCCACAAAATAAACCAGGCCAGGTAAAACCCAATTACGAGAAATCTAAAATCCGCAAGTCAAGCCAATTACAAGTACATGCCAAAATCTGAGAAAATAAAATACAGGTCCGAAATACGTATACGCCTGATAAAATACGTATTTCGAATATGGGTGTTACAGGTGCAGCTGGTAGAGCTCTGGGTGGTGCAGGTGGTGGTCCTCCAGCTCCTCTAGGTCCTCCTGTCAGTCTAGCCATAGCCTGCGGGCAGTCCCTTATCTGGAGTGCGTCTGATCCGCAGAATAAATAGAGCCCGAGCCTCTTGCAGCACTCGTCGAAGCGGTGTCCCTGCCGGTAGCAGAATGTGCAAGTAACTGCCTGCTGCTATCTCTGATGCTGATGTATAGGAGCCCTTGCTGGACGGTGACGCTGCTGTGCCGGCTGCTGTGGCCTCTCATGAATCTGAGTCTGGACCCTCTTCGTTGGTGCCTAGAAACTGCTACTGCCCACATCCCGATCCCTCTTCAGCTTCGGATCTGCCTCCTTCTCTACAGCCTGAGCAATTTTGAGGATGCTCGCATAGGTAGTCGCCTGACTAATCGCCACCGCGTGTCGTAGCTCCCTGGTGAGACCCTTCTTGAATCTCCAAGCTCTGTCCTCCGACGCTCTGACTAGGTTCTCTTCAAACCTGCTGAGCCTAATAAACTCTGAAGTGTACTGTGCAACCGACATCGTCCCCTGCTGCAGCGTCTCGAACTGCATCCTCAGCTCAACCCTCTCCACCTCTGGGTAAAACTTCTCCTTGAACAGAGTTTTGAAATCTGTCTAAGACACCTGGGGCTCCGTCAACTGGGGCTCCTCCCGGTACCAAGCTCTGGCCAAGTCGAAGAGTCGCATGCTAGCCACCTCCACCTCCAGGTTCTCCAAAATCTGTACCATCTTCAAGGTCATCTCCATATTCTCCAGCCACTCATCCGTATAGATGATCCCCTCGTTGTCCCAGAAGTCCATCGGGCAGAGGTTTTAGTACTCCTTGGCCGTCCCTCGTCTCGGTGCTGCTGGTGCTGCACGTACTGCTGGAGCTGGTACTGCCGGCTCTCTGGTCGTCAGTACGTCGACGACGGTCGCTCTGAACTGCATGACCTGCTGACTTCGAGCCTTCTGAACTACGCAGCCTGGTGATTCTGGGCCTCCATAAACTGTTGGAATATCGCCATCACCTGAGCACCGTCAAACATCATCGTCGAGGGTAGCGGCGGAAAGATCGGAGGCGGTGGTGGAAGCTGATCTACTGAAACGTCCGGTGCAGCCTGCTAATCCGAACTGCCTGCGACTCTGGGCTGATCCGCGGTCTTCCTCGTAGTGACCATCCTGTAATAGAAAGAAAACTTCATGATTTATAAAACCTAATCTACCAGAAAATGTAAATGTTTACATAATAACTATATGTACCCGATGTACCCAATTTCCTATGCTGTGATTTCAAGTTTCCCTAGTGTAAGTTAAGTCCCCCAATAGTATGCTAAGACCTAGGTACCATTAGGATAGACCTGCATAGGCCACCACTAAAAACATGTCACGACATGCTCCGAAATAATCGGACACGAGTCGGACACGTCCAGCCTTTGTCGCTAGACACAACAAAGTAAGCTGTACCAATCTAGAAAAACTAACCAGATATCAAGACAAGTATGAAAACACAACATCTATAAATGTATCCCAGAAAAGAAGTACAAGTCTCAGAATTCTATTACATTCCAGCAAATGAAAGATAGAGTCTAGTAGTCTCAAATACAAGGAAAAAGTAAAGTGCTAATAGTAAAGCTGTAGCTCCCCATCCCAAAAATTTAGAAATATTTTATTATTATTTATTTTATTTATTATTATACTGTTATTATTATATTATATTATTCTTAAATAATATCATTTGAAATTATTTATTCTAATAATTCATTTTTTTAAATGAATTATATATGCATAGGTGCATATTTTTATAAACTATATACAAGGATAATTTGGATACTTTATCTAGAGTATGGAAATTATTTTATATAAAGCATATATGGATACCTCTAGTTGGAGAGAGAGCCATATATATATGTGTGTATATACATATATGTAAATATTGTAAAGTAAATATATATATATATATATATATATATATATATATATATATATATATATATATATATATATATATATAAAACAAAAAACAAATATATATATATATATATATATATATATATATATATATATATATATATATATATATAAAATATATATATATATATATGTTCATTTTTATAACCTATTAAGTAATTTCTATAAATGTAATATTAATAATATATATACGTATTTGTTATTTTGAATTTATATTTATGTTGGAAATATGATAACATTTTTTTGAATGACATTTTAGTTTTTGGGATTTTATACTATGAGTACATGTGTGTATAAGTAGTACGTACGTATTAAGTTTATATACGTATTTTAAATCAAAAGAGTTTTGTTTACATAAACTTTAGTAAATAGAATTAATTTATGTATTACAACCATTAATTATAGAAATTCTTTTGTAATATTCCTGATATTCATATAAATATTTCGTGTATACAAATATATGTGTGAACATATGTATGTATATATGGGTCCATATATACTAGGTTATATAAGCATTAAACAATAGAAAAAAAAAAAGAATATGACAGGCCCAGGCCAACTTGGGCCCAGGCCTAGCCCGACCTACCCATGAACTCGCCCTAACCGAACCAGCCTATGACCCGACCCAACCCGAACCCTCAAAACCGAGAGCCAACGCTCGGGTTTAAGAAACCGTACATATATCGCGAGATCGAAAGAAACACTGATAGAAAACGCTCGCCAAACCCTAACCGACCTCGCCCTCTAGCTCTGGCGCGCCGCCCGACGGCCCTGCACCGTCGCCAAGTCGCCGGAGTCGGCCACACCGAGCGCCTGAACGCGCGTGCAACAGAGCCGAACAACAGTAGCAGCTATGCGACGGATGATTTCGCGACGATGTATCGTCGTGCACATTCATCCGTTTCTCGAGCCACTTACGCAGGTATACTCACAATCTATACGGCTTTGAATTCCTTCTAATAGTTTGTAGGATAAAGACCTAGGTTGTTCGATAAATCAATCCAAACATAGCGAAAAACCTGTCCGTAAACAATTAGCAAACTGATGCAGACTCCTGACTTGGAAGCCGAATTTCGATCTGTACATTAATGGTTTTCAAAAACTAATTGAACACAATTGAAGTTAACGTAACCAAGATCAAAATGCAACTTGTAGTTCTATTTTTCGATGCGTGTGCATAAATTAAATCATTGATGAAATTCAACAAAAATCTACTTTCAAAAAATAGAAAATAGGAAAATTTTCTGATACGACGTGCGTCCCGCCAATCCGAGCGACGTGGTCGCGAACCGAAAGCATCGAAAGCTGCATAATAGATTCATTGTCGTGTAGGCTTTGACGGAATTCAAATTGGTTGCGTATGCACGACGAATTTGATTCGTATCCGTCAAAATTCACCGTATCGGCCTCTGTGCAAATTTTTTAATTACTTTGTGCACGCTCGTCAGATCGAGACGAAACTTGCACCAACAGGACTGTATCGTTTTTCTGGCCTTGTATGCCAAGTTTGGTCCAATTCTGAGACAATCGAATCGGAATGCCGTTTTGTGGGCCCCACGGTCCGACTCAACGGGCGATTTTGTGCACGGCCCGCCGAAATCCAACTTTGGACATACTGTTGGGTTCGTATCAAAAACTAGACATGTTGACATATAGTTTGATGACTTTAGAGACCTTTAACTCTGACACGCTTTTTGGTGCATAGCGGGTCCAACGACGGATATCGTTTTGACCCAAAATTATCATTTTGCCCCTGTTTCCAGAATTGGACTTAAGGACAGGCAATCCTAGCTAATTTGACTATTCTGAGAACGTTGGTAATATTTTTTCCGCATCTGGAGACTTCTGCATGTGTTGACTGATTGTGGCTCGTTTGAGTGGTATAGTATTATTGGTTTCTCCACCTAAGGACCTCAGGCAAGTGTACTTTTTGATTGCTTTCGATTCATAATAGTCTTTTTATTTTATGTCTATACATATATCTTGCTGCTTTTTGACACGTTCGTCACACGAAGTAGTCGGGAGGGGAAATATCTTAGTAGACATATGGACTACCCAGAACTATCCCATGAGTCTATTCTTGAATAATAGCAGCTGCACACGACACGTGCAGGGTGCCGGATTTACTCCCTAGCCGTTCACATATCGAAACGAATATTTCACACCACATAAGTAGTTGTCTTTTATTTATTTTTCCTTTTCTTCTCTACCGTGTCATGTCATCAGTTACTTTCTAGCTTTCATATCCCATATGTTATTTACATGTCTTGTTAATTCTATTGTGTTCTCGTATTGCCGTCGATTTGAGTACTTGTTCCATTCCTGACTGGAAACCAACATTTTTCAGGTTTAGCCGCGATCACTCTTAGCACTGGGAAGGCTTGGGTATGCTGAGGTCAACCTAGAAATAGATAGAAGATGTATCAATTTTATTTATTATAAAATCTTGTATTTTCTTTAATTATAAATGTTATAAATGTTGTAACAAATTTAGAAATGTGAATGAGCAGTAAATGTTATTTTTAGCAATTATTTCTTGCGGGCTTGACAGCGTTCTACCGCCGACTCTGCGGCGTAGGATGGCTTGGACACGTCTCGTATCCAAAAAAGCGGGTGCGGGTCATGACAAGTTTTTGTGGTGGCCCATACAGGTCAATTTTTGCAAAATATGCGAACTCGTGATGGTACATTAGTCGTACTATTGCGAGCCTGCGACTAGGAAATGCTCATTCACAAACTAGGATTGAAATGATTTAAGAGAATGACTAGGACTAGGAGTCCGTTGTTCAGACTGACCGTGGGGTAGTTAAGATTGTCAGATAGGCCATGCAATTTAGGTAAGGAATTTTTGAATTCAAACAGCTTGCTAGATCTCTACAGATACACTATTACTTTTGATGTGACGATACGATCCAATGTGGATATACTATTCACTTGGTTTGTTAAGCTTTCCTAGAATTAAGGCTTTGATCTTGATAAACTGTTCAATTTTTCTTTTTAGATATAAATCTTATATCATAAGTTAGAATTGCCTATGTTAAAATTTTATTTTTCTATAAGGGATTGGTTTATAATTCATGCTTCTGTTATTCGTATACAAATTTCAAGGTAGATTGATTCAAAGTCTTCTCTCAACCATTTGAAATAAGTATGAAATAAAGACTATGATGCTCTTACTTCACTTGTCTTCAGATATTTCCTTCCGACTAGTCTTTTACTTTAAGGATTGAGACTTATAGGTAGGTATTTACGCTTTCTATCATAGTCAACTAGTTTGAATCTCTAGCAGCCCTTGAAGTTCTCAGGAATATCGTTGGAATAATTTTAACGACTACGATGGACAGCCAGCAGCGCACTGGCAAAGCACAACCCATAGGATTGAAATCATTTCAAAGAATTGTAGTTTATGGAACATTGCTAAAACTATATCGTAGTTGACCTCTTTAGATCTTAGATACTCTTGTGTCAATATAAGGTAGAGTAACTGATGGCATCTCACCCCTGAATCACGGAACCAAGAGTTTACCGCAGCCTGAGTATACGAGCGAGGCATAATTCTCGGTAAAGTGACTTCAGACGTGATTACAAGTTTATGATACTATAGAGGGTAGGAAAATGTCATGTGTGTCCTATAAGATCCAAAGGCAAAACTAGTGAATGCTCTGTAAGTGGGATAGCCTGTTTCCCAATCTAGCATTATGTGGTCCTCGTGATCTATTAACGAGGTAAGGGATAGACACTAATAGGTTTACCTGGAGTATAGCATTCAGAAGTCCATAACCCATTAGTCGACCAAGGCCTTATGAATAAAAGATAGTAGGATTGACTGTATAAGTAATAACACCAGGTAAGGTTTTGATTTTCCCAAAAACTCAAACTACTTATTCCTCCTTTCAAAAATCTCGCATATTTATATTTTGACTCTCTTGACCAATGCTACTATTATAGCCTAGTTTTTGCAAGCTTCCTCTTTTATCGAGCTTGATTCAAGACATATGTTTATTGGGGACGCCCACTAATATATTGTCTAAACAGAATCATTGTATTACGGTCTGATCAACCATGATGCATTTGGTTCGCTTTTCTTCTAATTACCCTACATGGATTGAGATGTAGATGTCACTAGAATCTCATCCACGACTGCTTTGACAATTCCTCTTGAATTATACATTCGCCTTTGAATCACGTAATTGTGTTCAGTGACATCTCCCTTGAACCCTATTGCTTTTGTCTTTCACTAATTGGAAAAAACGAACGCTCGTATTTGATAGATATAGAGTATCCCCATGGCTATGATAGTTGTATATACAAGTGCAGCTACCATCGGCCATCCCTGTGACTGGAAACTTGCCTTGAGTTACTCGTTCTCCTCTCGACCCTCAAGCTACTATTAGAATCCTTCTAACCTCATTATTCCTAAAATCATGTCCTAACTTCTAAGGTGGATAGACTGTAAGCCCTAAAATGATGGGATATACGAAGATCACTGATTGATCGAAATAATTCCCATTAAGACGATAATTATTGCCCCATGGACTCCCACTTTCCATTTAGATCATTTTTTGTCCCCGACCGTGTCATTAAAATTCGGAGCACGAGACCAGCGATTACCTTCCAATAAATTTTATATGCAAGATCTAGACGAGTCCACCTTCATCTAGGTATACCATGTCCCTCTCAAACCCGTCCTCTTGTACTCTATTTTTGTAGTACGACTTTCAGGTCAAAAGGACTAGTTATATTCCTTACCATAATACCGGTATATTTCTCGACTTCTACTAGAGCCTCAACCTTGACTCAATTCCTTCCACCCAATGTGTAGTGGTGATCTACTCGAAGCCCACTACGCATATGCCACTAATGTGTCACTCGATAGAGGCCTCTTGTGCTACTTAAACACAAAAGTCACCGAATGAGCATTTTGGACTTTAGGAACTTAGCTAACCTACCTGACTGGCAACTAGCTCAACCACTCGAGTTAAAGCCTATTCTAGGTTACGCTAACCTAGTAGACATAGTTTTATCCTGGGATCTTGTTCAGTCCATATAGATTGAGATCCAAGGTTCATCCCACCAACGATTGATGCCAGATAGGAAACTCATTAAGACCCAGTAAAACCCATCCAGGCATATCACCATAATTGGACTATAAAACCAAACTATTTGAAGTAGGTCCCTATATCTATTATGTAGTCCTCACCCCTTAGAATGTGAAGTCATTCGTAACCCTTATTCTATCTACTTGGAAGTCGAGATACAATCTTGTGTTGCATTTATACCCCTTGCTCGTGTGTTTAAATAACCATGGAAAAGATCACAATCTTGATTTCTCAAATTTTGTTCCATTATGGAACCTTGTTTGGATTAATTTTTAGAACGGGACTTCTGTGTTTCACAAATTATATGACCCTCAAAGAAACGAAGGGTCCTTCGATTTAGCAAGTGACTAGACCAGAGTAATCTAATCTAGCAAATAAGTCAATGGTTCGTAAACATTTTTTGGTTGTATCGTTGGATACTCTCTACCGCTCTTGAAACGTCATAGTTGCTCTCGATTATTCTCTCTTATCTTTTCTGTCCTTCCTATTTCGGAGCGACGAATGGCCAAGTTTATTAGAATCTATCAATATTATTAGCTACTTCTGTAAATTATTGCTTGTTAAATTTTGGATTGCTTGATAGATAGGAGAGGGTGGTAGATGACTTATGCTATATATATCTGTCAGTAATTACTTTGTAATTAGCTGGAGGGTTACAATGCTATGACGTCAGGTGCTTGAAGTGGGTAGAAGTCCTCGATGATTCGTAGTTACGGAATGGCTAGAAGGAGGTATAAATATTCCTGAGAAATTAAACTTGAGAAGATTGTGGTAATAGTGGATTTATTCTTTTACTTTTATTTTTGAATTTTAGACATGTGTATAAGTTAGAATTTCGAGGACAAAATTATTTTTAAGGTGGGTAGATTTGTAGCTCCCCATCCCGAAAATTTAGAAATATTTTATTATTATTTATTTCATTTATTATTATACTGTTATTATTATATTATATTATTCTTAAATAATATCAGTTAAAATTATTTATTCTAATAATTTATTTTTTAAATGAATTGTATATGCATAGGTGCATATTTTTATAAACTATATACAAGGATAATTTGGATACTCTATTTAGAGTATGGAAATTATTTTATATAAAGCATATATGGATACCTATAGTTGGAGAGAGAGCCAAATATATAGGTGTGTATATACATATATGTAAATATGGTAAAGTATATATATATATATATATATATATATATATATATATATATATATATATATATATATATATATATATATATATATATATATATATATATATAAAATATATACATATATATATATATATATATATATATATATATATATATATATATATATATATATATATATATATATTTTTATATATATATATATATATATATATATATATATATATATATATATATATATATATATATATTTAGAGTATGTAAATATATATACTTTAGAGTATATATATTTAGAGTATGTAAATATATATACTTTATTTAGAGTATGTAAATTTACATATATATAAAATATATATATATATATATATATATATATATATATATATTTTATATATATATATATATATATATATATATATATATATATATATATATATATATATATATATATATATATATATATATATATATATATATATATATATGTTCATTTTATAACCTATTAAGTAATTTCTATAAATGGAATATTAATAATATATATACGTATTTGTTTTAAATTTATATTTATGTTGGAAATATGATAACATTTTCTTAGAATGACATTTTAGTTTTTGGGATTTTATACTATGAGTACATGTGTGTATAAGTAGTACGTACGTATAAGTTTATATACATTTTATAATCAAAAGAGTTTTGTTTACATAACTTTAGTAAATAGAATTAATTTATGTATTACAACCATTAATTATAGAAATTCTTTTGTAATATTCCTGATATTCATATAAATATTTGTGTATACAAATATATGTGTGAACATATGCATGTATATATG
>JANAVB010036416.1:17500-20000 GCA_029216955.1 Iris pallida
GAGGAACCCACGAGTTGCTGCAGTTTCTGCGCACGCAAACAGTTTCTGCGCACGGCGTGGGCGTGACAGGCCCTATCGGCCGCACGGGACGGAGGAACCCACGAGTTGCTGCAGTTTCTGCGCACGCAAACAGTTTCTGTGCACGGCGTGGGCGTGACAGGCACTATCGGCCGCACGGGACGCAGAAACGCATGCGTTGCAGCAGTTTCTGCGCGCGCGAAGAATTTCTGCGCACGGCGTGGGCGTGACAGGCCCTATCGGCACCACGGGACACAGAAATGCAAGCGTTGCAGCAGTTTCTGCGCACACGAAGAATTCCTGTGCACGGCGTGGGCCTGACAGGCCCTATCGGCACCACGGGACACAGAAATGCAAGCGGTGCAGCAGTTTCTGCGCATGCGAAGAATTCCTGTGCACGGCGTGGGCCTGACAGGCCCTATCGGCCGCACGGGACACAGAAACGCAAGCATTGCAGCAGTTTCTGCGCGCACGAACAATTTCTGTGCACGACGTGGGCCTGACAGCCCCTATCGGCCGCACGGGACAGAGGAATGCACGCGTGTCTGCAGCAGTTTCTTCGCACACGAAACAATTCCTGTGCACGGCGTGGGCTTGACAGGCCCTATCGGCCGCACGGGACACGAAGAAACGCATGCGTGCAGCAGTTTCTGCGCGCCACCGAAGATTTTCTGTGCACGGCGTTGGGCCCTGACATGCCCTATCGGCCGCACGGGATCGACCGGGTGCTCATATGCTGCGGTTTTGTGTGCCTCGCGGCACTTCGTTTGCCCCGCGGCAGATTCCTGCCCACGGAGTGGGCCTGACAGGCTGCATCGGCGAGCACGGGCGCGGGCCTGCGGCTGCGCCTGCGAAAAATGACAAGCTCCTCAAGCACTTTGGTCCCCCGGAATCATCCCCACAATAAAACTGCAAATCTATTATAGGGGAGTAGTGGTGAAGGGGGGATGTTCGTCGCGCGAGCGCACGGGGGGCGCACGGCGCGTCGAACGGCTCCACGCTCGCGGCCATTTAGCGACGCGCGCGCTTGCGAATTTTGCTTGCGCGACGATTCGCGGCGTTTTCTGTCGCGCGACAATTTCTGCCCACGGCGTGGGCTTGACGGGGCCTATCGGCCGCACGGGACTGAGGAATGCGAGCGTTGTTGCAGTTTCTGTGCACACGAAGAATTTCTGTGCACGGCGTGGGCCTGACAGCCCCTATCGGCCGCACGGGACCGAGGAATGGAAGCGTTGCAGCAGTTTCTGCGCGCACGATTAATTTCTGTGCACGGCGTGGGCCTGACAGGCCCTGTCGGCCGCACGGGATCGAGGAACCCTCAAGTTGCAGCAGTTACTGCACACGCAACCAGTGTCCGTGCACGGCGTGGGCCTGACATGGCCTATCAGCCGCACGGGGGACGGAAATGCAAGCGTTCCAGCAGTTTCTGCGCATGCGAAGAATTTCCGTGCACGGCGTGGGCCTGACAGGCCCTGTCGGCCGCACGGGACACAGAAACGCATGCGTTGCAGCAGTTTCAGCGCGCACGAAGATTTTCTGTGCACGGCGTGGGCCTGACAGGCCCTATCGGCTGCACGGGATCGACCGGGTGCGCATATGCTGCGGTTTGTGTGCCTCGCGGCACTTCGTTTGCCCCGCGGCGGATTCCTGCCCACGGCGTGGGCCTGACAGGCTGCATCGGCGAGCACGGGCGCGGCCTGCGGCTGCGCGCGAGAAAATGACAAGCTCCTCAAGCACTTTGGTCCCCCGGAGTCATCCCCACAATAAAACTGCAAATCTATTATAGGGGAGTAGGTGGTGAAGGGGGGGATGTTCGTCGCGCGCCACAATCCCGTGCGCGCGGGGGGGTGCACGGCGCGTCGAACGGCTGCCCGCGCGCGGCGATCCAGCGACCGGGCGCTTGCTGGCTTTGGTGTGCGCGACGGTTCGCGACGTTTTCTGTCGCGCGGCAGTTTCTGCCCACGGCGTGGGCCTGACAGGCTGCATCGGCGAGCACGGGCTCGCGGCGGCGCGCTGAGGCGACCAGCGCATCGAACGGCTGCACGGGCCGCCCGCCTCGCTCGCGTCCCAGCGCGAGGCGAGGCGTTGCAGCTGTTTCTGCGCGCGGCGCGCAGCTCTCAGCCCGTGCGACAGAATCTGCCGCAACTCGTGCCAGTTTCGAACCCCCCCGACCGAGCGGGAGGTTGGCGCGTTTTCCCCAAAAATGACAAGCTCCTCAAGCACTTTGGTACCCCGGAGTCAGCCCAACAATAAAACTGCAAATCTATTATAGGGGGAAGCGAGTTGAGCTGAAATTTGGGCGGCGCAACAAATTTTGAGTAGGTGCGGCTTTGCGGGCAAAATGGGATGCTGTGCGAACGAAATCCCCCACGACCTATCGTTGACGCGCCCGGTGCAGCAAGGCCCGCTGCTGCACCACGGACCCTTGTGCGAAGGTCCCGTGCGAGGCCACGGGCCGCGGGTGTGCGCGGCAGAAACTGCC
>JANAVB010036417.1:0-22060 GCA_029216955.1 Iris pallida
ACTGTACTTCAGTTCTAGTAGTTCTATTTGATTCTCTGTTAGAAACAGGATTTGATATTGCTAGATCCATTTCATGCGTCACTCGTTTATTCATATCTGGCCTCCATTTCTGGAACCACTACTGGAATCACCTACTGGAATCACCTTAGAATAACTTACTGGTATCATTCATGTTCTGGCTGGACTTGTACTTATTTTTGTGTCAGATACTGGATTCATCTGTACTTGTTGGGCGGGGAAATATTAGAGTAAGACATGTAGACAATCCCAATTTCTGGAACTACACCTTTACTGGAATAAACTAGAATGCTGGCCATCCCATACTTGGCCGAGTGTGCGATGTGCCTTATTACCTACAGCCGTTTACACGTCGATCTCGATATTTAAAACATATTGTTAGTATATTGTATGGACTCACCTGGAATCATTGATATTGGCTGGACTTATCTTGTGCTGGATTCATCTGGTATTAGATTTACATTGTCTGGACTCACATTGGGATTACACTTGACTCATATTATACTGTCTGGACTTATATCATGTTACTCTAGTTCAGCTAGATCGTATTTTACAGTCTTCATTGCCATGTTTCTCCTCTTGTTTAGTTATCTTACTTCCCTTGTACCTTAACTGTTTCTCTACATCATTACTTGTATAAACTGCCATGTTCATTAATATAACTGTCTATAACTGCTTTATAGTTCTTTGTCATTTACTTAGAATTTCTAGATGAGTTGTGCTCGTTCCTGTCCTGACTGGACCTGTTAAAAATATTACAGATGCTTGCCCCGAGGACACTTGCCCTACTTACTATGGACCAGGAGATGTTTTAGCTACCTTTGGCCCCGACACTCAGGAGTGATCAGGAGACTAACTACTAGACTTGTTTTAGTTTTTATGTTTTGAACTTGAATTGTAATAACTTGAGATATGAGTTTGTATTTGAGTTTGTTTGAGATATTATTATTTAGTATTGATATTTGTTGTTGTTTAGTCTTTAGTTATAAACTTCTGTGTTATCTTATCGTGCTTAGACTATGATTGAGTATTATCATATCTTATACTTGTCCTCCGTTCGGAGTTGAGTTTTGACAAGTACATTATATATTTGTGTGAGTTGTTGTTTAGATAGTAACCTTGTACAACGTTCTACCGCCGATTCTGCGGCGTAGGCTGGGCGCTGTTACGCACTGTGCCCTTACACAGGGTGCGGGTCGTGACAAGCATGCATCACTCTTTTATAAGCCCTTGGTAATCCATATATGGAAGACCAATATATATGGAAACTTCCAATATGCATCAATCATATATTTAATGTAAATCCAATCATAATTGGCTTGCCATAATTGGAAGCCTAATTATATGGAAAGCTACTATATGAAGGGTCCAATCATAAATATATGATCAAAGTAAATATGGAAATCCAATCATATATTTTCTTACCATATATGTTCTAAAATAGGATCCATGCACTCCCCGAGCTTCTCCGACACACGGATGGCGCTCGTCGCTCTCCGGGGTATTCTCCACATAGGTTGGGAACCCCACCCACTCCAACACTTAGTTCAGAAACATCATTAAAAATGTAATCGTAATTATAGTACAATAATATGCACTACCATCATTAATACACATTGCCATAATAAATACATACTATATTATTATGTCTCTTTCCAAACTTTTTTTTTACAAAAACATAATGGCATAAATATCAATATTTATTTACAAATAACGCATTATCTCATAATTCTCCACCCCAAACTAGATTTTATTGCAAATATTTTACTTATGAAAAAGAAAAAAAAACATAATAATAGTTGGCAAATATAAAATATTTGTTCTAAATAATTATAAGTAACTTATTATGTAACAATTTTTAAAAAAATTTTAGCATAAAATACAAGTAAAAAGCACAAACACCATTGTTAGTTCTTTTTAAAGGCAATATAGTTATTGAAGTCACTTTCAGAAAATTGGAATAAAGATATATTTGTTGTAACTCATCATGGTGAATCATGGTGACTCTTCATTTTGTAACTCATGACTCTTCATTTTGTAACTCCTAAGTGACCTTTCATTATGTAACTCCCAACCTCTCTCTTCCTATATAAAGAGAGGTTGGGATGGCTTGTAGATAGATTGATACACATTGAGATATATTGATATACCATTTGAGATGTTGAGCTAATTTGCCTCACAACACGTTATCAGCACTTTGCTCGTGCAACGCCGGAGACCCGACGTACCGTTTGTTTTTTTTACCTCCTTCCACCGTACGGTAAGAAAGGTAATATTTTTGACATATGAACATTTCTTGACATCTTGTTCATTTGCAACAAAAAAAATTTCTTCTGCACCAGAAAAGAAATATTTTTGAGTAATATGAAGAGCATGCAATATCATTCTTTTATATAAATTTTGTTCTGGTCTGCTTGTTAAAGAAAACCATGCATGTATTTTTTTCTCTGGTTTAATCCTAGTTTATTTAATTCAATGGTCCGGCCTACCGGATCGGAACCAGCGACCTAAGGATTAATCTGACCAACAATCCTTATGTTCTATAAGTTTTTTTCAAAATTCAATGTTCTGGATTATGTTATTAATCAATGTCCTTATTAGAACATTGTTATTAATCATCACATTCTTCTTTTAGTTCTGACTTGTAAGTACTATCAGAAGAGAAAGAGAGTTGAATTTTTTGTATGCAATTTTTTTCTTAATTAACTTTGTATTGTAGACTGGTTTTTGTTAACTTCTTTGGTTTGCATATACTCACTTCACATGAGATTATTAATAACAATTGTAGATAATAAAATAAATATTCCAACAGAACTATTGTTAGCCAGTTTGTTTGTATTGGAATAATATAGATACACAATCCTCTAATAATCGTCATAGTGCAATTTAAATGCTAACATTTTGTTTTTGGTAATGATGGATTTGAGCGCCTCCGTGCCATCTGCGCCCCGACAAGCACCTCAGTAGCATTTTTTTTCTTTATGTTACTCAGTGAATTATTGTAACAGATGGGAAGTAAAAATTGTATTTTTTTTTCTCGCTATTTTTTTTGGCGTCGCTTCATTAGACGTCGGAAAAATAGTTGACATTTTTTTTGGTGCCGCTTGCTTAGGCACCAATTCTTTTGTGTGTTGTTGCCTACTTATGTTGTACGTTTTTTTTAGCGTAATGGCGTGGAAATTGAAAATTTGTCTTGGCTACATAAACAAATTCTGGCACCGCCAAATTTGGGCCTCCTAAAAATAACCTTTTTGGTTAATAATTTTTCAAAGGCAACGCTCATTTTGAGCACGCACTAAATTGTCACCTATTTTGCACAGTTCGCAAATAGCGTGAATTTCTTGAAAAATCTTATTTATTCTTACATTTGACAAAATTTTTACGAAGTCTCTTCGAATAGGCTCACCTATTTGGGTATGATGTCAGAAAGAACTTGGGGCTTAGTTTTTAAGTGGTCCCCGGTGACCCTCCTCCCTCATTTTTCCGCCTGATCATATTCACGTAGAGCTACTGAAAGGGGTTGACCGAATATTATTTTTTGCTCAAATTGTATTTATAATTATGCATTTTTGCAAGAAACTTATTGACCTATCTATATCGGCCCGTCGATCGATATAAGATAATTTTTAAACAAAATTGTTTTTTCAAAACCGTTGTTTTTTTATTTACGATTGTTTGTTGTTGCTTATACAAACCAAATCCATATAAACCTGTCGTTTTATATGTCGACTGATCAAGATTGTTTCTCCTGTTGTAGAAAAATGTCGATCAAGATTGATTTTTCCATCCTTGAAGCCTCTGGCAAGAACTACTTGGACTGGACGCAAGACATCCAGAACCATCTAGATGCGCAGGGCCTCTTGGACGTCATCTATAACGAGGAAGAGCGTGAAGTGGAAGTCACTCGCTCAATGAACGCCAAAGCGATAATTCTATTCCGCAGGCATTTATCTGACGCCATGAAGTCGGAGTTCATTGAAATCTCCTCGCCAAATACGCTATGGGACTCTCTGAAAGAGCGCTTCGACCACCAGAAGACCATATGGCTGCCTGAAGCACGCCATGACTGGTTGAACCTGCACTTCCAAGACTTCAAAAGTATAACTGATTACAACAATGAAGTCTGCAGGATTCGATCACTTCTCCAATACTGCGATGAGATATTAACCGACAGTGATCTTTTGGAGAAAACATACACCACATTTCCTTCCACTGACAACTTGCTCCAGAAGCAATACCGTCAGTCTAAGTTCACCAAGTTTCCCGAGCTCATCACCCAGCTTTTACTAGACGAGAAGAACAGTCTCATTTTAATGAGAAACAACAATTCTCGTCCTCCTGGAACAAAGGCAATTCCAATGCCTGATGCAAATGCTCTTCGTGGACCAAATTCACGGTGGAAACGAGACAAGGGCCAGTCGTCCCAGCCAAGGAACAGAGGCAAGTTTAAGTCTCGTCACCCAAAGCGAGGTTCTAACAAGAACTAAGGACCTTTGACTCCTAGGCAGTCTCATGGTAAGAACCAACGGGCCAGTCGTCCCAAAGCGAGAGTGGAAGGCCAAGCGCCTACTCTCTGCTACAAATTTGGTGCTTATGGTCATATGCAACGGACTTGCAGGGCGACCCCCCAAGAAGTTTATAACTATCACAAGGGGCGCCGGGCCGAAGCAAATCTGGTCAACGAGTACGAAAATCTAAATCTTGAGACCCCCAATTTTGTAGCAGAAATGGAAGAATGAATCTCCATTTTCTTTCTATATTTGATTTAAGTCATGAAACTTTTGGTGGTTTGTATTTTCTGTTTTTTCGATAAATTAAAGTTCTATTTCGAGCACTTTCCTCAAACGTGTGATAAACTTTAATTTTCTTTACTTATAGGCATGGACCACGGGGCAGTAGATTGTCTGGTTGATAGTGGAACGACTCACACTATCTTGAGAGATAAATCATACTTTATCTCCTATACGCCCCGTTGAAGTATCAGAGGCCTTATATTCTCCAAGGTCCAGTCGTACCTTACTGAGTTTTAAGGATATTCGAGAAAACGGATTTCATGTTGAAACTGCTCGAGAACATGGCTTCGAGTATCTTTTCATTACCTCCACTCAGTACGGCCAAAAGCGTATCTTGGAGAAGTTGAAATGTCTTTCAAGTGGTTTGTATCTCACTACGATACAACACATCGAGAGTAATCTCATCATTCGCCGAACGCCAGTTGATGAGAGGACTTTTATGCTATGGCATGACCGGCTGGGTCATCCGGGTCAAAATATGATGCTTCGCACTATGAATGCATCACATGGGCATCCTCTTGGAGGAAAGAATTTCGTTATAAATCCGAAAAGCCTATGCCAAGCTTGCTCGATTGGGAAGACGAATCTCAAGCCACTCCATGTGAAACCTACGAGATTGGTTTTCCAATTCCTTGAGAGAATTCATGGAGATATTTGGTTGATGCATCGACTAGATGGTCACACGTAGTGTTGTTGTCTACTCGAAACGCAGTGTTTTCTAAAATCCTCGCCCAGATCATTAAGTTAAGGGCTCACCATCCGGATTATCCGATAAAGTCTATTAGACTTGATAATGCCGCGGAGTTTACATCAAAGACTTTCGATGACTATTGCATGACTTTGAGAATAAATCTTGAACATCATGTTGCGTATGTTCATACCCAAAATGGCCTAGCAGAAGCTTTTATAAAGCGACTGCAAGTGATAGCGCGGACCTTGGTTACGCGTACCAAACTCTCACTATCTGCATGGGGCTATGTAATTTTGCACGCTGCAAATTTGGTCCGTCTGAGGCCCATAGCCACCCAACCACTTTCCGCGTACCAGCTGGTTACTGGATGTGAGCCTGACATCTCACATTTACGCGTGTTTGGGTGCCTAGTCAATGTTCCAATTGAGCCGATAAGGCGTTCAAAATTTGGACCTCAGAAGCGACGGGGAATATATGTCGGTTATAACTCCCCGTCCATCATTCGCTATTTAGAGCCCTTGACAGGCGATCTCTTTACCGCGAGACATACGGATTGTGACTTTGATGAGGCAATCTTCCCGTCGTTAGGGGGAGAAATGCACGCTAACGTTGATGAGGAACGACGTGAATTAGCGTGGCATGTGCCCTCTTTTTCTTATCATGATCCACTCTCTGCACATAGTGATAAGGAAGTGCAGAGGATTCTAGGTCTGCAAGATATTGCAAATCAAATGCCAGACGCATTTAGCGACCTAGCAAAAGTCACGAGATCAATTATATCGGCTGCAAATGTGCCTGCAAGGATAGACGTCCATGAGAGACGCCATGTTCCTGTGAAACATGTTGCTCCGGTCGAACCCGCCGAGCAAAGGACGCTGCCATCGGCCGTCCAGTCCGCCGCTATTCCCAAGAAGAAGGGAAGACCGGTTGGTTCCAAAGATGTTCTGCCCCGGAAGCAGAGAAATCTTGTTAAAAGCGTTTTGTCACATGAGATCATTAAGGATCACGGCGATGTATTAGAAAAGCGCATTCCAGATGAAACGCCTATTCCTAATCATGCTGATAACCTCGAAATATTCGTCGAGTATGCTAGCTTAGACGATATTTTGAAGCGAAATGAAACTGTCATCGATGATGTGTTCATATACTCAGTGGCCACTGACATTCTGAACAATGATGACATGGAACCTCGTAGTGTTGCCGAGTGTCAACGACGAACGGACTGGTCACAATAGAAATAAGCAATCCAGGCTGAACTAGACTCCTTAGCGAAAAGAAGCGTGTTTGGACCTGTTGCTCCAACACCACCCAATGTTAAACCAGTTGGTCACAAATGGGTTTTTCTAAGGAAGCGTAACGAAAGAAATGAGATTGTGCGAGACAAGGCTCGCCTTGTGGCGCAAGGCTTCTCACAACGCCCTGGAATTGATTACGAGGAGACGTATTCTCCCGTAATGGACGTCATAATGTTCCGCTACTTAATCAGTTTAGTAGTTTCCGAAAAACTGAATATGCAGCTCATGGATGTGGTCACAGCCTATCTCTACGGGGATCTAGACACAGAGATATACATGAAAGTCCCTGAAGGACTAAAGATGCCTGAATCAAGTAGTTCCCGACCACGGAACGCGTTCTCGATTAGACTGAGGCGTTCGCTATATGGATTGAAACAATCCAGGTGAATGTGGTATAACCGCCTAAGCGAATACTTGATCGGTTTGGGATACATTAATAACAAACTTTGCCCATGCGTGTTCATAAAGAAATCTACTTCAGGATACGCAATCATCGCGGTCTATGTAGATGACATGAATCTCATAGGAACCGAAAAAGACTTGTCAGAAACTGCTGATATCCTGAAGAGAGAATTTGAGATGAAGGATCTTGGGAAGACACGGTTTTGCCTCGGTCTGCAGATCGAGCACCGTAAAGATGGAATTCTTGTCCATCAAGCGAACTACACCCAAAAGGTGTTGAGACGCTTTAGTCATTTTGACGTTAAGCCGTCCGCTACTTCCATGATCGCGCGTCCGCTCTCTAGACATTACTAAGGACCCATTTCGTCCAAAGGAGGACGACGAAGAGATATTGAGTCCTGAGTGCTCTTATCTGGGTGAAATAGGCGCTTTATTGTACTTGGCCCAATGTACTAGACCGGACATCTCGTTTGCTGTGAATTGTCTAGCTCGACACAGCACCGCGTCAACACGCCGCCATTGGAATGGCCTAAAAGACATTTTTCGCTACCTTAAGGGTACTACGGACTTGGGCTTGTTCTATCCCTACGCGGTTTTGAGTGAGTCCAACGCTCTTGGCACTCGAAGCAACGCGACCCTTGTTGGCTACGCCGATGCGGAATACTTATCTGATCCGCACAAGGGGCGTTCCCAATCTGGTTACGTCTTTACCATTGGGAACACGGCAATTTCTTGGAGGTCTCGCAAACAGACCTTAGTGGCTACTTCAACGAACCACTCTGAGCTACTCGCGCTCTATGAGGCGGCTAGAGAGTGTGTATGGCTTCGAGCTGTTATTGGCCATATTCGAAGTACATGTGATCTTCCATATGACCCAGATGAACCTGTTGTCGTCTATGAGGACAATACCGCTGTTATTGATCAAGCGAAACATGGTTACATCAAAGGGGATGCTACCAAGCACATATCGCCCAAGTTGTTCTTTACACATGAACAACAAGCGCTTCAGAAGATTGAAGTGCAACACATTGGATCGGAGAATAACCGTGCAGACTTGTTGACCAAGTCACTGCCGAAACACTCGTTCCAGAAACATGTCAGAGCGATTGGACTTAGGAAGCTTTCAGAGCTAGCCTAAGTGAAACAGGTTTCCTGCACCCTGTTGTGTGTATGTGAGGGGGAGCGCCCCAACGAGCGCCTCCAAACGCCCTGTTGTGCGTATATCCCGCACCCTGTCGAGTGCGAGTGAAAAGGGAAGCATCCTGATGTATGCTTGTGTACTCTTTTTCCCTTTGACCAAAGTTTTTCCTACTGGATTTTCTTTGGTAAGGTTTTTAACGAGACACATTTCAAATCTCTTATTCACTAAGGACTATTGTGATCAGGGGGAGTATCCAGTGTATATTTCTAAACCATCGTGTACTCTTTTGTCCTTCGATCAGCGATTTTTAATTTTCCACTGAGTTTTTTCTGACAAGGTTTTGACGAGGCACCTTTGCAATGGTTAGTTTACCCCCATCACACTGACCTGTGTGTACTCTTTTGTCCTTCGACCAAAATTTTTTTCCCACTGGATTTTTTTTTGGCAAGGTTTTAACGAGGCACAAGTAGGTGGTCATTTTTGAATCTGCAAGCTACAGACAGATGAAGAAGCTCAAAGGTGTTTACAAGCAGAGTTTGTGAAGAGCCACGGGGGAGTGTTGTAACTCATCATGGTGAATCATGGTGACTCTTCATTTTGTAACTCATGACTTCATTTTGTAACTCCTAAGTGACCTTTCATTATGTAACTCCCAACCTCTCTCTTCCTATATAAAGAGAGGTTGGGATGGCTTGTAGATAGATTGTTACACATTGAGAGATATTGATATACCATTTGAGATGTTGAGCTAATTTGCCTCACAACAATATTAATATTGTTGTTGTAGTAACTAGTAGTCTGCCAACTATGGGGTAAAGTGCATTTAAACCCTCCTTAGATGCACGAAAATGCAAATAAAGACTCGCTGATCCGAAAAACCCAACTAGATACGAAAATGCTCAAATCACCCCCTCCGCTAACTTTTCTGTTTACGGGTGTTAAAATGGGGTTGTTTTGACCATTTTACCCCTGGGCTATCTAATATTAATTTGTTAAAAACGGTTAATTCTAAAATTATTTTGTTAAAAACGGTTACGCAAAAATACTTGTTAAAAAGTGGATAAATATTAACAAAGGAAAAATGGTCTTTGCTAGTAAAATTATTTATTAAAATTATTTTAATTAGTATTAACTTGTTAAAAACGGTTAGTTTCGTCAAAAAAATGGATAAATATTATTTAAAATTATTTTGTCATAAATTATTTTTTATTTAACAAATATATAAATATTTTTGGGAAAAATAAAACTGATAAATACAAAAAAAATCAATTCTTAAAAAATAGAAATGATGAAAAACTGGAAAAAAAAAACCAAATAAAAAACAAAAAATACTATTAAAATATGGAAAAAACAAAAAATAGACAAAATATTCCAAAAAAACCAAAAAATGAGGATAAATCTTAAACAATGAAAAAAGACAAAAACAAAAACTATACAAATTTGAAAATAAAAGTCACTCCTAAAAAACTAGAAAAGATTATTAAAAAGATGAAAAAAAAAATGAAATAAGAACTAAAAAAATGGAAACAAAAAACAAAATATTAAAAAGATTATTAAACAAAAATCAATTCTCATGCTTGACGTCATTTTCGAAAATAAATGTTTATAATCTAAATAGTAGGTTTTCATCTTAAATTTTTTCTGGAAAAAAAAATATTTTAACAAATGTCCGGTTAGTCCTGAACTTGTATCGTAATTATTTATTAGTCATGACTATTATCGTAATTATTTATTTATTAATTCTAGAAAAGATTATTAAAAAGATGAAAAAAAATATGAAATAAGAACTAAAAAATGGAAACAAAAAATAAAATATTAAAAAGATTATTAAACAAAAATCAATTCTCATGCTTGACGTCATTTTCGAAAATAAATGTTTATAATCTAAATAGTAGGTTTTCATCTTAAATTTTTTCTGGAAAAAAAAATCTTTTAACAAATGTCCGATTAGTCCTGAACTTGTATCGTAATTATTTATTAGTCATGACTATTATCGTAATTATTTATTTATTAATTCTAACTGAAATTGTAAATCTTGGTACAAATTTATTTTCATCACATGTATTACTTAAACAAATAACTTAAATATTACTAAACGTGTCAAAAATCAAAAAATAAATTGCAAAACATGTATGTCGAAGCATGGTCCGGGTTCAGTGGCTGCCACCGCCTTTGTCAATTATCTACGAATAGGCTTCCATAATTTCTATTTGGACGTCTTGAAAAAAAAGGAATAAGTAAAAAAAGCTTCAAACATTAAATGAGAGCAAATAAGTAAAAAAAAAAAAGAGAATATAAAAAAAATTTGCAGTTGGATTTGAGATCTGTAGGTAAGAAAAAGTTTCAATATATTAAATGAGAGCAAATAAGTAAAAAAAAAAGAAATAGAAAAAAATATATTATTTTTCCTTCCAACCAACCGGTCAAAAAATAGAAAATATAAAGTTTAGGTTTTATGTTTCAAACAAACATTGTCTTATACATAGAGAATGAAAGAGAGCCAACAGCCAAATGTAAGCATTATGGGTATTTTGGGAAGTCCACTTTTTTTTTTTAATCCAAAAAATGGCCTCTAACGGCTGTTCTAACGTCAATTTGACGGAAAGGGGTATTCTGCACAAAACAGGGTTTGCGGGAGGTGCAAACCGCTTTAAGTTTTCTAAAGGTCTTATTTTGCGAACGAGACAACTCTAAGGAGGGTTTAAATGCACTTTACCCGCCAACTATGGACCGAACTTATTATTATTATTATTATTGTAGATGGTCTCGTTAATAGCCGTAGGAGGTGGTCGTTCTCTCATAGTTTTAACTTGGTCAATGTCCTGATGTTCCTCTTTCAACAATGTGAACCAATGTGCACTTCTTCAAATATAAATAAAAGATTAAAAAACAACACTTTTTGAAATATGAAAGATTAAATTAAAAAAAATTAGTAGACATAAGGTCTCGTTTGGTCCACAAAAGAAAATGAATTCCCTTGTATTTTCCAAAAAAATGAAAAAGTAGGATTCCTGTCACATTTCTTTTCCGTTGTTTGGTAAAACGAGAAAACTACCTAGAAAAGGAAAACAAAATATAACAATGTTCCAATAATATCTTTACCTTTTAAAATAAAAATAATATTATAAAAAATAATATTAATGGTAAAATAAGCAATGACACATGGTTAATTTGGTCATAACTTTTGTAATAAATGTTGGGAAAGGAGGAGACAAAATCAATTCCATAGATCTTGAGTGGAACCATATTTCTACCAAATTTCTTTCTTGTCGGAAATTGATTTTCAAGTTTGTGTCTATCAAACAAAGAAAATGAATAATTTTTCTTCCTTGGTTCCTTAAATCCGTAAACCAAACGAAGCAGAGTGAAAGAAATAGTGGATAAAACTTGTATATTCTGGTCCAGAAACTTTAAAAATTTATTTCAGCTTCAATTTATTATTACTACTATTTGTTTATTAGTAGTTTCTTCTTGCTAAATCACTCCAAATAACAAAGATCTTTCATTGTCGCGTATAGGTAGCTAGCTCATCATCAAAGAAGACCTAGTCGCATGTGAGAGGCCGCACGAGCCGGACACACTGCGCGCATGTTGCATCATGCCATCGCCATCACGAGCACCACGTGAGCAGCCCACTCCCTGGAACGGGATTTCGGACGACCCGGACAAAAAGCCCTATCAACATCCCTGTCTCCCCCCATGTCACCTCCTCGTGCCGGTCACCCAGTCGCTCCTCTCCTCGGAGCTTCTGCTACCGGCTTTCCCGGTCTTCCCTCTAAACCGGGTCAACCCCGCGTGGTCGCCGTCCGCGTGAACCCAAAACCCGTCGATGCCGTGGAACCCACTAGGCCAGTTGGTCCCCGTGTGCTGTTCTATAACAGCAAACGGCCGGTTGGGGCCAGCTGGAAGTGGTGACGTGGGGCAGCTGGATCTCTTGGGCTTTTGGTGACTGGTGGAGTTCGGCGTCTGGTGCTTGTGGTGGAGTTGAGAGAAGCGGAAGGGTGATGATGAGAATTGACGAGGGTTAGGGAGCTCGTTCGTCCTTGGGTGTTTGTTTGCATGGGGAAGGAGCCGTGTTTGGATCGATGCAGAAATGGTTGGAATGGAAGACCGGGACACAATAATGACGTTTGATGGAGGCGTGGCAGAGCAAATAACACTATATAATAATTACTATGTTTAAATAATAATAATAATAATAATAATAATAATAATAATAGTTTTTATACTCTCAACCAAAATTAGAATTAATATTCATCCGTTTACTCAAATATTATCACATGTCAAATAAAACATTATTGTAGAATCTAGATAACACCCATCTTAGTTTTGGTTAGCCAACAAAAACAGACTCTTCAATATATTTACCAACATCTCTCTATTCTAAAAATCAATAAGATGCTACCATCTACCTGTTACACCAAGAAGATTCATGATATTGTTGGGCTTTGATCTTTTTCAAAGAGAATTTTAGTCCCACATCGGCTAGACCAAAGGACTTGTATCTCTATATATTAGCTTTACTATTTTAGAGATGCACATGTGGTGTGGAGGTGCACATGGGTGTGTCATGTGGGATTATTTTTTCTAAAGGGAAAAAGGCTAAATCAACAATTGAAAGCATTCATGCTTTTTGCTCTTGGAAATTTATTTCCATGGGAGCCGGGGCTTAGCGACTCGGACTCGGACTCGGGCTCATGGGCTCATGAGGCGTAATGTGGCGTTTTGTTGGCGCACTTTGCACTTAGCACGTTGCGCTGCCCAGGTTGCTCGGGCGTGCTGGTTGCACCGCGTGCGCAATACGTACAGTGCGCGATCTGTCGCGCGGAGTGCAAGGAGCGCAGGGTGCGCGCAGTTGGCGCAACTTGCAGCAGAACGTGCGTTTGCTCGTTCTGGACGGTTGCTACATGTTCGGGGTGGTTTTTACCATGACCCTAACTTTGTGGCAACGAGCAGTTGCTGCAGGGCCTATATAAGGCATCCTCTCTTTCACAAGGCTACATATATACAAGTAATAGAAGCCACCACAGAAAGTTTACGAAGTATTTTTAACACAAGTAAACAGAGAATTCAGAAGTGTTCTTTAACACAGTTCTGATCGAAATTTGCTTGCGAATTCCAGCAGCCTTCGAGAGAGAGGAAAGGCGCCGCACCAGCATTGCTTTTGCACGGAAGTCCGAGGAGTCAGAAGAGCAGGAGTGTTCCAAGTTCTCCGACGAACTTGCTGATACCTGGAAGCTGTTCGTGTAAGGTGAATAAAGCTTTGAGCAACGGTGATTATTCACCCCAGCAGGAGTTCTTCCATCTTTCGCTAGTCACCTTCATTGTTGCCAGTAATTCTGATTGTATCTTCTTTTTAGAAGTACTACGATCGATTGCTGTGGATTACGAAATCTTTTTAGATTCTCGTAATACTTAAACGAGATCATTTTAGATCTTCGTTATACTCGCGCAACCTTCCTAGAAGTGTTGCGTTGGAACATTGTTTTTACAATTGTTTTATCTTCTCAGTTTTCCAACGAAAAATTGTGCCCCGACAATAACAGATATGCCATAGAAAAATCTTGTTTTCTCAAATACTAGCATATATGTATTGGGGTTGTACTTATTTCATATTAGTTGAAGAATCATACAATACTTTCATATATTTTTACTACTTTAAAATATATTTTTAATGCAAACAACACCTCATAAAATTTTTATGTACTTATTACCTAACTACCCATATTAAATTTGATAAAAAATTTAGTTAGTAAATATAAGTAAAAATATTTTTAGACTTCCACATTAATATATATATATATATATATATATATATATATATATATATATATATATATAATATATATATATATATATATAAGAGGAAAAATATATATATATATATATATAAATATATATATAAGAGGAAACGAAACTTTATTGAAGTAATAGACGCAAAATGCCAAAGCCTGTACAAGTAAGCGCGCACAACGCGACAACAGCAAAAAAAAACAAACTGCGCAGACAGCGCACAAAAGGGAAGGTGGGTCTCGACGGCAGTGGAAGGAGCGCGAGAACCCGAAAAAAGCTAAGCAAGGGCCTCCCAGAAAGAGTTGGAGGCGTGGGTACATCGCCTCCTTGCTTTAAAAATTTGTCTGATAACCTCTCTGTACAATTGAGGAGGGGGGAGTTGATATCTGAATTTATTCTTGTTATATATATATATATATATATATATATATATATATATATATATATATATATATATATATATATATATAGGGGGGGTGTAGCATCCAGTTTCCCAAATGAGGGTAATTTTGAAATTTCGTGTTTATAATTATTATAATAATGATATTTAATTCATGATATGATTTTTGGTGATTTTAAATCATTTTAAAATTATTTAAATCAATGACTTGTGGTTTTGACGTTTTGCTAGTGAAACCCTAGAGACTGTTTGACCTAGAGCCTAACCATGTGATTATGATATTTTAATGTCATTTTGGCCTAAGAATATTTTTGCATTTGACCTCTTTGAATTATTTTGATATTATTTTATTATTTATGATATTGTTTTGGGGTTATTTGAGTCGGGTTCGAATTTCAACTCAATCCGACTTGAAACGGGGACCCGGGGGTAGTTTGACTCTAGTGGGACCCACACTAGTTAGGCATGGCCCACATGATATTATTAGTCCACATGATAGAAATATTTTAGTTAGAAGTTAGACTAATTATTATGGATAAGGTTAGTGTGATTAGAGACTTTAGAATGACTAATTTAGCCCCAACCAATTAGCCCTTTTCTAATACTCATAGAATAGGTTAGTGGGGGCATTTTGGACCTTACCATAATAGGACAAATAGCCCCATATGGCCAGCCACTTTGGGAGAGGATAGGCTCAAGTTCATTCATTATTCTCATCCACATTCTCTCTCTTGTTCTTTCCCAAATTCCTAGAGAGCAATCCCTAGCAATTTCTCCACCAAATCCTTCTATTTCGCCACCAAATCTTCTTCTTTCCTTCTCCATTCTAGCCAAGGAGAAAGCTACCCAAGTTTGGGAGGATTCGGAGCTCGTTCGTGTCCTTTTGAAATCTCTACGTGTCAGTATCGCTCCGGGAAGGCTTTTCTTCGATTCGATCTACCGGGAGGTATAAATTCCTTCTCCTTTTCATTTCCTCATGTATATAGGTCTATTTTGAACCCATAGGAATGACCCCATGGTTGTATCTCCATTTGTGTCCATTTCGTGTCCATTTTGGAGGTCATAGGAGTGTCCTTTGTTTTGTGGTTGTGTTCATGTGGGAAAATTCCAAATTTGGACACACTATGTGTTGTTGTTATGTATGAATGAATTATTACATGTTTAATCTCATATTTTTGTATTGGAGATGTGTTCTATAGTGTCTCATATATATATATATTAGTGTAGAGAGTGAGTTCTTGATATATTATGTTATATATTTGTGTTCTTTTATCTCAAACTACCCAAATCCGTCATGATTTTTATCCACGTTTTTAATTTCAGCCCTAACTTAGAAATGTTATAACTTCTAGCTCAAAGCTCGGCTTAATCTTCCGTTTTTTTAAAAGAAGCGTATTGAAGTTAGCTTTCGAAAACATGTATTAATAGGCCTAATTCTTTCTGTAAATTTCTGGAGAATTATTTGAGTGTCAGCTGTACGAAAGACAAACGCGTTCTCGGTGTTTTCGCGATTTTGAGAGTTTCTGGAAACGAAAATGCGATCCGTTTGAAATTTCGGAAAGCTAACACATAGATCTATAACATACTTTAATCCTAGATTTTAATTCATGCTGAGATGGTACAGTATTGATTATTAGTAGGAGTTACTATTCGGCATATGCATTTTGTGTACCCTTGTGTATAATATAATGTTCTATTTGATTTTAACCCATGTTAATGTATATACATTATGTAATTAAATAGAGAATACAAGCATGAGTAAATGGTTAAATAAATGATGTATAAGGTGTAAGTATCCTATCTAATGTAAGCATGTAAAGTATGGCTTGTAATGAATATGTAGGTTCCATAGTATGTAATGTATGGTGCATATAGTAGTGCAAGAGAATAAATGAATGATGAATGAATGCAAGCATGAATGTAATATAATAATAGATGTAATGTATGCAATATATAAGTTAATGAGACATAATATTCTATGTTAACACAAATCCTATATTACCTTCATGTACCCCTTACACTATGTTGACACTATCACACTTGACGCTTTGTTCACTTACACTTTGACACTCTTTGATATATATACACTATGTATGCCCATTTAACCTCACTTGCCCCTTTGCCATGTTCACATACACACACATAACCTCTTAAATAAGTATTTATGAATACAGTTAACTTAGCTATGTATGTATATTATATATATGTTAGCATATTGTGTTGTAATATATAAGTTTATATAACCATTTGAAATGCCATAATTATAGACCTAATATTGAATACTAATATATGCATGTGTATATATGTGTAGACATATATAGCTTAAAGTAATAGATTACCTAGTGTATATCCAATGTGAATTCTTGCCTACTTGAGTATTGAATAATTGTATGCTATATAGAGTTGGGTGTATATTGGCTTGTATAGCCTTGTATTGATGTGTGCTTGCTAGGATAGTCTTGGTTAGGCCTAGTAAGACTTGCTGGGTTAGGACATGACCCAGTTTGACTAGTGCAGTTGACCAGAGTTGACCAAGGGTTGACTTTAGCCTAGTTTGACCTAGATTCATATAGAATGCATTGTAGTGCTTTATATTACCCTTCTGGACATGTTGTGACCTGTGCTGTTCTAATTAGGAGCAGACACCTCTCATCGGACAGTATCTTTACCTTGGACATTCAGATATCAGGCGAGTACATTCTCTGATCATTTCATATCCTGCTTAGAATTATTTCCTGCAGTAGATTACTTTACTTGTACTGTCACGATGGTCACACGGATTGGTACTATATGGATCCTTTCTTGAGATGTTATCCTTAGGGAGCATCGGGTACTACATGTTCTGTGCGTTTTACTTATATGGCGTATCACTATGCTTCATTGGTTCTTTGATCACTTACGACATATACTCTTATGATCGTAAGTCTTCATGGAATCTTACACTGTTGGGTTACCCCCAGAATCTCCCATTTATGGGACTTACACTGTTGGGTTACCCCAGAATCCCCATTTATGGGACTTACACTGTTGGGTTACCCCCAGAATCTCCATTTATGGGACTTACACTGTTGGGTTACCCCCAGAATTCCCTATTTATGGGACTACTATGTACCACCCTTCGGAGGTCTTACCACCCTTCGGGGGCTGTTACATAGCATCATATAACGTAACCTGGCTGGATCCTTGTGTATTGATTGGGGGTACGGGAGAGTATACATGTTCATATTGTACTTTGACTCACTAGTCCTGCTAGTTCTCTATGTATAGTAGATATTCTATTACAGTTCTCTCTCTTTTACATACTGTTTTCCTTCAGTAACTGTATCTTACTTTACTGCATGATTATATTTTCTAACTGCTATGATTTGTTGAGATATACTGTACTCGCTCCAGTCCTGACTGGACCTGTTGATAAATTTTACACATAGCCTGGAGGTGCCTGCTAGCCTAGAGGAGACACATTAGAGGATGTTTAGATAGTTATTTCATTTGTCTGGAGGATACTGTATTTGAGTTTTGAATGTATTCCTGGGTTTATATATCTTAGACACTTAGACTTCTATCTCCTGTATCTCTTTCGGATTTCATGTTTTATCTATCATTATGATGCTCTGCCTTAGATGTGATTGAGACTGTATCTGCTATGTCACCCCATTCGGGGGTATAACTGCTTAGCATTATATTGTTAGATGTTGTGACCTAGGACAGCGTTCTACCGCCGACACTGCGACGTAGGCTGGGCGTTGTTACGTTCTCGTACCCAAACAGTGGGTGCGGGTCGTGACACTTTTTAGTGGTGGCCCATGCAGGTCGAGTTTATGTAGTGGTATTCGAACTTGAGTCCCTACAGCCTGCAGTAGGATTAGATATATTTTGAAGGTACTCAATCACAGTTAGGAACCTTGAGAGATTCCTGGGACGACCCTTGAGAATCTTATTTTAACTTCGATTTGAAAACTCTCTTTTTCCTTGATTATTTATCTTTATTTTCTGTTGTTGAATTTGATGGATTATTGTTGAATTTGGTTTGTATTTATTGATTTTGATGGAAGATTGTTGAATTTTGAATCTTGACGATTAGCTGTAGCATCCGAGTTTGTATTTATAGATTGAAGGATTTTGTTCATTTTGAGTTTGATGTTCGTTGATAAATTTGATTTGATTTTTGGGTATTCATTGTTGATTTAATTTAATTTTGGCAAGATAAAATTATATGGGCTAGGTCATCTATGTTGGAATCTAGTCTTCTATAGTCACATTAGCCAGCATGGTGAGGACATATAGTCTGACTCTGGATATATTTCTCGGGTGTGGGAATTTAAGATTTTCGCAGCCAAGCTAGCGGCACCGCGAAAATTTAAATACCATGATTCTAGATATGTGCATAAGTCAAGGGCTCTGTGATTATCATAGCCTTGCTTACTAGTATGACGAGGATTTAGAGTACCATGATTGTGGATAGACGCATATGATTATCAGATTGTACCTTAAATATTTTCGAACATGTTTTCTCTACTTTGTTTCAGTCCTTCAAAAAAAGGGAATTATTAATTGTTTTGTTTTGTTTTGCTTCTCATTATTTAGCTTAGGAGTAACTTTAGCTATTTATAAACCTTTGTGTAACTTCTTCTATGAATTTCTTCTTAATACAATGAATCGATGATTTTGCTAGACTTTACCTTGGATTTGATATTTTAACTCTGGATTTCAAAATGGTTCCTTCTTTTAAACAGATAAGCAAAATAGATTTTATCGTTATTCCCTTCTTGCTATTATTCTTGTATTAAATAATAATAAATCGTCTTGATTACACCAATCACCTGCTTTGCAATTGGTAGGAATCTAATGTTGGTCTTGGTATAGAATCTGATTTTTATATTGGGACATGAGAATATAATATGAATATATATAGTGGATACTTTCCTGACACTTATGCATGCTACACTTGATTTCCACCTATCTAAATAAATATTAATATGTCGTTGATGTTAAATTTTCAAAACCCAATATTTCTGGTTTTCTGTTTTTCCAGTTAAATTCGTAAGTTAAATATAAATTTATGTTTATTAGTTTGTTTCATCACTGCACATGTAGTCATACCTAGAGTTTCATTTAAAAAAAAATTTGTTGAGTTTTGTGTTTAAATTTGTCAAATCTGAGACTGTGTGCATATTAACCCTTAATACTGGATTTTAAATGTTAGTTCAAATTGTTGTTTTAAATGTAATATTTAGAGCTGTGTACATTGTTGTTGTAGGGATATAATGTTAGGTTTTATTTCTTACATGATAGGTTGTGATAACATTGAGTTGGTTTTGATGTTCAAATTTCTCCAAAATCCTGAAACTGAATATATGTTAACATTTTCACATTGATTTCAAATGTTCAATTTCAGATTTAACATGTAATATTGAACTGTATGCGTAGATAAATGTATGGATAGTATGTTAGGATTTTATTTCTACATGTTAGGATGTATTAGGCCATTGAGATTGGTTGCGATGTTCAAAACCCTAAAATCTGAAATTGTGTTATGTTAATATTGCACTGGTTTAAATGTTAGCATCTTTTCAGATTTTGTATGTAAATGCTGAACTAAAACTGGGTTTAACCTTTCAATACTAAGCTATAACCCTGTACAAGGACACACACACCCTAACTTAGTATACATTGTCATGTAACATAACCCTTTTTTCCTCTATGTTATGATTATATATCTAGATAGATATATAGAGCTTAGGCATACATGTTATAATATATAAATACATAACTAAGTCTCTACCTTTTTAATATATATATGGTTAGCCATGCAAGTTGTGATTAAATAGATTGTATTTGTAGATTGTTAACCCTATGCATGATTAGTGTAACTTGTAGTTATTGTTTGAATCCAAATCCTCATTACACTTTCATGTATATTCACGTACACACACGCCTACTATCTACCATATGAACACGTCCCCATACACACAATGCTAGCTTTTCCCTCTCTAATGCTCTCTCTATATATATTGTGATTGGATTTCAATGCAAGTGATTTTCAATTCCTTAATTTTGAATTTGATTTTATGTACCTTTTTTTAAATAATTGGTAGTTGCCTTTATTTTATTTGATAATGACCAATTTTTAGATAGGATGGTAGACAGCCCTACACCTTGATGATTGTTGTTCCCTTACCTTCCCAATTAAGACACCCTAGATTGTTTGTGTGTTGATACCATAGTACTGTGTTTTGACCTAGAATGACCAGTACCTAGATGAGACTTCCAACTGCTACGGTATGCCCTGACCTTGTATACTATTCCTTCAAATTGCATGATTTAGATAAAAAAATTTTAGACCTTGATTGTTGGAAATAGGGACGTCATCCATTAGTATCAGTTGTAGATATATATAGGTTAGTCCTGGATATGGGAATGTGTGTCTATAAACATATGTTTATGAGAGATTATAGTATCACCTTGATAGGATGTACTAGTCTTTTGGTGAGTATAAATGTGTTATGAGAGATAGGGGCCTATATGTCTTAGTAATGCATCGTTCTTATGGTAATAGAATGTATTAATAGATGGTTACTAGGAAGATAATAGTTTGAGCATACCTATAGCCTATGATAGGTTCCTTTCATCCTTAGTTAAGACCACTTTAAAATAGGTTCCAGTCCCTTGGATAGGTTCCAGTCCTATTTTATTGAAGTTCCATTACCGCCGTACAGTACAGTATTGGAGGTATTCCTAATTGATATTTTTTAGATGTCCGTTTATTTATTCCAGTGTTAGGAAGTGTTACCTTAGATATTGGGTAGTTAGAGGCTCTAGAAGAAGTACTATCGATCTTAAATTTCGAAGGACGAAATTTTTCTAAGGTGGGTAGAGTTGTAGCACCCAGTTCCTAAATGAGGTAATTTTGAAATTTCGTGTTTATAATTTAATAATGATATTAATTCATGATATGATTTTTGGTGATTTTAATCATTTTAAAATTATTTAAATCAATGACTTGTGGTTTTGACGTTTTGCTAGTAAAACCCTAGACTGTTTGACCTAAGCCTAACCATGATTATGATATTTTACTATATTTTTGGCCTAAGATATTTTGCTTTGACCTCTTTGAATTATTTTGATATTATTTTATTATTTATGATATTGTTTTGGGGTTATTTGAGTCGGGTTCGAATTTCAACTCAATCCGACTTGAAACGGGGACCCGGGGGTAGTTTGACTCTAGTGGGACCCACACACTAGTTAGGCATGGCCCACATGATATTAATTTTAGTCCAATGATAGAAATATTTTAGTTAGAGGTTAGACTAATTATTATGGATAAGGTTAGTGTGATTAGAGACTTTAGAATGACTAATTTAGCCCCAACCATTAGCCCTTTCCTAGTACTCATAGAATGGTTAGTGGGGGCATTTTGGACCTTACCATAATAGACAAATAGCCCCATATGGCCAGCCACTTTGGGAGAGGATAGGCTCAAGTTCATTTCATTATTCTCATCCACACTCTCTCTATTTCTTCCCC
>JANAVB010036418.1:0-2500 GCA_029216955.1 Iris pallida
CGAAATGCCTATTAAAACTTTTTGTTCTCTGATTTCTATAAAAATTATATATCTGGATAGCTTACAGTTGTAGATTTCATATGATCTTGACTGAGTCAAATTTGAGATGTTTTGTTGGCTGGAATCGGACACGGGATACTGTCCCTGAGTGCGGCCAGGAACAATGTTCCCCTGCTACTCGATGGTCAGTTCTCCCTCGACACGATAGAATATCACTTGCTGGGACACATTTGGATAGGACACATGACTGACACATAGTCTAGAGACTAGGAGTTATTGGGGTGGCAAATTCAAACTGTGGCACTTAGCCACAGATTTGGATTTCTGTGTTGTCGAGCACCCTTATACCACTGCTCTATCCCTATCACCTTAGAAGATCTTTCCCTATGGGGCAGTCCTATTCAATTCAATATATCTAGGGTCCTAGTCTTTGATAGGAGTATAGTAATCTTTGAATTGTTTTAATATTAATTGAATTAACTTGATATTCAATCCTCTTCAATGGGTATCAGACCACACTACCTCATATTGTTCAGTCTAGCCACACATTATCATGTCCTTTCCTTTGTGTATTGTTCATTTCACTAAGTTTAGTTTACATATGTTTGGCCACTGCAGTTGGCAGCCCATAGACCTTGGTGGCAATGGCCATGGCATTGGGCAGTTGGAGGAAATAGGCAATTCGAATACACTAAGAAGTTGATTGTATTTTTTATTAGTATTACTAGAGAGAGTAAAGGGCTTGAGTTGAGGGTGACTTAGATTTGTAACGCCCCAGTCTCAAAATAGTTAGGACAAGTACGTAGACATGCCAGCTGCACATATACGAAGAATACTCCAATATGTAGAATCCTCTTATACCGCACATAAGCTGTAAATATAAATAATCACATGCCAGAAATATATCTAATCTTATCACATCTAACACAGAAGAGAATAGAGTCCAAATAAAAATTGAGTGTATCAAAGAGATAACTGGGTGGACATACCCACTCCAAACAGCTATAAAAAATAGTCTCAATGATCGGAGTCCACCTTCGCAAAATAGAAAAAAAAAGATATAAAATATCCACCAAATGCCTCAATAATAAATAAAATAGAAATCAGCAGAAGATTCTCGTCATCAATGTATGGGAGATCTAGTAGCGCCGTACTCCTGGAAATCGTCTAACCCTGGAGAGATAACCAGGTCCTCAGAGGGACGTAACAAGATACAAGAAAATATCAAGTCATATAACTTTGATATATAATAGAGAGTAAAAGGGGATACATGCAATAGGGTGCCTACCAGTTCTATAGTGATAATGCAGTTAAGAACAACCTTCAATGCATGGGCACTCTGGCTGCAGAAAACTCAGGTATGGTCCCCATCGGGATACCAGGGACCTCAAAGCATAACATTCATCGAAGTCAAGGCCAGCAGTATCAGGAATAAGAAAGTGCATACGTGGCCCATACATTAAGGAACTTTCTCTCCATCCAATTCCTAATAGGGTCACATCCATGTTGCCTAGGAACCTCAAGTAACTGTCAAGTCCACTAGCATGCAATTCTATTGGCAGTTACTCCTAACCGTCGCACGTCTGATACATATCGGTGGCCAGCCGACTACGAGAGTATGTGCTTACATGTGACTCACAACTCGTGATGATCATGTGTCACTGTATGAGATATACCGATATCTCATCATCAATGGGTGGTCACTAGACTAAGTCAATGTAAGAAAAATAAACGAAAAGCAATAAAACGACCGATAGAGTCGCTTGCACCCTAGTGTGACTTGGATGCATAGTGATATATAATAATAATACAGATAAGTAATGTTGAATAGAAATAACTAAAAATAAGAATAAGTAAATCACAGAGAAGTGGCAAGATATCTTGCCTGGGTTCGGGCGGGAATGGCAATCCAACAATCAAGTACGTCAGCAATGAATCTCAAAATTCACGAACGGCTTCGGATGCTGAAACAAATATTAAAACGTTCTTGGTGTAAAAATAATCTAAAAAACTCCTGTCCAAAAGACCAACTCTGGAATATGGGCAAAATCGTAATTTCGGTCAAAACGATGTCCGTCGTTGGACCCGTTTTGCACTGAAACGTGCACCAATGTCTATTGTCTCTAAGTCATCAAACTACATGTCTACGGGTTCGGTTTTAGAAGACAAATCTAACGTATGTCCAAAGTTGGATTCTGGGGATCGTGTATAATTTTGCGCATTGGATCGGGTTGTAGGCCCGCCAAATAGGCGTTCTGGTCGACCTTCTCAGAATCAGACCAAACTTGGCACATAGGACCAGAATTTTGATACGGTCCAGTTGGAATAAGTTTTCGTCTCGATACGACGAACATACACAAAGTTATGGTCAAGTTTACAAAAGGTCGATACGGGAGTATATCTCGACGGTTACGTTCTGATTTCGTCGCGCACACGCAACGAAATTGAGTTCCGTCAGTTCCCACACGTCAGCAACATCCATACTCACCTTCAATGCATG
>JANAVB010036418.1:7500-12500 GCA_029216955.1 Iris pallida
ACTCTACGACGAGAGAGCCTTCCTAGTTTCAGTAAGCCGCAAACCCAAGTTGATAAGAGGATTGGGGTAATACACTGATGTCCAGGCTTGATCAACTGTTCGAGAAAATAATGAATGTGCAGGCCAGAATGAAAGGAACCGAAATGGCTTCTTCGGTACTGACGATCGAGCTCCAAACTTGATCAGGATAGGAGCATGATCAGACTCTATACGATTTAAATGATCACACGATGTGAGAGGGGCCCATTCCCACCAGCTTCTATCCATGAGCACCATATCAAGCCTGGATCCCTGTCGATCCAGACCCTCATCGGATTTTACCTATGTAAAACAATTGCCAGTGAATGGAGTCTCCATGACCCTGCAGCCAGTTGGAACTCCAGGAACTCCCGTATGGAAGCAACATTGGGAGGAAGGCCTCCAAAGTTCTCCTCGGTCTGAGTAATTATATTGAAATCTCCTCCGTTCAGACAGCGACAATGAAAGAAATTCGGGAGTCTGAGCAATGATTCCCAAAGTGAGCGGCGGCCCTCCTTGGTGTTACTGCCATAAACAACCAAATGAGTGAAGTAGAAGGAATCAGCGGAGACTTTAGGTTCGATAATGGCCAGTAGTTTTACTTTATGCTTGCGACATAGATATTTGATTCTTTTAAGAGTCATGTAATTTGCTACTCCCCGAACGTTCCCAAAAAGGATGTCAAACATTAGAGGAGGATGTGGTAGAGGGGTTTGGAGTGAGCTTAGCTGCAGATCAAAGGACTCGAGAAGACGGCGGCGGCGGCACCTTCTTTGATCTGGGTTCAGTTGGACGGCTAGCTTCAGGTTCCGGGGATCCGTTTGAGCCTCTTCTTCCTCCACTTGTTGAGCCCATGACATGTTGTGAGTTACAAGTTTACCTCCTCGAGCTGGTCATCAGGAGGATCTTGGACTTGCACAAGGAGTTGGTTGGTTGGGACGGTAGGGAGTGTAAAGAATGGTGACAGTTGTGGGACCTTAATAGAGGCAGGCATGACGGTGGTGGTCATCTCTGTCACGATGATGATGGTCACGGTATCCTTGGAGAGAGTGTCAAGGTGATTGTCGCCGCCGTCACCGAGAGACGAGAGTTTAGGTGGCACATCGGGATTGGCTTGGACCTGGGTAGCTGATGTTGGAGGTGGCAGTTCAGGATTAGCTTGATCATGGAGAGCTGTGGAGTGGATCACGTGAGTAGCGATTAGAATTAATGCAGCATTGGGATCCGACGGTTGAGTTTGTGCATTGAAAGTTGTAGGAGCCTGATCATTAATTAAGCCTTCAGCTAGTGGAGCTAGTAGAGAACTTTCCCCAACTGCCATTGTGATCGGGTCTCCTCCGTAGTAGATTTACATGCACGCCACTGAGAAGGCTCCTTCATTGGCTTGTCCTTCAGGATTGCTTTGTGATGAAGTTCGAGCAAGGCCTCGGTGTTTGCAAAAAGTATAGTACATTAGGGAAGATTCGTACTCAACTTTTTGTGAGATTCTTCTGCCGTTGGAGAGTTGGATGGCTATTAGTGGAGGGGGAGTCTTGCTGGCATCAATTTCAACAAGTATGTGAGCCACATTGGACGAGTCAAATGTTCTGTGGCATGATCAATGCGCAGAGGGTTACCAATTCCCATGGCCAACGAAAATAACACATTTTTGTTGAAAAACTGTATGGGCAGTCCGGGAGAGATACCCAGATAGGTGCTAGAGGGGATTCCTCCAAAGGAGTGAAGTCTTTGTGCCACCTGAAGAGTCTTATAGGGGCCCGAAAGATGAACCATAGATCCTTTGATCGGAGACGAAGGAAATCTGCCTCCAACTGAGGCCGAATAAGGATATGCTTAGGGTCAATAGAAACTTGAACAAGGCCATCAAACTTAAAGTTGAGGAAAGCCTTCCGAATCACGTCGATGGAAGGACATGAGTGGGAGAACTTCCCAATGAGAGCAAAATGGAATGGATCCGCTAAGATGGTTTCCTCCTCTTCAGAGAAGGAGATAACCGGGATCCTACGTGAAAAGGAAGGAGCTCGGATCTGAATTATGGGGGTCGAGCTAGGTTGAACCCCCGCAACCGCCTCGGCAAACGTCTTAGCCAAGATAATAGGAGGGATGCCAATGGAGCGAGTGTCTCCACTGGCGAGAGATGACGGCCCGGCCAGAGGCCAAGCCGGAGTCGTGGACAAGGAAGGACGCGGCTACGGATTAGGCGATTGCCAAAACGGAGCTCTGATATATATATATATATATATAATATATATATTATATAATATATATATATATAATATATCTAATATTATATATATATTCTCTCATATATAATATATATATATAATATATATATATATATATATATATATAAAATATATATATATATATATATATATATATATATATATATATATATATATATTGATAAAGAGAGAAGGCCGACGCTCCCGAGCGATCCTGAGTTTTCATGGATAAGTCGTTCGCGGAAGTCGTGGGAAGCCATCCACCGGCCGCCCATGTCTTACCCCAAGAGTTCTTTCCACCTTTAAGGAGCCCCTGCGGTTTCCTTTTCGGAAGAGGAGGAACAGTCATTAATGGATCCTTTGAAGTATGCCCTAGTTGGGAAGTTTTCTCATTCTCGGCGTCGATCGATATAATTCGTAAAGCGTTGTCGGGTTTTGAGTTCACTGGATCTATTAAAGCTGGTCTCATTGATGGTAAGCATATTCTCATTCGTCCCTCAAATGTTGAGGATTATTTTCGTCTATGATCCAAGGATACTTGGTATATTGCCCGAGCACCCATGCGATTATTCAAATGGGATCCGGATTTCTCTCCATCTTGCGAATCATCTATCATGCCTACGTGGGTGTCCTTACCGAATCTTCCTCATCTTCTATACAACAAGGAGGCACTTTTTGCCATCACTTCTTCCATAGGTACTCCTCTAAAGATTGACAAAGCCACAGCCGAATTATCTCGACCAAGTATGGCCAGAATTTTTGTTGACGTAGATGCATCCAAACCGCTTCAGCAACGGATCCGAATAAACCTACATAGAGGAAGAAGTTTTTGGCAAGCAGCGGATTATGTATCCTCTCCTTTATATTGTTCTCATTGCAAACATCAGGGACAAATGGTTGACTCTTGTAAGGCGATGCAGAAAATCAAAGATAGAAGCAAAGAAACACACGTGACAGCTGATCCACAAACAAGTAATACAGCCACTGCATTAAATGAAAATGAACCACTAGTTCGAGTTCCCGAGATTCAGGAAACTGCAGCAAACCCGAAGGACAATGACATCCCAGCCATTATCAGTCCTGAAGCCCCCACTATTATACCTTCTAATGATGGTCAGGTAGACTTATCTGAGCAAGTGGCGGTACATCAAGACCCAAGTAGTGCTACTCTGCCAGCACAGCCATTGCAGTAAGACGTCGTGGGAGTCGAGCCTGGCGCTCTTGGACCAACGGATGAAGGGACGGAGGAGGATGACCAGAACAAAAGTGTGGAGCCTGAGCTTTTGGAGGAAGGAGAAATACAATCGAAGGCGATCTCTTGGGCGGATGAAGTGGATGAGGTCGAACATAGAGTCTCAGCAAAAAAGACCCGGAAAAAGAAAGCTCCAGAGCCAACGGATCGTTGTACGTGATCCTCAGGGAAACTCCTAATCACTGGTACCTCTTCCGCCTCCATTAATGGTTAACATACTGTTGTGGAATGTGAGGAAGATTGCTGCAAAGTTGACTTTCAAACGTATCAAGAGTCTGTGTAGGTTACATAAAATCCAGTTGTCAGTTGTTATAGAGCCGAAGGTTTCTAATAATAAATTGCTGAATTTTCAAATAAAAATGGGTTTTGCTACTGCATTGGCAAATGACAGAGGTAACATATGGATGTTTGCCAAAAATACTTGTTCAATGGTTGTCCTTGATTCTTTTGATCAGGCAGTAACCATCTCAGTTCGTCATGAACTATTCCAAGCGAAGTTATGATCTCATTAGTGCATGGGCATGGCAAGAAGGAGGGAAGACGAGAGCTGTGGAGCAGGCTTCTAGGTGTTCAAAATCAATATAAGCTGCCATGGATGGTTGGAGGAGATTTCAACGCTGTTTGTCACTCCGAAGAGAAAACAGGTAGATTGTCTACATGTCCGGTATCGTTGCAAGAGTTTTTAAATTTTCAATTGGCGGCAGGCATTACTGACATTCCTTTTAAATGCAGGTGCTTTACTTGGCTTAAATCAACTGAGGGGGATAGGCAGGCATCAAGATTGGACAAAGTCCTTCTGGATAATGCATGGTTGAGACTGGCTCCTTCATCTGTGGTAGAGCACCTTAGCCGTACTGAGTCGGATCATGCTCCATTATTTTTGTCATTGAGAAACACACAGGCTAGGGGGCCGAAGCATTTTCGTTTTCTAGATTTTTGGACTAAACATCCTGATTTTCATTCCATTGTGCAGTCAGCATAGACATCTGTTACACATCCTAACGGGTTAATTCGATTGGGATTGTGAATGACGGCCTGCCGCAAGGCTTTGTCCAATTGGAGCCATCAAACCTTTGGCAACATTTTTCAGGAGGTGAAGAAGGCAGAGGACTGTGTACTAGCTGCAAAACTTAGCTTTGAGGCCGACGCTTCCTTAGAAAACAAGGTCGAACTTCATCATGCAATGGCTAATCTTAAACGTAGAGTCATTACTGAAGAAGATTATTGGCGTCAAAAAGCTCGCTTGAAATGGGATATGGAAGGAGACAAAAACACTGCTTATTTTCACGAATACGTGAATAGTAAGCATCGAAAACTTAGGATTCACTCTCTCATAGGGGAGGATGGTGTTCCTAAGGAGTCGTTGTCTGACATTCAGAATATGGCCAATACATATTATGAGAAATTGTATAAATCAGAGGCTACTGTGCAAGATGGTTCTTTCCTGCAGGTCATTCCAAATCTTGTTTCGAATGAGGACAATGGAAGCCTCACTGCGGCTCCTA
>JANAVB010036418.1:22500-85000 GCA_029216955.1 Iris pallida
TCCAGCCAGTGGTGACCCCAGCTACGACTCAGCAGACTGGTCCCGAGGATCCTGCACCCTAGGGAGAGTACCTACCCCCACCACAATCTTATCCACCTCCGTTCCCACCACAGACTCTACCCCAATATCCACCATCATCATGTCCACCACAACAACCACCCCAGTATCCACCATCGTATCCGCCCCAGCAGCCCCCACCATATCCATCACCATATCCACCCTAGTATCCTCCACAGAATCCACCTCAGTATCCACCCAAGGATGCTTTATATGACCAATTCAATAAGAAGTGGGAGGAATTCAAAGAACTGTTCAATAAGAAGTTTTTCTCCGACACTGCCAAGGATGCTTTATATGACCAGTTTCTACACTTGGAGCAGGAAAATATGATAGTTGACGAGTACGATGCCGAGTTTAGCCGACTGAGTCGTTTCGCACCAGGGTTGGTTACGACAGAGCTGGAGAAAGCCAAAAGATTTCATAGAGGCTTGAGTATAGAGTTGCAGAGGTACACCAGCTCCGAGTCGAGGGTCTCCCAAGCAGCTGTTCTAGCCGAGGCTAGAACTCAGGAGGCCATAAGCAGGAAGGCAAATTGACGTATTACATCGACTATGGGATCAGCTAAGACCACTATAGGAGGGCCAGTGAGACGTCCTCCCACACCTCAGCATCAGCAGAGGACAGGGCCATACCAGACACATGAGAAGGTCACTTACCATTACTGCAGCAAAGTTGGTCATGTTTTACGAGATTGTAGACGACGGTTGGGGTATTGTTTGATTTGCGGATCGAATCAGCACCAGGCTAAGGATTGCTCATTTCAGAGGGTCACGCAACATAATCAGCAGCAGAGGCTAGCTATTACAGGACAAGGAGCACCATGACCACCCTTACCCACTCAGACAGTCTAATTCCAGCAGGCTAGAGCACAAACGGGTAATCAGCAAATTGGGAAGGCTTTTGCTCTAGCTGCCAAGGAGGTAGAACCAGAGGTGGACGTCATAGCAGGTATGGTTCTAGTTGCATCATTTTCTGCCATTATATTATTTGACACTGGAGCCATCCATTCATTCATAGCTACTAGCTTTTCCACTAGACACAGTATACCCATGTCATCTCTATCTAAAAACCTTAGAATCCTCACTGGATAGGAGTTGTACCTGTTAGTGGTATCCGTAGAGATTGCTCTGTAGTGTTATATGGTAGAGAGATGAGTGCACGACTACTTATATTCCCCATGCCTACCTTCGATGTCGTTCTTGGATGGACTGGTTGAGCCAGCATTTCGCTCTTATCAACTGCCATAGAGACAATATCATACTTAGACCCCCGGCTGATTCAGAGCGCGAGTTCACCCAAAAAAGAAGCATTGAGGAGTGAAAATGTTAAATCTGGAAAAGTTAGTAGTAACGGGATGAAAGTTCACTTCGAGAATTATGGGAGGGATTAAACTTGTAATCATGATCAATTAGACAACTTGGAGTGAATACAAAAGTTTAGTTGTTCCTTTGGAAAACTTGTTCAGAAACTTTTGTAGGAAACTCGAGTTTTAAAATTTTAATGGTAGACCACCATGAAACCCTAATGCGTTGGAAGGATTCCACACTAATTGCCATATCCCTCATGGCAATGTTAATAGCATATGCATAAGTGTTGCTAGTCATCCATAAAATCATGTGGTTATATTTAAACTTGACACACTCGGCATCCCCTCAAATCTAGATTTTATTGTGACTTCCTAACCATTTGAAATTTGAGAAATGATTAGATTGTTTCTTGATCGTACTCTATCTAATTGGGTATCTTATCTTAAAAAAAAATTGTATTCCTAACTCATTTTACCTTGATTGCATGACCTATTGAACCCTACACCACTAGTTCAATTTTTAAGTTGGGTAGAATACCTCACTACCTAACAAACATTTTCTGGGTGAACCATATAGATGAGTTCATTTATACTACTAATTTGAGGACCTTGGAATGATTGATTTCCTTCATCACTACCTCCCTTACTTACATATTTCTCCACCTTGTGCTGCTAATTTAGCCTTAGTTTTACAAGCTTATTCCTTTATCGAGCTTGTTCATGACATATTTTATTGGGCGCGTCCATTAACATATTGTCTAATCAGAACCGGTGCATGATGGTCTGATCAACGGAGTGCATTTTGGTTCGCTTACATCCATCGTTCTACACGGATGGAGACGTAGCTAAAATTGTCCTTTTGAGTCTCCCTCACGAGTACCTTGCAATTCTCTTAGAATTATACAACTGCCCTTGAAGCACGTATTGACATTCAAAAACACATTCCTTGAACTCTTGTGGAATTTCATCTTTTACCTATACTAGACGAGGCTTGTACTTGATAGATAGGCCAAACTATTTTCCTGTGACCATGAAGTTTGAGTATACACCGAGATAGCTAGCCACTATCCTATCACCGTGACTTTGTCCCTATCAATTTTCTTGCATTACATTTGATCCCCCGACCTTAGTTTAATTTCGAGGACGAAATTTTCTTTAAGTTGGGTAGGACGTAAACCCCTAACATTTCTCTAATTATTTTAGTGATTTAAAAAAAATTATTTTTCTATATTATTTAGAATTAATGAGGTAATTGGTATATGTACGTAAATAGATATATATATATATATATATATATATATATATATATATATATATATATATATATATATATATATATATATATATATATTATATGTATGACTTGTGTGCTTGATATATTTTAAGTGCTACTAAATATTATCTACAATTATTATAAAATTTTTGATACTTATTTACAAATTTATAGGATTTTGTGTGATTTTTTTACATATATATGTGTGTATATATATATATATATATATATATATATATATATATATATATATATATATATACACACATATATATGTATATATATATATATATATATATATATATATATATATATATTATATATATATATATATATATATATATATATATATATATATATATATATATATATATACATATATATATATATATATATATATGTGATTTTTTTATATATGTATATATATATAAAAAATATATATATATATATATATATATATATATATATATATATATATATATATATATATATATATATGTATATATATATGTGATTTTTTTACATATATATGTGTGTGTGTATATATATATATATATATATATATATATATATATAAAATATATATATATATAAAAATATATATATATATAAAAAAAATATATATATATATATAAAAATATATATATATATATATATATATATATATATATATATATATATATATATATATATATATACATAAATATATATATATATATATATATATATATATATATATATATATATATATATATATACATAAATATATATATATATATATATATATATATTAAAAAAAAAGTTGGTCGGTCTCAGGACCGACCACAGCACCTAAAACCCACCTTCCTTTAGCTTTTAGGAAGAAAAAGAAAGAAAAAAAAAGTATAAGGCCACCCACCCATCTAAAGTGGGCGGGCCCCATTTTTTTTGCTTGCTGCTGAAAGCAGCAAGCTCGCATAATAGTCCAAATCAGTGGGATTTTTTTTAGTTCGAAACCTATTAGTATTAGGTTTTAGTTAAAAGTTGTTATAAATACATCTTTTTCCACAAGCCTCAAAACCCAAGACTTCCATTACGAAAGTTGCTGCTGATCATACCCTCTTCGCCTACGAGTTCGTTTCACCAGCGACGGAGCTTTGTGTGCGACGAACGGAGCATCGGAAGTCAGCCCCTCGTCACCCACGGAGCAATTTTTCCACTCAAGGTACCCTACTTACCTACGACGTAACTTTTTACTCGTAGAACCGATTTTAGATCCGTAAAATTTTCTGGAAAGTAGACTTGACCTTCTTCGAGATCCTTCAGGTGGATTTCGAAACAACCCATTGACTTGCTCGAAAAATCAAGACGAAGTTGAAAAAAAAACCTGTTTTCTGTAATACTAAAAACTGTTTTAAAACGACAACTTGTCGGCCAATTTTCTTGCTGTGTTGTAAAGAATTGTAGAAACTAATTGAACATGTGTGAAGACAACATAACCATGATTAAAATGCAACTTGTAGAGCGGTATTTTGATTTCTTTGCAAAAATTAAATTCGTGTTAAAGTTGTGCGAAAAACTGTTTTCAAAATAGTAAATTTTAGAAAATTTCCACGATACGACGTGCGCCCCGACAAACCGGGCGACGTGGTCGCGCTCTATACGCATCGAAAGGCGCGTATGGATGTTGCTGATGTGTGGGAACTGACGGAACTCAATTTCGTTGCTTGTACGCGACGAAATCAATACGTATCCGTCGAGAAACCCCCGTCTCGGTGTTTTGCAAACTTGTCCATAACTTCGTGTACAGTCGTCGAATCGAGATGAAACTTGTGCCAACAGGTCCGGATCGAAATTCTGGTCTTGTGTGCCAAGTTTGGTTCGATACTGAGAAGGTCGAATCGGAACCCTTTTTAGCGGGCCCGCGACCCACTCAAACGGGCGAATTTGTACACGGCTCATAGGAATCCAAAACTGGACATACCGCTGAGTTCCTCTCTTCAAATTGAATCCGTAGACATGTAGTTTGACGACTTTGGAGACCATAGAATTTGGCACGCATTTCGGTACAAAAAGGGTCCAACGGCGGACATCGTTTTAACCCGAAATTACGATTTTGCCCCTGTTCCAGAATTGGACTTTTGGACAGGCGTTTTCTAGGTATATCTTCTTCACCGAGATCATTTTTGATGTTTGTTTCAGCGTTTGGAGTCATCTGTGATTTGTGTGTTTTGGTGCTGACACTTGCTACTCTTGGATTGCCTTTCTCGCACCGCAGGCAAGTATATCTTGCCATAGATTCTGATTGTGCTCATTTATTTTCAGTATATTTTATTATTGCATATTTATTTTTCTTATTTGTCATTTTGTTTCTATTGGGCGTCCAAGTCACACTTGGGTGCAAGCGGCTACATTTAGTCGTTATATTTATTTATGTCTTTATTTGCATGTCGACCTTGTGTCAGTTGACTACCCTATGAGTATGTGGGGTATTTTCATATCCCCTATGGCCTTGACACATGTGTATCACGTGATGAGTGAGTTATATAGGATACGGACCTGTGTACTCGACTGGCCATCGATACGTACGGGACGTGCGACGGTTAGGAGGTAACTGCTACTAGTGTGTTGAGTTAGAAGCCGTAGCAGTTGCCAACTGGACAGGCTGTGGATACATCTTGGACATGAGCAGTTGGGGGGAGGGGACAGCTACTAGCGTAGGGGCTACATTTATTTTTACACACTTTGGGGCCGAGAGTGACTTGTATGAGTACTACTTTCTGCCCTGGCCGATAGCGTCTCGGATGAGCGCTACTTGACGGCCACTGTTTATTACTTGCTTGCGTGAATCCGTTACAGCCCCTGCATAGAACGTTGTCCTCTAAAGTACATCTCACATAGATGGTTAGGAGATCCTTTAGAGTCATAGTTGCATATTTTCATTCATATTCAGTTACTTGGCATGTTTTCTGTATCTTGTTATGTCCCTCTGAGGACCTGGTGATCTCTCCAGGGTTAGACGAGCAGGACTATCCAGAGGAGTACGGTGCAGCATTGGATCCATCATACATCGGTGACGAGGCATCTTCCGCTCATACTTAGTTTTATTCTTTATTATCTGAGACCATGTATTGGACATCTTTTTATCATCTTTCTTGCTGTTTGAGGAGGTTGGACTCCATCAGTTGAGACTATTTTTCCATAGCTGTTTGGGTGGGAATGTCTACCCGGCTATATTTTGATATCATGATTTATCTTATTTAGTGGACTTTATTATATTCTCTGTGTTGAGCTGTGGATGAGATTTAGTTATTATATTGTGGCTTATCATATATTACTATTTACAGCTTATGTACCAATACGGGGATTACCATATATTGGTGTATTCTTCGTATAAGTACAGCTGGCATGTTTACGTACTTAGTCCTACGTATTTTGGGACTGGGGCGTTACATATTTTTGTGGTGGCCCATGAAGGTCCTATAAAATTGTTGGGTTACATGACTGTGCCTAACAAGCCTGCAAATTAGGAATAGAATATAGGATCTCATCCACTTACTACTACCTTCTTTGATCTCTACTCCATCTTTTTTTCCTATAAACTTATTGAATTCCCTTCAGCTTGAAATTGTTCTAATCAACTCTAAACTTTCGTGCCAATATAGGATGAATCTTCGTAGCGGTCTCACTACTCCACTTGCCATTACTGACGGGAACACTACTGCTCAAGAGGAACCAGTGAATCCACAGCAGCCAGCGATGTCTCCGACCACTCCAGCACCATCCGGGCCACCCCTCCAGCCAGTGATGACCCCAGATACGACTCAGCAGACTGGTCCCGAGGATCCTGCACCCCAGGGAGAGTACCTACCCCTACCACCACCTTATCCACCTCCGTTCCCACCACAGACTCTACCCCAATATCCACCATCATCATGTCCACCACAACAGCCACCCCAGTATCCACCATCGTATCCGCCCCAGCAGCCCCCACCATATCCATCACCATATCCACCATCATATCCACCCCAGTATCCTCCACAGAATCCACCTCAGTATCCACCCACATATTTCCCACAATATCCCTTTCCATATCCTTCATATCCTCCACAGTACGGGCCACAGGGTGCCCCACAGATCATGCCACAGGTGCCATACCTGCCCCCACAGCATCCCATACCTCAGACTGGTGGGGCTACTACAGAGAAGATTCTCCAGAGCCTGGTACAGGCTCAGATGCAGCAGAACGAGACCATCAGGAGGAGTTTGGAGACAGCGTTGGCTCGAGCACCACAAGCCTCTGTAGGTTCCATCGAGGGATTCCGCAACATGAATCCTCCACACTTCAAGGGCACTGAAGACGTCATTGGGATCACCAATTGGCTGGTTAAGACAGAGAATCTCCTGAAGGCTTCAGAGTTATCCATAGATCTATGGATGACGGCAGTGAAGTTACAGCTGGAAGGAAATGCTTATGATTGGTGGGCCGCAGAGGAGAGGCGGCTAGGAGTTGATCAGACGTGGGAGGAATTCAAAGAACTGTTCAATAAGAAGTTTTTCTCCGACACTGCCAAGGATGCTTTATATGACCAGTTTCTACACTTGGACCAGGGAAATATGACAGTTGACGAGTACGACGTCGAGTTTAGCCGACTGAGTCGTTTCGCACTAGGGTTGGTTACGACAGAGCTGGAGAAAGCCAAAAGATTTCATAGAGGCTTGAGTATAGAGTTGCAGAGGTACACCAGCTCCGAGTCGAGGGTCTCCCAAGCAGCTGTTCTGGTCGAGGCTAGAACTCAGGAGGCCATAAGCAGGAAGGCAAATCGACGTATTACATCGACTATGGGAACTGACGGAACTCAGTTTCGTGGTGTGTGCGCAACAAAATCAGTCTATATCCGTCGAGATATCCCCGTATCGGCATTTTGCAAACTTCGTCCTAACTTCGTGTACTGTCACGACCCGCACCCTAGAGTAAGGGCACGAGAAGTGGGTACGTCCAGTCTACGCCGCAGTGTCGGCGGTAGAACGCTGTCCTAGGTCACGACATCTAACAATATAATGCTAAGCAGTTTATACTCCCCGAATGGGGGTCACATAGCAGAATGTAAACTCAATCACATCTAAGGTAGAGCATAATGGAAGATAGATAAAACATGAAATCCAAAAGAGATACAGCAGATATAAGTCTAAGTGTCTAAGATACACAACCCAGAAAATATCTCCAATCTTAAATATAGTAATCCATAAATACAACTCAAGACAACTGAAAATAAACTATGAGCAAAATCCTAGCTATCTATACAACCTCTACTGTATCTCCTCTAGGCTAGCAGGCAACCTCCAGGCTATCTGTAAAATTTATCAACAGGTCCAGTCAGGACAGGAGCGAGCACAATACTCTCAACAGTTCATAGCAGGTTAGAAAATGTAATCATGCAGTAAAGTAAGATACAGGTACCGAAAGAAATACAGTATGTAAACAGAGAGAGAGAACTGTAATAGAAATATCTACTATACATAGAGAACTAACAGTGGCTAGTGAGTCAGAGTACAATATAGACATGTAAATGGCACAGGAGATTCTGGGAACTATACTATAGAGTGATTCTGGGAACTACACTACTTGGATATTATTCACATGTGTACTTCTACTCCCCCGTCCCCCAATCAATACACAAGGAACCAGCCAGGTTATGTTATGATTCCATGCAAAGGCCCACAAGGGGTGATACATGGAGGGTCCATAAATGGGTGATTCTGGGAATGCCCATAAATGGGGGATTCAAGGAAGACTCTGTGATCATGAGAGTACATGTCACAAGTGATCAATGAACCGTGAAGCATAGTGATACACCATGTAAGTGAAACGCACAGAACATGTAGTATACGATGCTCCCTGAGGGAATAACATCTCAAGAAGGGATCCATATAGTACTAATCCATGTGACCAACGTGACAGTATCAAGTAAAGTAATTTAAAGCAGAAAAATAATTCTAAGCAGGATATGAAATGTTCAGAGAATGTACTCGCCTGTTAACCTGAACAGCTGATAGGTATAGGTGTCCAACTGAAGCCATAGAGTCCTATTTAAAGCAACACAGGTTACAAGGTATTCAAGTTGTAATAAAAGAAACCCTACAAGCAATCTATATTATTCTAGGCTCTTCTAAGTCAAATCAACTCTAGGTCAACTCCGGTCAACAATCTAGTCAAACTAGGTCAAGTGTTGACTTACAGTTGACTTTTGGTCAACTGGTCAACTCTGGTCAAACTGGGTCAACTCTAGTCTAATTATTAAAGATATAAAGTGTACTTCGTTATTCGTACGTCAAAACTTACGACACTCAAATCGAGATGAGATGATCAACGGTAAAGTTGATAATCTTATTATAGTGATCTACGTATCCATCTTGTCAATTTTAGCGATGTGAGATCACTGGAATTGACTGATCTCAGTTTCGTTGTACTAATCCCGAAATACGAATATTATAAGAATTAATTATTAATTAATTATAAAAAGGTTAAACTCAGAGAAATTATCAACAAACATTGTCAGACGATGAAATCAACATCGCCAACGCGTCCAGAATGGTTAAATTAGCTAGGATAACCTACCCATCGGTCCAATTTGGACACAAGGGCAAAAAGGTAATTTTGGATAAAAAATGGTATCCGTGTTGGAGCCGTTTTGCACCAAAAACGTGCAAAAAAACTAGTCTATAAAATATAATCAATTATATATTCACGAAACCAGAATGATGATACGAACCTAACGGTATCTCCATAATTGGAGTCCGTTGACCCGATCCCAATTTGGTCCGTTGACCAGAACTTGAAATTCCGGTTTGCACGAAAATACGTGCTGGAGCCAATGTTCTCAAAACTTAGCAAACTACATGTCAACGAGCCTAGAATGACGATACGAACTCAACGGTATATCCGGAATTGGATTTCGATGAGCCGGCATCAAAAGTCCCGTTGACCTGGACTGTGGGACCCACTTTGCACCGAAAAATGTGCCAGGGCCTACGTCCTCCAAATCTAACAAATTTTATATGAAAACATGCCAGAACGACGCCACGAGTCTACTAGTGGTGTCAGAAATGAAATCTGGAGTCCCGTGTTCAAAAATAGAATTTTATAAGTTGGAAATTATGAATTCGGACGGCCAACTTTGGCGTCGAATTCAACCAATCAAACAAGCTCACAATGAAATGAAAATGGAGGGGTAGTAAGAGGGTTATACCAGCTTCGCACAGGAACTGGTAGTACGCCAAATGGAGCTGCGGTGGAGGAGGTACAAGCTGACGAAGTTGACTCCGCAAAACTGTCCAAAATTAATACAATTTAAACGGTCAACTTGGTGGCCGGTTTTGATGTATCAAACGATAAAATCAACGGATGAAAATTGACAGAAGTGAAGGTGGATATACCAAGATTGTGACGGAGTGAAGAAATCGCCGATCCAATGGTCGAATTTCTCAAAAATTGTGCGCAAAGTTGCTGCGACGGGGCGCCAAAACAGACATGATTTCGCGCACGTCACGGCGGGAATTCGTGCGAAATGCACGAATCGCCTATACGTCGCGCCGGAGAGGAATATGGTGGACCCAGGGGGTCGCCGGTGTTCGCCCACCGCGGGGGGGCACGGCCACGACGGCGGCGGCCGGTAGCGTGGCCTGCGCAATTCACAACGTCGTTTTCCGGCCGGCCAACTTTGGAAAAGCTGCTATTGCAGCTATTGTAGGTGCACGGCCGGCCTGGCCCGACGACGGCGGGGCGGCCAGGCGCGGCCATGGCGGCAGCGCACGACGGACGTGGAGGTGGTGGCGGATTAGATGTGGTGGTGGTGGTGATTGATTATGTTGATGGTGGTGCGGCCAACCGTGCTCTGCCACGGCGGAGCTCCGGCCAGGGGTGTGGCGACGGTCGGGCTCAGCCAGGAAAGAGGGAGGTCCGGCCAGTTTGGTGAGCTCGGGAAGGGAGGAGCTCGGGTGAGCTGGTAGCTGTGTGTGGAAATTATAAGGAAGGGAGAGAGAGAAAGAGGTGAGATATTAATTAATGAGAGAGAGAGTGTGAGAAAATATTCCTCATCAAACTTAGGGCTGGCTACTGAATGAGAGGGCCTGTGTGTGTTGGATGTGGGAAATTAATGGTGAGGATTAATTGAGATAATCCAATAGCAAGGATTGAATGTAGGGAATTCGGTCAATCCAAGGGATTAAAATCAATGGATTTTCCATCGAATATAAAAATAGGTAGAACGAGTATTAATATTATTTTTGGACGAGGAAAGTGAGGGTGTCACGATGGAGGGTAGCACGAAGCTGGACTGGACTTGGTGGAGCCGGATTGGGTCAAAATCAGACATTACGTAATAATCGAATTAAAAAAAAGGTGTTGATGATCATGGATAAATAAGTAGCATATGGGGATTCCAATAAATGGGACACAAGTGTCATGCAGGTAGTAGACTCAATGTGGGCCATGTCCATATTTGTGGCTGACAAGTTTTGGTCGATAGGGTACCCACAAATCAAGTCGGAAAATAAATGTGACACCGTGGGGTAGAATAAAATCGGGTCACGTGTCAGGAAAGTTGTGCGAAGCAAACGGAGCACAAAATGGTGTGTCTGAGTGGGACACGAAGGTCATGGGTGAAGAGCGTCTCGAGTAGGTCATGCATGATGAGTGGGTTTCAAGAAAATGACTGGTCTGGCGCTCCCAAATTAAAAGTCACGGTAACGTGCTAATAATGATCAAGGAAAAGAGTTGGAAAATTAATTAATGATCAAATGGTCTAATTCGACCCGAAGTTGTACGAAGCAAAAAAGAGTACAAGGGAACAAGTTTGGATGGGACATTATATACCGTCATGAAGGTAATCCTGTCCACTACAAAACTCGTGAAGAAGGTTTCCAGAGTTGAACATCCCTGACACTCCAAATATCAAAGGCACGGGAAAGTACACTTAAAGATAATTAAACAGAATAATTATTTATTGAAACTAAATCAATCAGAAAATAAAATAAAAATAAATAAAAAAATCAACCCAAAATTCAGGGTGCTAATATCCTATCCATCTTATAAAAATTTCGTCCTCGAAATTAAAATGTTCGTACTCCTTCTAGGTCAAACCTCCCCACAATCAAGTCCCAGAACTTAAACAAATCATACCATCAAAAAGGACGGCATATAGGGTCATGGCATACGGTGGTAGTGAAAGTCTCATCTAGGTATACTAGTCATGCTAAACCAAAATGGTCATAGGGTATCAAAACACACAAGCAATCTAGGGGCTAAACTAAAAAATTACAGAACAACAAATCACCAAGACTGTAAGGCAGTCTACCATCCTATATGAAAACTGGTACTTATCAAAAAATAAAATAAAGATAGCTACCAATTATCTATAAAGGGGTACTATCCAAAAAAAATCAAAATCAGAAGTTAAAGAATGAAAGTCAATTGCATGAAAATCCAATCACAATATATATTAAGAATATTTAGTCTCGATACGATCTAAGTTGATCAAATTGGGGAAATCAAGATTTGGGCAATATGGAGGACAGGTTCAACAAAGTCTGAGAACGAGCATACAAGAATGGAGATTCAGGTCACAATCAAATTTAATTCAACTGAGTACAACCCAAGATATTAATATGATAAGAAAAGATAATCGAAGTCGATTTGGTCGTGATTAAGGAAACTAGGATTCAATGATATTGAAAAAAAACCCTTTTTGAGGAAAACAAGAAAGATTTCATAAGAAGTTAAGTTAATCATCTCTCTCTGATACCTTCAGTTTACCATTTGCCAATCATATTTTCTCACAAATCCCAGTATAAAAATCAGCCGTTATATGACTACCTTCAAAAATTTTATAACCTTCAGTCATCTAAACCTTTACCATGATCACCATAGACAAAATTCCAAACTTCTAAAACATTTCCCACGAAGCATACCCCTCTTAATTAGGTATCAACACTTATTCATTTAATCAAATTTTCAAATTCCTTCACCTCGTTCTAAATTAGATCCGAAACCTCTAAATCCAGTTTATGAAATCCTTGTACTTGTTTAAGTCAAGTCTCGTATTCTCTCAATTCTAATACCACTATGTCATACAATTTATTCTTGTTTATAAATCAACCTTCATATTTTCTTCAACGTTCACGTTCAAATATTATCCTTTTGAATTCTACAATTTTCTCCAATCATCTAAAAATAATTCCTATAACTTAAAATCCTTGTGTTCTCTCTGTCTCTAGTCACCCTCTTACAATATCTAGTTCAATTTTGCATAATCATTGAATACAATTAAATTCTCCTTTCCATCTCTAAATTTCTACATAGCCTTGTAATAGTTCCCAAGAATCAATAACCAAGATTTTCTAGTTCTCAAAACTAGGTTGACCTCTGATATCCTCATTAGTGTTTTTTTTGAAATACATCCATGAATTACTCATAACCAAAATTTTCTACGATTGTTTCTAAATTGATAACATTTACCACTCGATTCCATTCAAAACCTTTACCATATCTCCCTCTCAAATTTTTCATATTTGACATCCAATATTCTGATTCCTACAAAATCATCCTATGATAACCAATTACGTCATTTCCGAACTAGCTGATTTACGTTATTTCCTCAACATGTCTCAGGCAAAATGATATGAAGATTCGAGGGTTTCAAGGTATAGCTGACAGAATTAGATACGAGACGGAATTGATGTAATCAGGACAATTATATAAGACAAAGATTGATGGGAATAAAAATATTTGCAGGAAAAGAAATGATAACAGAATCTATTCTGCTTATCTGTTTAAAAGAGGAACCCATTTTGAAACCAGAGCTATAATATCAAATCTAAGATAAGGTCTAGCAAAATCATCGATTCATTATATTAAGAAGAAATTCATAGTAAGAAGTTACATAAAGGTTTATAAAAACAGCTAAAGCTACTACTAAGTTAAATAATAAGAAACAAAAAAAACAAACAAATAATAATTCCCTTTTTTTTGAAGGACTGGAACAAAGTAGAGAAAACATGTTCAATAATATTTAAGATACAATCTGATAATCATATGTGTCTATCCAAAATCTTGGTACTCTAAATCCTCGTCATACTAGTAAGCAAGGCTACGATAATCATAAAGTCCTCGACTTAGGCACATACCTCTAGAATCGTGGTATTTAACATTTTTGCGATGCCGCTAGCTTGGCTGCGAAAACCTTAAATTCCCACACCCGAGAAATATATCCAAAATCAAACTATATGTCCTCACCATGCTGGCTAATGTGACTATAGAAGACAAGATTCCAAAACTTAGATGACCTAGCACATATAATTTCATCTTGAAAAAAATTAAATTAAATCAACAATGAATACCCAAAAATCAAATTTATCTATGAACATCAAGATTCAAAAAAATGAAGAAAAATCCTTCAAATCATATAATTACAAACTCGGATGCCACAGCTAACATCAAAATTCAACAATCATCCATCAAAATCAATAAATACAAACTCAAATTCAACAATTATCCATCAAAATCAAATTCAACAACAGAAAGTAAAGATAAATCAAATCAAGGGAAAAAAGAGTTTTCAAATCGAAGTTAAAATAAGATTCTCAAGGGTCATCCCAGGAATCCCTCAAGGGATCCTAACTGTGATTGAGTATCTTCAAAAATATATCCTATTCCTACTGCAGGCTGTAGTGGTACTCTAGTTCGAATACCACTACATAAACTCGACCTGCATGGGCCACCACTAAAAACGTGTCACGACCCGCACCCTAGAGCAAGGGCACGAGAAGTGGGTACATCCAGCCTACGCCGCAGTGTCGGCGGTAGAACGCTGTCCTAGGTCACAACATCTAACAATATAATGCTAAGCAGTTTATACTCCCCGAATGGGAGACACATAGCAGAATGTAAACTCAATCACTTCTAAGGTAGAGTATAATGGAAGATAGATAAAACATGAAATCCAAAAGAGATACAGCAGATAGAAGTCTAAGTGTCTAAGATACACAACCCAGAAAACATCTCAAATCTCAAATACAGTAATCCATCAATACGACTCAAGACAACTGAAAATAAACTATGAGCAAAACCCTAGCTATCTATACAACCTCTACTGTGTCTCCTTAGGCTAGCAGGCAACCTCCAAGCTATCTGTAAAATTTATCAACAGGTCCAATCAGGACAGGAGCGAGCACAATACATCTCAACAGTTCATAGCAGGTTAGAAAATATAATCATACAGTAAAGTAAGATACAGGTACTGAAAGAAATACAGTATGTAAACAGAGAGAGAGAACTGTAATAGAAATATCTACTATACATAGAGAACTAACAGTGGCTAGTGAGTCAGAGTACAATATAGACATGTAAATGGCATAGGAGATTCTGGGAACTATACTATGGAGTGATTCTAGGAACTACACTACTTGGATATTATTCACATGTCTACTTCTACTCTTTCGTACCCCCAATTAATATACAAAGATCCAGCCAGGTTATGTTATGATTCCATGCAAAGGCCCACAAGGGATAATACATGGAGGGCCCATAAATGGGTGATTCTGGGAATGCCCATAAATGGGTGATTCAAGGAAGACTCTGTGATCATGAGAGTACATGTCACAAGTGATCAATGAACCGTGAAGCATAGTGATACACCATGTAAGTGAAACGCACAGAACATGTAGTATACGATGCTCCCTGAGGGGATAACATCTCAAGAAGGGATCCATATAGTACTAATTCGTGTGACCAATGTGACAGTATCAAGTAAAGTAATTTAAAGTAGGAAAATAATTCTAGGCAGGATATAAAATGATCAGAGAATATACTCGCCTGTTAACCTGAACAGCTGATAGGTATAGGGGTCCAACTGAAGCCACAGAGTCCTATTTAAAGCAACACAGGTTACAAGGTATTCAAGTTGTAATAAAAGAAACCCTATAAGCAATCTATATTATTCTAGGCTCTTCTAAGTCAAATCAACTCTAGGTCAACTCCGGTCAACAATCTAGTCAAACTAGGTCAAGTGTTGACTTACAGTTGACTTTTAGTCAACTGGTCAACTCTGGTCAAACTGGGTCAACTCTAGTCTAATTATTAAAGATATAAAATGTACTTCGTTATTCGTACGTCGAAACTTACGACACTCAAATCGAGATGAGATGATCAACGGTAAAGTTGATAATCTTATTATAGTGATCCACGTGTCCATCTTGTCAATTTTAGCGATGTGAGATCACTAGAATTGACTGATCTCAGTCTTGTTGTACTAATCCCGAAATACGAATATTATAAGAATTAATTATTAATCAATTATAAAAAGGTTAAACTCAGAGAAATTATCAACAAACATTGTCGGATGATGAAATAAACATCGTCAACGTGTCCAGAATGGTCAAATTAGCTAGGATAGTCTACCCATCGGTCCAATTTGGACACAAGGACAAAAAGGTAATTTTGGGTTAAAAACGGTATCCGTGTCGGAGCCGTTTTTCACCAAAAAATGTGCAAGAAAGTAAGTCTATAAAATATAACAAATTATATATCCACGAAACCAGAATGACGATACGAACCCAACGGTATCTCCAGAATTGGATTCCGTTGACCCGATCCCAATTTGGTCCGTTGACCAAAACTTGGAATTCCGATTTGCACGAAAATACATGCCGGAGCCAATATTCTTAAAACTCAGCAAACTACATGTCAACGAGTCCAGAATGACGATACGAACTCAATGGTATATCCGGAATTGGATTCCGATGAGCCGGCATCAAAAAGTCCCGTTGACCCATACTGTAGGACCCACTTTGCACCGAAAAACGTGTCAGGACCCACGTCCTCCAAATCAAACAAATTTTATATGAAAACATGCCAGAACGATGCCACGAGTCTACTGGTGGTGTTAGAAATGAAATCTTGAGTCCCATGTTCAAAAATAGAATTTTACAAGTTAGAAATTACGAATTCGGACGGCCAACTTTGGTGTCGAATTCAACCAATCAAACAAGCTCACAATGAAACAAAACTAGAGGGGTAGTAAGAGGGTTATACCAGCTTCGCACAGGAACTGGTAGTACACCAAATGGAGCTACGGTGGAGGAGGTACAAGCTGACGAAGTTGACTCCGCAAAACTATCCAAAATTAATATAATTTAAACGGTCAACTTGGTGGCCGGTATTGATGTATCAAACAATAAAATCAACGAATGAAAATTGACAGGAGTGAAGGTAGATATACCAAGATTGTGACGGAGCGAAGAAATTGCCGATCCAACGGTTAGATTTCTCGGAAATTGTGCACAAGGTTGCTGCGACGGGGCGCCAAAACGGACTTGATTTCGCACGCGTCACGGCGGGAATTCGTGCAAAATGCACGAATCGCCTATACGTAATGCCGGAGAGGAAGATGGCGGACCCAGGGGGGCGCCGGTGTTCGTCCACCGTGGGGGGGCACGACCACGACGGCGGTGGCCGGTGGCGTGGCCTGCGCGCGCGTCACAACGCCGTTTTCCCGGCCGGCCAACTTTGGAAAAGCTGCTGTTGCAGCTGTTGTAGGTGCACGGCCGGCCTGGTCCGACGACGGCGGGGCGGCCAGGCACGGCCATGGCGGCGGCGCACGGCGGACGTGGCGGTGGTGGCGGATTAGATGTGGTGGTGGTGGTGATTGATTATGTTGATGGTGGTGCGGCCAGCCGTGCTCGGCCACGACGGAGCTCTGGCCAGGAAGTGGCAGCAGTCGGGCTCAACCAAGGAGGAGGGAGGTCCGGCCAGTTTGGTGAGCTCAGGGAGGGAGGAGCTCGGGTGAGCTGGTAGCTGTGTGTGGAAATTATAAGGAAGGGAGAGAGAGAAAGATGTGAGATATTAATTAATGATAGAGAGAGAGTGAGAAAATATTCCTCCTCAAACTTAGGGCCGGCTACTAAATGAGAGGGGCTGTGTGTGTTGGATGTGGGAAATTAATGGTGAGGATTAATTGAGATAATCCAATGGCTAGGATTGAATGTTGGGAATTTGGTCATTCCAAGGGATTAAAATCAATAGAATTTTCCTTCGAATATAAAAATAGGTAGAAAGAGTATTAATATTATTTTTGGATGAGGAAAGTGAGGGTGTCACGATGGAGGGTAGCACGAAGCTGGACTGGACTTGGTGGAGCCGGAATGGGTCAAAATCAGACATTACGCAACAATCGAATTAAAAAAAAGGTGTTGATGATCATGGGTAAATAAGTAGCATGTGGGGATTCCAATAAATGGGACACAAGTGTCGTACGGGTAGTAGACTCAATGTGGGCCATGTCCATATTTGGGGCTGACAAGTTTTGGTCGACAGGATACCCACAAATTAAGTCGAAAAATAAATATGACACCGTGGGTGGAATAAAATCGGATCACGTGTCAGGAAAGTTGTGCGAAGCAAACGGAGCACAAAATGGTGTGTCTGAGTGGGACACGAAGGTCATAGGTGAAGAGCATCTCGAGTAGGTCTTGCATGATGAGTTGGTTTCAAGAAAATGACTGGTCTGGCGCTCCCAAATTAATGGTCACGATAACGTGCTAATAATGATAAAAAAAGAGTGGGAAAATTAATTAATGATCAAATGGTCTAATTCGATCCGAAGTTGTACGAAGCAAAAAGAGTACAAGGGAACAAGTTTGGATGAGACATTATATACCGTCATGAAGGTAATCTTGTCCACTACAAAACTCATGAAGAAGGTTTCCAGAGTTGAACATCCCTGACACTCCAAATATCAAAGTTACGGTAAAGTACACTTAAAGATAATTAAACAGAATAATTATTTATTGAAACTAAATCAATCAGAAAATAAAATAAAAATAAATAAAAAAATTAACCCAAAATTTAGGGTGCTAATATGTACAGTCGTCGATTCGAGACGAAACTTGCGCCAACAGGTCCGGATCAAAATTCTGGTCCTGTGTGCCAAGTTTGGTTCGATTCTGAGAAGGTCGAATCGGAATCCCTTTTTGGCGGGCCCGCGACCCACTCAAACAGACGATTTTGTACGCGGCTCATCGGAATCCAAAACTGGACATACCGTTGAGTTCCTCTCCTCAAACTGAATCTGTAGACATGTAGTTTGACGACTTTAGAGACCATAGATTTTGGCACGCATTTCGGTACAAAGTGGGTCCAACGGCAGATATTGTTTTGACCAGAAATTATGATTTTACCCCTGTTCCAGAATTAGACTTTTGGACAGGCATTTCCTTGGTATATTTTTTACACCGAGTGTATTTTTTATGTTCGTTTTAGCGTCCGAAGTTGTTTGGAGATTGTGACGTTTCTTAGCTGACATTGTGATGACCCGGACTTGCCACTTTGAACCATCAGGCAAGATACCTTGCCAACTTACTCTGTGATTATTATATTTCTTATTTTCAGTTGTTATTTTCAGCAGTCTTGTTTCTTGATATTATAAAACTGTGCGTCCAAGTCACACTTGGGTGCAAGCGACTCTATCGGTCGTTTATCTCGTCTTATTTATTTTTCTTGCATTAACTTAGTCTAGTGACCACCCATTGATGTTGAGGTATTGGTATATCTCATACGGCCTTGATACTTGTTGTATCACGTGATGTGAGTCACAAGTAGGACACGTATCCGCGTAGTCGGCTGGGCATCGATACGTATGGAGCGTGCGACGGATAGAGGTAACTGCCAATAGAGTAGCATGATAGAAGACTTGGCGGTTACTAGAGGTACATGTCAGTCATGGAGATGATGATACTAGGCATTGGGTGGAAAGAACAATACCTGACGTATGGACTTCGATTGCACTTCCCTTGTAACCAGAAGCTCCGCAGGAGATACGGGTATGTTTAGCCTCTCAGGTTGGCCACTGTCGTTCTTGGAACGTCATACGCTTGGCCACTGGTGCCCAAGAGGGGACTATACCGGATCCTATATTCAGCCAGGGCTCATGTGTCTATGGATTGTATCTCAACTGCATATTCACAGTAGAATGGTCAGGAAACCGATTGCATGCATATCTTTTTCTCTTATTATATTATCACAGTTTATATGGCATGGAATTTTCTAGTATCTTTCTATGTCCTCTGAGGACATGGTTATCTCTCCAGGTTTAGATAATTTTCCACAGGAGTACGGAGCGGCGTTGGAGCTATCCTATATCGATGACGAGGCAGTCTTTACTGATTTTTAGTCTATTCTTTATTTGAGACATTAGTGGACATTATTTTTACATCTCATTTCTTTCTATTTGCGGAGGTTGGACTCCGAACGTGTGAGACTATTTTTCATAGCTGTTTGGAGTGAGCATGTTCACCCGGCTATCTTTTGATACTCTTATTTATTTATTTGGACTCTATTATCTTCTGTGTTGAGCTGTGATGAAATTAGATTATATTATTCTGGCCTGTGATTATTTTATTTATAGCTTATGTGCATATATAAGGATTCCATATTTTGGAGTATTCTTTGTATATATGCAGCTGGCATGTTCACGTGCTTGGTCCTATGTATTTTGGGACTGGGGCGTTACATGTTTTTGTGGTGGCCCATGCAGGTCAACGTTAATATTGTTGGGTTATATGACTGTGCCCAACAAGCCTGCATAGAGGAATAGGAATGTCTCATCCAGAACTACTACCTCCTTGACTTCCAATCTTTTCAAAACTTCTTTGATTAATTGAGTTACCTCATATCTAATCTTTCCAAATATCAACTTATCTTCCTCGTGACAACAGTATGCATTTAAGAAGTGGACGCACTTCTGCCTTGGCCCTCACATCTGGTGAAGAGGCTACTTCGGAGGGACAGAATCCTCCTATGACTCCAGCGACACCATACCAGCCAGGACAGTCGCAGGCTACTACGACACCTACGATGGAGTACCCAGAGATTGCAGCACCCTCAGGCAGCCAGGCTGGGCAAACTACTACCATGCCACCAGAAGGGAATGTACCTCTGCCTCCACCACTACCATTTTCTCAACAGTTTCCCCCACAGTCGGGACCTCAGATGCCTCCACCACCGACTGATGGGAGCCCTACTACTCAGTTTATGTACGCCATGATACAGGCTCAGTGGCAGCAGACTGAGCTGATGAGACAGACGATGATGGCAGCATTGGCTAGACCTCCACCGCCACCTCCAGTACCAGTACCAGCACCGGCTCTACATCCTTATGATGGCTCTATCAAGAATTTTATAGATATAAACCCCAAAGCCTTTAGAGGAGCAGAGAAGCCATTAGAGGTGTCACAGTGGCTTATTAGTACAGAAAAGCTACTGAAGGCATCCCAGTTGCCAGCTCGAGATTGGATGATAGCAGTGGACCTACTATTAGAAGATAATGCTCACCACTGGTAGAAGGCGAAAGAGAGACGACTAGGCACTGGTATCACCTGGAAGCAGTTCTACGATGCGTTTTATGAGAGGTTCTTCCCTATTCATGTCAGAGATGGTCTTTACGACCAGTTACTTCACCTGAAACAAGGAAATATGACAGTTGTTGAGTATGACTCAGAGTTCAATCACCTGAGTCAATTCGGTATGGGCTTGATTTCAATAGAGTTAGAGAAGGCAAGAAGATTTCACCAGGGGCTTGCACCAGAGCTCAAGTCTTATACGACAATCCAGTCTCGAGTCTCCTATTCAGTTGTCTTGGAAGAAGCTCGTGCACAGGAGATTCTTTGCAAGGAGCAGCAGCAGACGTCGAGACGCCATACCACATCAGTTACACCAGCCCGGGCTACACAGGGAGGACCAATTAGGAGGGCCACCGGACAGTTCCAGCAGAGGCACACACCTTATCAGAAGCCCACCTGCAACTTTTACGGGAAGCAGGGGCATACCAGAGATGACTGTCGACTTCGTTTGGGCTTATATATGAGATGTGGATCAGGACAGCACTTGGCCAGAGATTATCCTAAGCAGCAGGCTCTAGTTCAGGCACATCAGGCCCAGAGGCCTACAGCCCCAGCACCTCATCCACCATTACCACTACAGATAGCTCAGTACCATAAGGCCAGAGCTCAAGGCCCAGGACAGAACCAGGGAAAGGCATTCTCTCTAGCTGTTGAGAATGTAGAGACAGAGGTAGAGGTCATAGCAGGTATGGTTTTAGTTGCATCTTTTCCTGCTATTACATTATTTGATACTGGAGCCACGCATTCATTTATAGCCACTAGTTTTGCCATAAGACACAGCATTCCCATCACACCCTTAGCTAAGAATGTTAGAATCATCACTGGAGGAGGAGTTGTACATGTTAGTGGTGTTTGTAGACTTTGTCCTGTAGTGATAAGTGGCAGGGAGATGATGGCACGACTTCTCGTATTCCCTATGTCGACATTTGATGTAGTTCTTGGAATGGACTGGTTGAGCCAGCATTTCGCTCTCATAGACTACCATAGGAGAAGTATTATCTTTAGACCACCGAAGGCGACAGAGTTTGAGTTCACCAAAGAAGACGGAAATAGTTGTGATGCACCCGCATCGGAGACTCATATGATGATGCATGACACCCCTCAGCACCCTATCATCACTGAGTTCGAGGATGTATTCCCCGAGGAATTGCCAGGACTACCATCTAACCGAGACATTGAGTTTACTATTGAGCTTACACCGGGAGCCGAGTCTATCTCATCTCGAGTTTATCGTCTGGCACCCAAGGAGTTGGTAGAAATGAAGACACAGATTGATGACCTATTAGAGAAAGGCTTTATTCATGCCAGTGCATCACCGTGGGGAGCACCTGTACTTTTCGTGCCTAAAAAAGATGGGACAATGCGCATATGAATTAACTACAGAGCATTGAATGCAGTGACGGTGAAGAACAAGTATCCCTTACCGCGTATAGACGATCTATTTGATCAGCTGAGTGGAGCAAAAGTATTCTCCAAGATTGACTTACGATCAGGCTATCACCAATTGAAGGTTCGGAAGGAAGATATTGCAAAGACAGCTTTTAGATCAAGGTATGGACACTACGAGTTCTTGGTCATGCCTTTCGGTTTGACAAATGCTCCTGCAGTCTTCATAAATTTGATGAACAAGATCTTTCACCAGTACTTGGACAAATTTGTAGTAGTCTTTATAGATGATATCTTGATTTACTCTAAGAGTCAAGAGGAGCACAAGCAGCACCTACGGATAGTTTTGGAAACATTGAGGAATGAGCGACTTTTTGCGAAGCTTAGCAAGTGTGATTTCTTTCTCAAAGAGGTATCATTTCTTGGTCATATTGTTACGGGTGATGGTATATCAGTAGACCCATAGAAGATCACAGAAGTCGAATCATGGCCCGCTCCCACATCAGCTTCTGAGGTGAGAAGTTTCCTCGGACTTCCGGGTTACTACCAACGGTTCGTAGAAGATTTCTCTCGAATAGCGGGGCCTATGACTCGATTAACATGCAAGGATCAGGAGTTTGTATGGACAGACGAGTGTCAAGCCGCTTTTGACGAGTTGAAGAAGCGATTGACCACATTACCGATTTTGACACTACCATCGGGCCCGGGAGGATTTGTGATCTACAGTGACGCATCCGGGAAAGGATTAGGATGCGTATTGATACAGCACGATCGAGTAGTAGCTTATGTATCACGACAGTTGAGAGTGCATGAGAAGAATTATCCGACCCACGATCTAGTGCTCGCAGCAATTATCTTTAATTTGAAGCTATCGAGACACTACTTGTACGGCGAAAAGGTTGATATCTACACTGATCATAAGAGCCTCAAGTACGTGTTCATAAAGAAAGAGTTGAATATGCGACAGCAACATTGGTTAGAGTTGATGAAGGATTATGAGATCGAGCTACATTATCATCCGGGCAAGGCTAATGTCGTGGCAGACGGATTAAGCCGTAAGCCCATGGCACACTTTTTGACCACGCATAAGGAGTTGATTAGAGACTTGGAGCAGCTTGGTATTGAAGTAATATTACCTGGAGTAGACGGCGTATTAGCCAACCTCCAAGTGCAATCATCATTGGTGGAGCGCATTAAGGCAGCATTGCCTAATAATGCTAGATTTCGACGGCTCAGAGAGAGGACTGAAGCAGGAGTGCAGACGGGATTGAGGATCCATCCGGATGGGATATTGCGATGTGGTGATCGCATTTATGTTCCCAATGGAGAGCTACGACAGGAGCTGATGGCAGAGGCTCACAGTTCGACATACTCTATTCATCCCGGAGGAACCAAGATGTATCACGACTTATGACAGTATTATTGGTGGCACGAAATGAAGCGAGAGATAGCTCGTTTTGTTGCCAAGTGCTTGGTATGTCAATAAGTGAAGGTGGAGCACCAGAGGACGGCCGGATTATTGCAGCCGCTACCCATTTCCGAGTGGAAGTGGGATCACATCACTAAGGATTTCATCACGGGTTTTCCTCGAGTCCTAGGGGACGTGACGCAGTATAGGTGATTGTGGATAGACTCACCAAGTCAGCCCATTTCTTAACTTTTACAGTAGGCCAGTCGACAGAGGTTTTGGCAGAGATGTATATAGAGCAAATTGTGAGATTGCACGGTGTACCTGTTAGTATTGTGTCGGACCGCGACTCGAGATTTACCTCGCATTTTTGGAGGAGTATGCAAGAGAGTTTGGGCACCCGATTGAAGTTTAGCACGGCATTGTTAGGGTTATATACTAAAAGCATCACTTTTGTAGTAACCTTATTTCCTTAAATTTTGAAATATAGGCAAATGTTTGCATATTGTGTTTGTTGCAAGTGTTAATGTAAATGTCTGATATTCTATATTGTAGATAATATGGTGTGTGGTGTCACACAGAAGATCATATTATCAGTTTCCTATGGAGTATATAAATAGTTCACAACCTAGATGGACTTGGACAATCTATTAGAAAGGTTGTAGTGTAATCTGGTATTAGTCTATCTTGACTATAGGTTTACACTAGTACACTTTGTGTGTATTGAACAGGACCACTTTAGGTTGTTCTCTTTGTACTGACTACATAAGAGAACAAACACCTCTGTTATTATGGATGCTTGTGCTCTTAATCCGGATATAATAACGGACATATATATGCAGTGTGCATTACTTTGACTCATAAAAGAGTGAGATTCATTATGGATCAACAACCTCTATGAATTGGGTAATAACATTGTATGTATGATGGGCTGTTGATTATAAATGGAATCCATGTCCCGATACATCGGGTTGATGATGTCCTCTTAAGGAGCTCATAAGGATTGTCATATAAACCCTGCAGGTGGATTATATCCGACATGACAAATAAAGTTGAGCGGTACAACTTAAGGATAAAAGATGTTGAATCAATACAGTTGTCAGTAACTTAATTTGATCGACGGACATACAATATCTTAACATGGGGAGTTAAACGAGCATATAATAAAAGGAGCCCACAAACATAATTTGGGATTAGGGAGGTAGTGCAACAATAGCTCATTAGTGGACTGAGCTATTGTTAATGGGCCTGGATTGTGTATTCGGGCTGAACACGGGATATCCAGATCCGTTAGGAGGCCTAACCCTAATTTCTCCTCATGGTCCCTGCCGTAGCCTATATATATCCTCTATTCTCTGGCCGCCAGATTACTGATCAGAAATCTGAAATTTTCTCTAAATTCGTTATTCACATAAGAAGAGAAAGAGAGGGCTGCCAAGGAAAAGAAAAGGTTGGGAGATCGTCCCCCACACGACGTCCAACTCGAGGAAGAAATACGTGCAGAAGATCTTGGGGTCGTCCGCTCGAGATTACCAGGAATTACTTGTCTCCTTTCCACCGCAGGTATAATTCGTGAACCCTAGTTTCCGCCTATGAAGGGTTACAACACGTATTAGATATGTTTAACTTTCTATCGATCAATACGCACACCAAAGGAAGGGTCCTGGGAATCCCCAGTTCCATCAGGCATACCATCCTCATACAGACGGCCAGTCGGAGCATACCATTCAAACACTAGAGGATATGTTGAGAGCGTGCATGCTTGATGGCGGTTCATGGGAGGACCATCTCTATCTTGTTGAGTTTTTCTACAACAATAGCTATCAAGCGAGCATTCAGACGGCTCCGTTTGAGGCATTGTATGGTAGGAAGTGTCGGTCTCCTATTTATTGGAGCGACATAGGTGAGCGACAACTATTGTGTCCCGAGTTGGTCTTGAGCACAGTGGAGACAGTGAAGAAAATTCAGGGCCACCTGCGAGCAGCGCAGGAACGTCAGAAGCAGTGGGCAGATAATCGTCGCCGACCCTTGGAGTTCAAAGAGGGCGACCATGTGTTCTTGAAGATATCCCCCACTAGAGGCACGATTCGATTCAGAGGACGTGGCAAGTTGAGTCCAAGGTACATCGGGCCTTTCGATGTCTTGGAATGTGTTGGAGAGGTTGCCTATAGATTGGCTTTGCCACCGTCGTTGGAGGGAGTGCATGACATATTCCATGTATCTCAGCTGAGGAGGTACGTGGCGGACATCAATCATGTGCTTGATCACTCCGAGATCACGAATGGACCGAGTTTGTCGTACAAAGAGCAACCAGTAGGTATCCTCGATCGTCGAGTGAAGGTATTGCGGAATCAATCTATTCCATTGGTTCGCGTGGCATGGAAGCATCACTCGCCAGGGGAGTCTACTTGGGAGCGCGAGGACGACATCCGAAACCGCTACCCGCATTTGTTCGAAGACGAAGGTATGTCTTGCAGTTAAGCTTTTAAATTACTAACAATTCCCTTGCATTGCATTCGATCCTCCGACCTTAGTTTAATTTCGAGGACGAAATTTTCTTTAACTTGGGTAGGATGTAAACCCCCATAATTTATAATTGGTTTTTTATAATTTAATTAATTTTTGTTATGTCTTTCATTAGATATGAATTTATTTGCTACTAGTGTATTATTATAATTAATGTATGTATATATATATTATTATACGTGTGCATGTTGTATTTCTAATAAATAAGGAATATAATTAAATCTAGGATTTTAGAAATTTAATTGTATTTTTGTGATAATTTTTGCTAGCTAAAAGAAAGATATATATATTTATCTATAAATAAATATATATATATATATATATATATATATATATATATACACTTAAGTTTTTTGGAAAAAGAAAAGAAAAAAAAGAAAAAAAATGGGTGAGCACAGCCGCTCACTTAAGTGAGCGGGCACACAGCAAGCAGCAGAGCAAACCCCCTCTCCCTCCCTCCCCCCCGCACGCGAAAGTTGAGGCTGATCATATCCTCTTCGCCTACGAATTCGTTTCACCAGCGACGGAGCTTTGTGCGCGACGAACGGAGCATCGAAAGTCAGTCCCGCGTCACCCACAGAGCAGTTTTCCCACTCAAGGTACCCTACTTCCACACGGCGTAACTTTTTGCTCGTAGCACCGATTTTCGATCCGTAAGATTTTCTGGAAAGTAGACTTGACCATCTTCGAGATCCTCCAGGTGGATTTCGAAAACAACCCATCGACTTGCTCAAAAAATCGAGACGAAGTTGAACAAAAATTTATTTTCTGTAATACTAAAAACTGTTTTAAAACGATAACTTGTCGGCCAATTTTCTTGCTGTGCAGTAAAGTAATGTAGGAACTAATTGAAAATAGTAAAAGACAACATAACTGAGATCGCAACGCATCTTTTGGATCGTCGTTTCGATTAGCGTGTAAAAAGTATATTGATGTTGAAGTTAAGAAAAAACCTGTGTTAAATTATATTAATTTTCTGAATTTTATCCGATATGGCGTGCGCCCCGACAAACCGGACGACGTGATCGCGCTCTATACGCATCGAAAGGTGGGTATGGACGTTGTCGACATGTGGGAACTGACGGAACTCAGTTTCGTCGTGTGTGCACGACGAAATTAGTCTGTATCCGTCGAGATACCCCCGTATCGGTATTTTGCAAACTTCGTCCTAACTTCGTGTACAATTGTCGATTCGAGACGAAACTTGTGCCAACAGGTTCGGATTGAAATTCGGGTCCTGTGTGCCAAGTTTGGTTTGATTCTGAGAAGGTCGAATCGGAATCCCTTTTTGGCGGGCCTGCGACCCACTCAAACGGGCAATTTTGTACGCGGCTCATCGTAATCTAAAACTGGACATACCGTTGAGTTCCTCTCCTCAAAATGAAACCGTAGACATGTAGTTTGACGACTTTAGAGACCATAGACTTCGACACGCATTTCGGTGCAAAGCGGGTCCAACGGTGGATATCGTTTTGACCCAAAATTACGATTTTGTCCCTGTTCCAGAATTAGTCTTTTGGACAAGCATTTTCTAGGTATATCTTTTACACCGAGTGCGTTTTTGATGTTCATTTCAGCATCCGGAGTTGTTTGGAGATTTTGTCGTTTCTTAGCTGACATTGTGATTACCCGGACTTGCCACTTTGCACCATCAGGCAAGATACCTTGCCAACTTACTTTGTGATTATTATATTTCTTATTTTAAGTTATTATTTTCAGCATTCTTGTTCTTGATATTATAAAACTGTGCGTCCAAGTCACACTTGGGTGCAAGTGACTCTACCGGTCGTTTATCTCGTCTTATTTATTTCTCTTGCATTGACTTAGTCTAGTGACCACCCATTGATGTTGAGGTATTGGTATATCTCATACGGCCTTGACACTTGTTGTATCACGTGATGTGAGTCACATGTAGGACACTTATCCGCGTAGTCGGCTGGCCACCGATACGTATGGAGCGTGCGACGGATAGGGATAACTGCCAATAGAGTTGCATGATAGAAGACTTGGCGGTTACTAGAGGTACATGTCAGTCATGGACATGATGATACTAGGCATTGGTTGGAGAGAACAATACCTGACGTATGGCTTCGATTGTACTTCCCTTGTAACTCGGAAGCTCCGCTGGAGATACGGGTATGTTTAGCCTCTCAGGTTGGCCACTGTCGTTCCTGGAACGTCATACGCTTGGTCACTAGTGCCCAAGAGGGGACTATATCGGATCCTATATTCAGCCAGGGCTCATCCGTCGATGGATTGTATCTTAACTGCATATTCACAGTAGAATGGTCAGGAAACCGATTGCATGCATATCTTTTTCTTTTATTATATTATCACAGTTTATACGGCATGGTGTTTTCTAGTATCTTGCTATGTCCTCTGAGGACCTGGTTATCTCTCCAGGTTTAGATGATTTTCCACAGGAGTACGGAGCGACGTTGGAGCTATCCTACATCGATGACGAGGCAATCTTTACTGATTTCTAGTCTATTCTTTATTTGATACATTAGTGGACATTATTTTTACATCTCATTTCTTTCTATTTGCGGAGGTTGGACTCCGATCTTGTGAGACTATTTTTCATAGCTGTTTAGAGTGAGCATGTTCACTCGGCTATCTTTTGATACTCCTATTTATTTATTTGGACTCTATTATCTTCTGTGTTGAGCTATGATGAGATTAGATTATATTATTCTGGCTGTAATTATTTTATTTACTGCTTATGTGCATATATGAGGATTCTATATATTGGAGTATTCTTCGTATATGTGCAGCTGGCCTATTCACATGCTTGGTCCTATGTATTTTGGGACTGGGACGTTACACGATTGAACCCTGAGTCATACTCATCAACGGTCATATTACCTTGCTTCAGGTGAAGAAACTGGTCGTATAGACCGTCTCGAACATGAATAGAAAAGAATCTCTCATTAAATGAATAATAGAACTGCTTCCAGTGATTCCAGCGCCTAATCGCCTCTCTTCCGCCTTCCACCAGTGGTGAGCATTATCTTATAATAGTAGGTCCACTGCTGTCATCCAATCTCGAGCTGGCAACTGGGATGCCTTCAGTAGCTTCTCTGTACTGATAAGCCATTGTGATACCTCTAGTGGCTTCTCCGTTCCTCTGAAGGCCTTGGGGTTCATGTCTATGAATTTCTTGATAGAGCCTTCATAAGGATGCAGAGCCGGTGCTGGTGCTGGTACCGGTACCCGAGGTGGAGGTGGAGGTCTAGCCAATGATGCCATCATAGTCTGTCTCATCAGCTCAGTCTGCTGCCACTAAGCCTGCATCATGGCATACATAAACTGGGAAGTAGGGCTCCCATCAGTCAGTGGTAGAAGCATCTGAGGTCCCGACTGTGGTAGAAACTGCTGAGGGAAGGATGGTGGTGGAGGCAGTGGTACATTCCCTCCTGGTGGTACGGTAGTGGTCTGCCCAGCCTGGCTGACTGGTGGTGCTGCGATCTCTGGATGCACCGTCGTCAGAGTCGTAGTAGGCTGCGACTGTCCTAGCTGTTATGGTGTCAACGGAGTCATCGGAGGATTCTGTCCCACGGGGTAGCCTCTTCACCAGATGTAAGGGACAAGGCAGAAGAGCGTCTGCTTCTTAGATTCATACTGTTGGCACGAAGAAAGTAGGATGATATTAGGAAAGGTTAGATATGAGGTAATTCAAGTAGCCAAGGAAATTTTGAAAAGATTGGAAATCAAAGGATATAGTAGTTCTGGATGAGATACTATTTCTATTCCTATATGCAGGCTTGTTGGGCACAATCATGTAACCTCTACCACATTAACATGTAACCCCCAGTCCCAAAATACTTAGGACCAAGTACGTAGACATACCAGCTGCACATATACGAAGAATACTCCAATATATATAATCCTCGTATACGTACATAAGCTGTAAATATAAAATAATTACAGGCCAGAATATAATCGTCTAATCTCATCACAGCTCAACACAGAAGATAATAGAGTCCAAATAATAAATGAGTGTATCCAAGAGATAGCCGGATAGACATACCCACTCCAAATATCTATGAAAAATAGTCTCAATGATCGAAGTCCAACCTCCACAAAATAGAAAGAAAAGAGATATAAAAATGTCCACTAAATGTCTCAATGAATAAATAAACTAGGAATCAGTAGGAGATACCTCATCATCGATGTATCAAGGATCCAGTACCGCACCATACTCCTACGGGAAATCGTCTAACCCTGGAGAGATAACCAGGTCCTCAGAGGGACGTAACAAGATACAAGAAAGTACCATACCATATAAACTGTGATATATAATATAGAGTAAAAGGGGATGCATGCAATAGGGTGCCTACCAGTTCTACAGTGATAATGTAGTTAAGAACAAACCTTCAACTCATGGGCACTCTGGCTGCAGAAAACTCGGGTATGGTCCCACCAGGATACCAAGGGCCTCAAAGCATAACATTCATCGAATATCAGAGGCCAGCAGGATCAGGAACAGAAAAGTGCATATGTGGCCCATACGTTAAGGAACTGTCCTCCCACCCAATGCCTAATAGGGTCACATCTATTTTCCATAGGAACCTCTAGTAACTTCCAAGTCCATTAGCATACAATTCTATTGGCAGTTACTCATAACCGTCGTACGTCTCAAACGTATCGGTGGCCAGCCGACTACATGAGTACGTGTCCTATATGTGACTCACAACTTGTGATGATCATGTATCAAGGCCGAATGAGATATACTAAAATCTCATCATCAATGGGTGGTCACTAGACTAAGTCAATACAAGAGAAATAAACAAAAAGCAATAAAACGGTCGATAGAGTCGCTTACACCCAAGTGTGACTTGGACGCACAGTGATATAATACTAATAATAGAATAAGTAAATCACAGAGAAGGTGGCAAGGTATCTTGCCTGGAGGTACGGAAATGGCAATCCAACAATCAACTACGTCAACAATGAATCTCAAAATCCACGAACGGCTTCGGATGCTGAAACAAACATCAAGAACATTCCCGGTGTAAAAGATACATCTAGGAAACGCCTGTTCAAAAGTCCAATTCTGGAATAGGGGCAAAATCATAATTTTGGGTCAAAATGATGTTCGTCGTTGGACCTATTTTGCACCGAAATATGAACCGATATTTACGGTCTCTATAGTCGTCAAACTATATGTCTACGGGTCCGGTTTATGGAGACAAACCAAACCGTATGTCCAAAGTTAGATTTTGGTGGGCCGTGTACAATTTTGCCCGTTGGATTGGGTAGCGGGCCTGCAAATAGGCGTTCCGGTCGACCTTCTCAGAATCAAACCAAACTTGGCACACAGGACCAAAATTTTGATACGGTCCTGTTGGCATAAGTTTCGTCTCGATACAATAAACATACACAAAGTTATGGCCAAGTTTGCAAAAGGTCGATACGGGAGTATCTTGACGGATACGTACTGACTTTATCACACAAATACAACGAAATCGAGTTCCGTCAGTTCCCACACATCGGCAACATCCATACGCGCCTTTCAATGCATATAGTGCGCAACCACGTCGTCCGGTTTGTCGGGGCGAATGTCGTATCGGGAAAAGTTTTCTAAAATTTCATGTTTTAACGACAGTTTTTCTGCCAACTTCAACGGGGAATAACTTCTTGCATATTAATCGAAAATTCAATCTAACAGGTGCGTTGAAATCTCATTTATATTGTGTTTGACTATTTTTAATTAGTTTCTACAAAACCCTAATGTACTGATCAAAATTGAGCTTCCAAGTTTAGGTTTTAAAACAGTTTTTAACATTACAAAAATCATATTTTTTTTCCAACTTCATCTCGATTTTTCGAGCACGTCAGAGGGTCATTTTGAAATCCATCTAAAGGTTCTCGAAGAGGTTTATGTGGGCGTCGTATAGAAGTTCATAGATCAAAAATTAATGGAGTATTATAGGAGGGAAAATAGGGTGTTCAAAAACTGGGTGTCTTGTTTCGTGTCGGTTTTGAGGGGGTTCCTGCCAGTCCGATCATCCGCGACGGCTTCCTGGAAGCGGGGCAGACACGCAGGGACGTGAGGGAGGTCCTAGAGTCGAAGAATTTGGAGGGGGGTCGCAAGTTTTAGAGTTGGGTTAGAAATTCGGGTATATTTGTATAAAAAGTTAGTTTTGATATGTATCATATTTGGATTTGACTTTTAACCATTCTTGATTGTTTTACTATTCAAATTTTTGAGTTGAATCATTAAAGAACCCTTCCAGGATTCGAATGAAACCAATTTTAGGTGATTTGGTGAAGGATTTAGGGGGGTCGGGCTATGTGAGGCAATGTTCACATGGTGAACAGTGGCTCCCATTTTTCTTTTTTTCTACCACTTATATATATATGTACATATATATATATATATATATATATATATATATATATATATATATATCCCTTCTCTGAGACATGCTCGCATGACCCCCTTCCTCCAGCTCGAGTTTCTGGCGATAGAGCAGAGCGTTTCCGGTCGCTCGCCGCCGACCACCCTCGTTCTCTCTCCGCCGTCGCCCTCCACCCGCGGCCGCCCGCCGAAGTGAGCCTCTCTTCGACCGGCCGTAGGCCTCTTGGTCTTCCGACCAGCTAGCCATGGTGGGGCTCTCCCTCCCCGGTTTCACCCCCAAACTCCGGTGGCCCCACCCCGCCCCCTAGCTCTTGTGCGGTGGCGGCGGTTCAGTATCGTCCAGTGGTGGCCAGAAGCAGCCTCCAGCCTCCGTACGCCCACCCTCGGAGTTGGCCCCCTCCTGTAACAGAGAGTCTTGGCACCTTCTGGTACGGCCGCTGCTGCACTCAGCGCAGGAGACGCCGGTATTTCCCGTCCTTCGGTTCTCGCCCGTGGCTCATTTGAATTTTTGAAACTTCCATGCACCCTCGTGGTAGTGGAAGACCGGGTGCATGTCTACCCCTATCGGGAAGAGGGCATGCGCCCCCTCATCGCGGCTGAGCAGGTGGCCCAGCATATGTGACCCCCTTCCCGCTCCCGTGCCTTTTGCGTCTCTACCTGGAGTTGCTGCCCGCCCCCACGTTCTGCCAGTAGCGTATGCGCCCCCCTTCCCCGTCCAGCATCGGGGCGGCCCCCTTCTGGGCCATGTGCCTCCCTTCCGTCTCCCCGTTGCAGCCAATTGCATATGCGCCCCCCTTCTTCGTCCGGCGTCGGAGGGGGGCCCCTTCTGGGCTATGTGCCCTCCTCTAGTCGGCATGCGCCCTCTCCTCGAGACCTTGTGCCCCTGTTCTCGGGCTTGTGCCTCCATGCGCTCATGCACCTTTTGTCATGCCCCGATCCCGCTAGGGTCGTCCGTCTTGCTTGGATCCCTGCGGGATCGATCGTCCTCGCTAAGGCGTGATGCCGTGCAAGCCTAAGTTGCGCTTGCACAAGGCCATGTACCTGCACAAAAACAACTAGTCAAGCAAAAACACACGCACGCACCCATTAGTCAAGCAAAACACACGCATGCACACATTGCAGAAAACCAAATGTTGGACACAGAGATTTGAAATAGAAATACTCATTTTATTCATAGCTTGATAGGAATACAAGTACAAAGCTTTGCAACTCAGATTTGCCTTATAGTTTGGCTACAAGATTCTCTTTGAAATACTCTTTTGAAATTAGCCACAATGCCCATACATGATATCCTTTATTACAAGCTGGAATTGAAAGACACCTTCAAAGGAAATAAAAACTGGAAACTTGCAATTGACTGAAAGTAAACTTCGAGGCGAATCCACGAGCTCTACTGGGCTAGACGAGCTTTGGTGCCTCACTTGAAATCCCCCTGTCTCCTTTTGCTTTCTGAAAAGGATGCCCATAACGTGGGTCAGTACACATCATGTACTGGCGAGCGGCTTTTGGCCGAACTCGCAAATCTCTGCACTAAATCAATATGTTGAGCTAACATTTACTAGTGATCTTTCTACTTGTCTAGGTTCTTTTTAACAATTCATAAGAACATGACAGATAGAATATATCATAGTAACTTACCCTCGCCGGCAGTCATCCCTGCACAAAACCACGTTAGCACAATTCGCATAATGAGTAATTCATGATTCATTCTTGCAGATATTGAAGTTGTCATTTGGGTCATGCAGGTGGACTATTCTACATGTTGGTCCATGGGTTTTCCCCATGATTAGCCGCTGTGACTCTTTGGTTCAGCTCGTCGCTAAGGACTCAGATATCGGCTACACTTTTAACATGGGTCCTTGCACCCAGTGTGCTCATAATCTCTCCTAGGCCGAGCGGTTCCAGGTGCCCCCAGATACCACCCGAGAGACAAATAATTCCTTGTATACAAGTTGTCCGAGACCAAATGCATGCTCTAGCCGTTCTATCAGATGAGACACACTTGGACTTATGCACAGGTATACGACACGTTTGATTCGTGCCTTCAGGTTTATCTCAATACGTACAAGTTCGTCTGTACATGTCTACATTTTCAAGCATACTGATAACAAGCAGATGATCATTCTTATCGAGCAGATAGAGTGGCAACACATATTCTTGCATTTGATTCAATTCAATTATCTTCTATTATCTTTTGTGGATGTGGTATCGTTGACCATTGGGACAAGGCACCAGAGTAGACTAGGGATCATTTTTCTTAGGCGTACAGATCAATGTCTGTTCGGTTGAAGCAACTCACCGAGATGAATCTTAGTTGAGAGAAGGAGGGACTTCACGCGCCGTTCACGAACAATTCACGCGGCCTACAATGGCACCAACAGTTGATTAGCATACTTCGTCTCTTTCTCTCAAGATTTGAAATAAATGCGAAATGCGATGAAAGCGAACAATGAAAACTAATCATCGAAAACCAACACGAAAACGCATTCATCAAAACCAAGCAGCGAAGAGAAAACATTCAGCAAAACTCTTGGATTCATTTCAATAGAAGCCAATCCATCAATTGGAAAGGTTCATTGCATTTCATCCGTGATCAATCGATACCGGCAAAGGTTTCACCAAATACTCAGTTCATGACTGAGTCAACAAGCCGTAGGTATTACATAGTGGACCGCAAGGAGCGGGGCACTACATAATAACCCACCAAGAAAAAGTTTTGTCCTCAAAACTTAAGAAACAAAACTCACCTCCACTAGTGTTGCATTCTGGGTCAAGCAACGTAGAGAGATTGAAGACGCGTGCATTAGTCTGCTGTGGCTGGTTCTACGGATTATCTCGAAGCGGCGGTGGGCCTGGCAGCTGCCCACGCTCTTCATTGTCATCTCTATTCCGATTTCTTTTCGGACAATTTCTGATGGCGTGACCCTGTTGTCCACAACGAAAACAAGCATGGTTTGCGGTACGACAGTCCTCCTTGGTGTGTCCATGCTTTCCACAGTGACTGCATACCAAACCTTTCGTAAAGCGACATTCTTCATTCGCATGCCCTCGTCGACCGCAGTGGGTACATATTATTTCATTTCGTGGTTCCCCATCGGTCTTTTTCTCTCCGTCATGATTTCTCTTGGCAGGCTGATTCCGACTGTTCTGCGTTTTGTTGGATGCTTTCTTCTGCTCGAACTGTTCCACCTGTAGCGCCGCCTCAAAGGCTTGAGAATAGGACCCGCATTCTCGATTCAGCACACTTAACTGGATGTCGTAATTCAGACCTTCCACGAATCGATTTATGCGAGTCTGTTCCGTGGGGAGCCAAGCAGCGGCAAAATTTGCCAACTTAGCAAATTCAGACTCATAGTCCTCCACGGACATATCTCCCTGTTTTAGCGTGATAAAGTCATCCTCCATCTTTTTGCTCATGGCTCGAGGCAGATATTGATCCAGAAACGCCTTCTTGAACAAGGCCCACGAGATCTTTCCATTCCTAGCCGTTGCGAGCAGCGTCGGCTTCTTCGCCTTCCACCAGTCCTTCGCCCGCAGCCGTAGGAGCATAACGGCATAGACTACCTTTTTGCTACTTGGAACTCCTATGAACGCGAACAGAGTCTCTATTTTATCAATCCAGTCCATCACCTTGTCGGGTGACGTCCTGCCTTGAAATTCCAGAGGTTTCGCGTCCAAGAAGTCCTTTGGCCTAAAGACAGTGTGCCTTTGTGCCGGCTGGGGCTCATCACCCTCTACGGGCTCGATCTCGGGCGTTCCCGTTGGTTTCGTCGCTGTGGTGGCATCTCGATTTGTCGCAAGCGCCGTGACAAGCTGGGTCAGGGCATCCAACTGCTTTTGTTGGGCAGCCGCTCGGGCCTCATGTATCTGATTTCTTTCCTCATTGTCCTGTCTCTGTAACTCCAACATTGTCAGGATGCGTTCTACCGCATCGATCGAGCCAGATGGTCGAGGAGGAGCCATTTCTCTACAAAATAGTGTAACTTCTGTCAGTCTCATAAAATATTATGGACTTATTGTATGGGGCATTGGTTTTCATAACCCAAAATCCGGACACTTTTGAAAGCCGTCAAAGTACTTTATATACTTTTTGAAAACGATATTTGCAAGAGGCCAAGGACGTAAAACTGTGCTCTGATACCACTTTGTCACGCCCCGATCCCGCTAGGGTCGTCCGTCTTGCTTGGATCCCTGCGGGATCGATCGTCCTCGCTAAGGCGTGATGTCGTGCAAGCCTAAGTTGCGCTTGCACAAGGCCATGTACCTGCACAAAAATAACTAGTCAAGCAAAAACACACGCACGCACCCATTAGTCAAGCAAAACACATGCACGCACCCATTGCAGAAAACCAAATGTTGGACACAGAGATTTGAAATAGAAATACTCATTTTATTCATAGCTTGATAGGAATACAAGTACAAAGCTTTGCAACTCAGATTTGCCTTATAATTTGGCTACAAGATTCTCTTTGAAATACTCTTTTAAAATTAGCCACAATGCCCATACATGATATCCTTTATTACAAGCTGGAATTGAAAGACACCTTCAAAGGAAATGAAAATTGGAAACTTGCAATTGACTGAAAGTAAACTTCGAGGCGAATCCACGAGCTCTACTGGGCTAGACGAGCTTTGGTGCCTCACTTGAAATCCCCCTGTCTCCTTTTGCTTTCTGAAAAGGATGCCCACAACGTGGGTCAGTACACATCATGTACTGGCGAGCGGCTTTTGGCCGAACTCGCAAATCTCTGCACTAAATCAATATGTTGAGCTAACATTTACTAGTGATCTTTCTACTTGTCTAGGTTCTTTTTAACAATTCATAAGAACATGACAGATAGAATATATCATAGTAACTTACCCTCGCCGGCAGTCATCCCTGCACAAAACCACGTTAGCACAATTCGCATAATGAGTAATTCATGATTCATTCTTGCAGATATTGAAGTTGTCATTTGGGTCATGCAGGTGGACTATTCTACATGTTGGTCCATGGGTTTTCCCCATGATTAGCCGCTGTGACTCTTTGGTTCAGCTCGTCGCTAAGGACTCAGATATCGGCTACACTTTTAACATGGGTCCTTGCACCCAGTGTGCTCATAATCTCTCCTAGGCCGAGCGGTTCCAGGTGCCCCCAGATACCACCCGAGAGACAAATAATTCCTTGTATACAAGTTGTCCGAGACCAAATGCATGCTCTAGCCGTTCTATCAGATGAGACACACTTGGACTTATGCACAGGTATACGACACGTTTGATTCGTGCCTTCAGGTTTATCTCAACACGTACAAGTTCGTCTGTACATGTCTACATTTTCAAGCATACTGATGACAAGCAGATAATCATTCTTATCGAGCAGATAGAGTGGCAACACATATTCTTGCATTTGATTCAATTCAATTATCTTCTATTATCTTTTGTGGATGTGGTATCGTTGATCATTGGGACAAGGCACCAGAGTAGACTAGGGATCATTTTTCTTAGGCGTACAGATCAATGTCTGTTCGGTTGAAGCAACTCACCGAGATGAATCTTAGTTGAGAGAAGGAGGGATTTTACACGCCGTTCACGAACAATTCATGCGGCCTACAATGGCACCAACAGTTGATTAGCATACTTCGTCTCTTTCTCTCAAGATTCGGAATAAATGCGAAATGCGATGAAAGCGAACAATGAAAACCAATCATCGAAAACCAACACAAAAACGCATTCATCAAAACCAAGTAGCGAAGAGAAAACATTCAGCAAAACTCTTGGATTCATTTCAATAGAAGCCAATCCATCAATTGGAAAGGTTCATTGCATTTTATCCGTGATCAATCGATACCGGCAAAGGTTTCACCAAATACTCAGTTCATGACTGAGTCAACACGCCGTAGGTATTACATAGTGGACCGCAAGGAGCGGGGCACTACACCTTTGGCCGCGTCTACTCCCTCTTCCCTCGCCCTGGGCTTTTACCTTCCCTCGGTGACCGTCGGTGTTGGGGCTAGCAGCTCGACGTCAACCTTCCCGTCCCCCGCTCCCGCGGGCTCGTCTGTATCACCCCTGATGCGCAGAGCGGATGTCGTTCCCACACCTGCTTTACCCTTCCCCCTTCTTCTACCGCAAGGCCGTACTACAAACCCCTCCCCCCTCTCCGCAGGCCCCACCTTCACGAAAATACTCCGTCCGGATTGAGGGGCTCTCCTCCCCATCCTGACCGAGAGTGTCGAACTCCCGGACATCGCTTTCCCGACCGCTCCTAATGGGCACCTTCCTCAGGTCCCTTTCTCCTCCGAAGAGTTCTCCTTCTTTTCCTTTACCTTCGCCAAGACGTTCGTGCTTAAGTTCTCCTCGTGGTGCCCGAAACTCGCAAAAGTGCAAAAAGCCATCGCCGGTTTGGGTCTCTCTTCCGCCTATAGGGTTGCGCCTTTCAATCCTAAGCACATGTTCCTGCATCTATCTTCTGACTCTGACTACGTTAGAGTCTGTGCAAAAGGCACCTCTAGTATTAACGGCCAGGGCGTCAAAATTATCAAATGGATACCCGATTTCAACTCCAAGGTCGACTCTCCGATCATCTCTGCCTGGGTCACCCTCCCCAACCTTTCTCTTCTATGCTTTGCCCCTGCGACACTTAGGAGGATCACCGGGTCCTTCGGGACTCTCGTTACCATCGCCAAAGAAATGCACAATCTATCCAAAGGGTACTACGCAAAGATTTACGGAGAACTCGACCTGGGCGCTGACCCCCTCCCACCCAAATTCAGTTTGAGCTCAGGGGACATACAATCTACCAGACGCTGGTATATGATAACAACATTATTTTCTGCAAATACTGCCAGATGAGGGGTCACTCCATTCAGCACTACTTCAGAGCACACCCGTAGCTCAGGAAAAGAGCTACTCGACAGCTGCGTCGATCGAAGGAGGCCCCTTACGCCCCCAAAGCCCCTATCCTCCCAACCCCCAACTCCTAAACCTACTTCGACGACCGAGACACCCCTCTCAGTCCCTTCGACCCCCCTGCCGGGCAATGCCATTATTATCTACAAGCTCCCTAACATCCCACTCAACAACCAGTTTGATACCCTCTCAAATATCTCGGCCGATGACAACCCGGTCAACCCTCCCCCTCCCTTCGAGTACGAGCAGTTCGCCACTGAGTCCCAGACTGCCGTCGAGCCCTCTGCTAGCAAGATGCTGCAGCAGACTCCGGTTACCCCTTTAAGCGTGCTAGTCTCACCCCTTAAATCCAACAGACCCTTCGTCGAAGACCGGGCTTTATTAGGCCCGACAGCGGCAAGTAGGTTCGAGCAAGCCAAGGAAGCAGGCTTCCTGGATCCTCTCAATCCTTTCAGCATGCTGACAGAGTCAGAGGAAGAAGAGGCTCCTCTACCGTCGGAAGACACAGGTATCTGTGAACCGAGCGCGATGGTGCTGGTGCTCGACCCTAACGCCACAATACGAACATCCCCAAAAAAATCCCACCGCAAGAAGAAAAAAAACTACCTAGAGCCAACGATTATGACCACACGGTCAGCCACGAAGCTTAACAAACCCTACCTCCTTCCAATTCCCAATGATTAACATCCTTGCATGGAATATGAGAGGGCTGGCCAATAAACCTACGCTGAGGAGAATCAAAAGCCTCAAGACAATCCACAAAATCGATATCTTAGTTATCATCGAACCTAAAATTCCCCAGAAAAGGCTCAAATCCATCCAACTCCAGCTCGACTTTCCATCCGGTGTTGCTGGAAGCAAGGACATCTGGATCCTCTTCGTGGACGGGATTCAGTTTGTAACCATCTATGACTCGAACCAAGCGCTCTCCTGCTGGATGGAGCACCCTACTCTAAAATCTCGTTGCATGCTATCCGTTGTCTATGGTAGCTGCGACATCACTGAGTGCAAGCTTCTCTTGGATACCCTATTGGACACCCATCTTCAACTCTTAAACCATTCGTGGATCTGTATTGGAGATTTCAACACGATCTCGTACAGAGATAAGAAGTCTGGTGGTCGGCTACCCCCCCCGGAGGCCATAAATGACTTCAATACCTTTATTTTCAGTACACAAATGACAGCACTTCCTTTCTCTGGTAATGCTTTTACCTGGAGTAATATGCAGGAAGGTGATCGCCGACAGTACTCTCGCCTGGACCGAGTCCTGGTCAACAATCTCTAGTCCGACATGGGCCTCATCTCCAACCTCTTCTACTTGAACCACACCGAGTCGGATCACTCCCCCTCCTGATTGAGATCAACAGCAACTCCAACAACACCAAGAAAGCCTTCACATTCCTGGACTTCTGGAAACATCACCCGTACTTTACCAACATCGTGGACTCTACCTGGCAGTCTATTAATGAACCCGACCCCCTCTTTTGAGTGGCCATAAAGCTCAAAGCTACCAGAAGAGCCTTATCGTCTTGGAGTAAGATCACTTTCGGCAATATTTTTTAGGCTATTCGGGAGGCAAAAGACGACGTCACTCACACAGAGGCCCTGTGTACCTCCGATAGATCTCCGAAGGCACGTGTGTCGCTCAACCTTGCCAGAGCTCTCCTCAAATCCCTGATTATGGTGGAGACAGAATTCTGGAAGCAAAAATCCCAACTAACCTGGGACACCGAAGTAGACAAGAACTCTAGTTTCTTCCATTCCTGCGTCAACGGACGCAGACAACAGCTACAACTACACCAAATCGCAAACGAGCAAGGCACTGTCATCAAAGACCAGCATGGCATTCTGGCGGCTGCGACAGACTTCTACGCCAAACTCTTCACCAAAGAAGTCATCGTCAAAGATGATAATCTCCTTGCCAAGATCCCCAGCTTGATCAACGATAGTGAAAATGACCAACTTCTTTCCCCCTTCCCCTCCGCGGGGGAAGTCAAGTCCGCAGTCTAGTCCCGCGACGAGCACAGCGCCCCGGGGCCTGACGGTTTCTCAGGTGTCTTCTTCTGATACTGTTAGGATATCATTGAGTCCGATGTCCACGAGGCCGTGCTTGCTTTCTTCTAAGGGGTGAGGTACCATAAATCCATCTCCTGCACAAAACTCATCTTCATCCCCAAAAAAGACAACCCGGAGACCTTTAGAGACTTCTGTCCTATCAGCTTATGCACCTTCACCAACAAAATCATATTAAAGATCATCGCCATCCACATATCCTCGCTTATCCCCAAGATCATATCCGAGGAGTAAAGCGACTTTGTTCTTGGGTGGAACATCACAGACAACATCCTCCTTGCTAAAGAATTGATCACATGTATGAAATTCCCTTCTAGAGAATGTCGCCATCAAGCTGGACATGGAGAAAGTCTATGACCGTTTGGACTGGCAATTCATGATCTGGGTGTTCAGGGCTTTCGGCTTCACTGAGTCTTAGATTGATATTATTTTTCGATCCATCTGCAACTCCTGGTTCTCCACAGTCATCAACGGCCAAGCGAAGGGGTTCTTCAAAGCTAGCTGCAGTATCAGACAGGGAGACCCTCTATCTCCCACCATTTTCATCATTGCGGCAGAAGCGCTCAGCAGAAACCTCAACCACTCTCGTCTGAGTTTCAATACTACCATACCACCTCCGGATGCCCTTAATTACTCCTCTCGTCTACGCTGATGACATCATCATCTTCTCCTCCGGAGATATCGGGTTGGTGGAAGCGTTCCACAGAACGCTGGAGAGATATACCAAATGTTCGGGTCAACGAGTCAACACCTCTAAGAGCATCATCTACATCCACCACAAAGCATACAAGATTCACTCAACTACCCTCTCCAATCTAACCTTCTTTTCTACCGCTTACCTGCCTTTCCACTACTTGGGGTACCCACTGGTGTACGAAAAATCTAGCTCGAGTATTTTCGACGACATGGTGAGCAAAATCAGAAAAAAGATCATAGGCTGGCATAATGCTACCCTATCTCTTGGAGGGAAGATGATCCTTATAAAGTACGTCCTTTCGTCCATTCCCATCTACACCCTGGTTGTGTGCTCCTTACAAAGAAGGTGCTCTCCTCGCTTGAGGCACTCTTCTCCAATTTCTTCTTGGGCTACTGTAACGGTAAGAACAATCACCACTGGGTCAGTTGGGACTCGATGACCAAACCACCCTCGAAGGGAGGGTTGGGCTTTAGCCGATTACATCATATCGTTGATGCCTACTCCATGAAGCTGTGGTGGAATCTTCGCTCGGGCGTATCGCTTTAGAACCGATTCATGGAGGCCTAATATTTTCGAACTCACACCCCACCATGGTCGGCGTCAATTCTAGATCCTCTGCGACTTGGCGGCACATTCTTCATGGCCGTAACCTCGCAGAACCCCTCATCCGCCTACAGCTCGGCAATGGCAGTTCGTCGTTGAGCCACGAGCGGTAGATCGAGGATGACATCCTTCAACCAACCTCTACTTCCCCCCCCCCAACTGTACTATTTGAGACTTATGGGATAGCAAATCTGGCTGGAGATAGGAAAGGGTGAACGACTGGCTGGAGCTTGAGGCAGCTAGCGGCCTAGCAGCCGCAGATGTGAGGATCAGCGACGGCCCGGACACTCTCAGGTGGTTCCCTATATCTGGAGGAATCTTCTTGCTGGCATCTGCCAGGGTTTTGGCCAGAGCCGTCGGCACCCCGGCACCACTCGTCGTACCCTTCTGGCAGAGTTGCATCCCCAATAAATGGTCAGTTCTCATTTGGAGAGCGCAGTGCTGAAAGCTTCCAACCGACGACTCTATCACCTCGATTGGCTTTAGCATGGCTTCGTGCTGCCACTGTTGCACTTCTTACCAGTCCGAAACCGCTGAACACGTCCTGCTCACCAGGAACCTTGCCTCGCAGATCTGGGCCTGCCTCTCCAGGAAATGCCGACAAGCTTATTCGATCGGGGGCATCAACGATCTTCTCACCATTTGGGAAAACTCCCACCGACATCAGATCGTCACAGCCGCTAGCATTTGGGTACTTTAGAAGAACAGAAATAAATTCAGGTACGAAGGGCGGTCGTACAATCTCGAATCTCTATACAAGAAGGTCCTCAGGCAAATTTCCAAAGCAGGCTGGTGCTGCCATCACCTCTCGAACAGCGCCTGGAATGATCTGGGTTAACTTTTCTTCTGGCCTTGTGAGCGGTTCTGGCTCCTGGCCTTTTTTACTTTAGTTGCTTTTATTTTGGCTCTTGGCACGCTTACTTGTATAGGCTTCGGCATTTTGCGCCTGATACATCAATAAAGTTCTAGCTTTCCAATATATAATATATATATATATATATTAAAACTCTCTTCATTTTATTCCATGCTGAAAAAGCCGAAGCTATATAAGTATACCAGAAGGCGCAAAATGCCGAAGCCTATACACGTATACTAAAAAAAGGAGGGGAGGAAGGAAACCCAAAACCCAAAACGACTAGACCCGAGATAGAAGGGAGTTCCAGAAGGTCATCTGGCCGTGATTGAAGAAAAACTTTATTGATGTATCAGATGCAAAATGTCGAAGCCTATACAAAAGAGCATGACTCGCGCGGACAGAAATAAAAACACAAAAACCGGGCAGCGATGGAAGCGTCCTACTAGACCGGGCTTAAGGGTAATCCAACATCCTCCAAAAACTCCTCTTAGAGTGAGAGCAACGGATGCTGACTTTGCTAATTTGTCTGAGAACCTCTCTAAAAAGTTGAGAGGAACTGTACTGTCGGCCTTCATATTTGTATTTGTTCTTATTCTTGCAGAGAACCCAAATGTCGGCAGTTGTGACGATCTGCTGCCCATGAGAAAGATTTCTCTTGGCAAGGAGATCGTTGAAGCCCCTAGCATGTTTGTTCAGGTGACATCTTCTAGAGAGGTTGGTCCACAATTGAGAGGCGAGATCACCTGAGAGAAGAATGTGTTCTGCTGTTTCAGCCTTTAGAGGGGAACAACAGTGGCATCTCAATGCGAGGTTGTATTCGAGGGAAGTGGAGGAGTCGTCGGTGGGTAGCTTTCTGCATTACGCTCTCCAAGTGAGGATCGACCATTTGTTGGGGATGCAAGATTGCCAGTATGGAGCAGTAAAAGGGAAAGGCTCTCCGATGCCTCTAGCCGCAATTCTGGCCAAAGCAAGTGTGAATTCACCACCTTCGGTCAGGGTCCACCGCAGTGCACCATCGATGTCTCTAACCATCAAAGGTTCTACAAGGCTACGACCTTATAGTATTCTACGCCAATTCATTGATGCTCTACTGTTTGCTGCCACAGTCGTTGGGTTGGAGTGTTGAAAGTATCTAGCTTTCATGAAACGAGCCCAAATTGAGTTCTCCGTGCGTAACTTCAACCACAACTTTGTTGGCCCATTGGTCATGGTCAAACCTGATTTTAATAATCGATCAAACTCTGTCTCGATATACGAATCAATTCAGATGTTCTCTAACAACGTTTTGGACACTAATCAAAGATGGATATCTACTTCATTCAAGACCGAAGCTGTTTGCCACTCAGAATGTATTTCCTTCAAAGCAATATAATTTTTTATTTTATTGAGTATAGGAATATATTGTACACCAAGTCATACTGGCAAATAGGCTATCCGAAATCGTTTTTCAAAACTGACCTATCCATTTTAAAAATGACCTATGTTTTTAAAAAATATCTATTTTACAAAAAGCTTCTGAAGGAGTTTCAAAAAGCCAAAACTATTTTTCACATAATCAACTGACCAAACCCTGACAGAACTCGGCCAGAGTTCGGCCAAGTTTAATATTATGTGAACGTTTAATTTTGAACTTGGTCTCCCTTCAGTTGCGGTTGGTTACAAAGAGCTCTGTCCGAATTATGCACGAATTCTGTCAGAGTTCTGCCTTTGGGAAAACTATAAATAGAGAAGGATTTCGATCATTTCAAATCACCAATTCACTTTCAATCTCTTCTCTTCTAAAGCTTACATTTCTTCCAAAGAGTTCTAAAAAGCTTCCATTTTCAAATCCCAAGCCAGTTACAATCCTCTAGTCGATTTGCCAGTGCGATACGGTCGATAAGTTTCAGAGCGATTGTAATCAGAGGCTTGATTGAAGATTGACTCTTCACAATTGAAGTTGGTCAAATTCTTCGTATCAAAGCTCGCGTCTGTAGAAGCTGCAAGGACTTCGTATGAAAACTTGCAGAATTTTCCAATAGTGGATTCAACTGGAAGCTAGAGTTCTTCCGACTGGACTAGTCCTCACAAGAGGAAAACCAGTATAAATCTCGGTATTTGCGTTTGCCTTCTGATCACTCTTTTATTACTGTCATTTATTTTGTGATTATTTTTATATCTGTGATCTAACTGCTAATGAGTTTTTAATTAGCAATATTCTGCTGCCTACTCTATTCACCCCCCTCTAGAGTATTCTGCTTTACGATTTCGTTCCTATAATTGGTATCAGAACAGGCTCTCCATCTAGAGGTATTATATTCTGATCCCAATTATTCATACAATTGGTATCTGAGCAGGCTTTCTATCTAGAGGTATTATATTCTGATCCTAATTGTTCCTACAATTGGTGTCAGAGCGAGTTATACAGGTAAAGCAAGGTAAAATTGTAGCTATATTCAGTTATTTTTCAATTGTTATATAGATCACAGAATTACACATGGCAACTGTAAAATTCAGAAGTGAAGGCCAAGCCACAAACAGACCTCCACTATTTGACGGCACAAACTACACTTATTGGAAAACACGTATGAGTTTCTTCCTAAAATCTCTTGATTTTAACTTATGGTATGTAGTTATTGATGGATACAAAAAACCCCTTATATTAATGTTGATAGATTTTAAGTTGAAAAATCCCATGACAAATATATAAAGGATGAAAAAAAACAGGCCAGTCTTGACGCACGTGCTATTAACGCTTTATTTTGTGCTTTAGACAGAACTAAATTCAACAGGGTGTCTACTTGCACAACATCAAATAAAGTGTGGAAACTTCTCGAAGTAACACACGAAGGAACAACACAAGTCATGGAGTCAAAGATCAGCAGACTTACTCAGGAGTATGAGGTGTTCAAAATAAAGCCAAGTGAATCAGTCACTCAGATGTTTACAAGATTCTTGGATATTGTAAATCCTTTGTCTTCACTAGGTAAGGATTACAGTAACCATGAGAAGATTCGCAAACTTCTACGAGCTCTCACAAAGAACTAGATTCCAAAGGTTACAGCAATCATTGAAGGAAACGACCTCTCAACAATGTCTCTGGAAACACTCATGGGTAAGCTACTCATTCACGAGTTAGAACTTCAAGACTTTGAAGACGCTACACCAAAGGAGAAGTCATAGAAGTCGATCGCTCTCAAGGCTCAACATAGAAGAACTGTCGAAGATGATTCTGACGACAGCGACTCCGACTCTGAAGATCAATCTCTTATGGTAAAAAATTCAAGAAGTTCATGAGATTTAAGAGGAGAACAAAAGACAGCAACAACAACAACAACGAGGAAGATCCTATTTGCTACAGATGCAAGAAGAAATGACATATGATGAAAGATTGTCCAACAGCATCATCATCATCAAAGAAAAGTAGCAAATATGACAAAGGCTACCTGAAGAAATCTACATCAAGGAAGTACGCCAACACAAGCATATGGCATAAAAGCGAAGCCAGCGATTCAGAAGACGAACAATCAGATGACGCTACAAATGTATGCTTGTAGGCTTGCGATCAGGTAATCACTAATCCTCTATTTGATCCTTATGATGATTTCACCTTTGAGCAACTATGAGAGGCTTTCAGTGACCTGTTAAATGATTACAGAAAACTGCGTAGTAAATATGAAACCTCTAAGAAGGTACTCAAAGAGTACAAAGGTGAGATAGGAAGACTTATCGACCAACTAGATCATGTTAGAAATAATGATTTTTCAATTGAGTCTGGTGAGCTTTCATCTATTAAGTTATTGTTACACGAGACTACCAAGTTATCCGAAAAAAAAGACCAAACTATTATCCGGTTAAAGGAAGACCTATCTAAGAAGAGAAAGAGTCTCCAGTGTACAAAAGTCAGAATTGAAACACTTACATCTGACTATACTAGATTATATGACACCTCCAAAAAGTTGGAAATTAGTTTAGGAAAACGGCCTGAAGTTGCTGCTTTCTATTCTAACACGTGTCAATTATCGAATCATCGGAACACGCCCAAACCAAACACTGTCAGACCAAACCATACCAAATCTACGCCCAAGAAGACTAATAGGCATGCATTTTTCTATATAGAAAACCAAAACCAACCAATCATGCACCTCACACAACTTTCAACACTCAACATGCAAAATGTCATTATTGTGGCCTCATTGGTCATATATCCTCTACATGTAGAATCAGAAAGTTAGTAGATTTAAATGTTTATGTATGGATACCAAAAACTAACCAGTCAGGACCCTACAAGAAATGGATACCAAAAGTTTTATCTGCAAATTATTTTGTAGGTGGAACGTCCATCAAATGCTAAGAGCAAATGGATCCTCGACAGCGGTTGCTCACGGTACATGACTGGTGATGCTTCATTATTTACAACACTGTCGAAGAAGAATAAAGAAGGATATGTCTCCTTCGATAATAATTTAAGAGGGTACATAATCGATATCGGTGACATTGGTAAGGCTCTCTATCATGTGATTAAAGATGTCTGTCTAGTTATCGAGTTAAAACATAATCTGCTCAGCATAAGCCATTTAGCTGATCATGGTTATGGCATTAACTTCGTCAAAGGCAAATGTACTATAGTTGATAGTTTAATTGGTAGTACTATCTTTAAAGGTATCAGGGAAGACAACATATATGTTTTCTATTTGTTGGAAGATGCTAACAAAGCAGGTAGATGTTTGATGGCCAAAAGCATTGAGAGTCAACTATGGCATATAAGACTCGGTCATGCAAACATGGATACAATTTCAAGACTATCTACAAAGAAGTTGGTATATGGCTTACCGGACATATCTTTCAAGAAGGATACTGTATGTAGTGAATGTGAAAAGAACAAAGCTACTCGATTCGCATTCAAATCCAAGAACGCTGTAAGTACTACTAGACCGCTACAACTGTTGCATATGGACTTATTTGGACCAAGTAGAATTGCTAGCCTAGGTGGTAAGTTATATGCATTTATCATCGTAGATGATTTTTCTAGATATACATGGGTTTATTTTCTTGTACGCAAAAATGATGTATTATCAGAATTCGTCACCTTTTGCAAAAAAGTACAGAATGAAAAAGGGTTCATGATTACTCGCATTCGTAGTGATCATGGCGACAAATTTGAGAATGCAAAATTCAAGCAATTTTATGACACACACAGTTATTTGTATGAATTCTCTTGCCCTAGGACTCCACAACAAAATAGAGTTTTAGAACATAAGAACAGAACTCTATCTGAAATGGCTAGAGTAATGTTAAACCAGTTTAGTCTACGTAGATACTTTTGGGCTGAAGCTGTAAATACAGCGTGCTATATTCTTAATAGGGTTCTAATTCGACCAATATCGAAGAAGACTCCCTATGAACTATGGTTTGATAGAACACCCAATGTTTCATATTTTAAGATTTTTGGCTGTAAATGCTTTATTCTTAATACTAAAGACAATTTGAGTAAATTTGATGAGAAGGCCGATGAAGGTATATTTTTAGGTTATGCAGCAAAGAGCAAAGGATACAGAGTCTTCAACAAAAGAACTATGATCATCGAAGAATCAATCAATATCAAGTTTGATGAGCTAAATCAACACTTAGATGATGACGAAAATGAACACGTGTTTACACCAAGTACAGCTACTGCAAAACCTTCACACAAAGATGCAAAACCTTCTCACCAGGCCCTATCTGAGTCTTCAAGCAAAGAAGCTGGAACCAGCAATCCTGAGGATACGCCAAAAGAGATGAGATTCTTGGCAGATCATCCAAAGGACTTGGTAATTGGTGAGATTACCAAGGGTGTAAGTACTCGTTCCTCTAATAAAGATATAGCTTCTTGTGTTGCATTTGTTTCGCAGTTTGAACCCAAAAATATTGAAGAAGCATGTAGTGATAATTTTTTGTTAGATGCTATGTAAGAGGAATTAAACCAATTTGAACGAAATGAAGTTTGGAAACTTGTTCCCAAGCCCATTGATCATCCGGTCATTGGCATCCGTTGGGTATTCCGAAACAAACTGAACGAGAATGGTTTAGTGACTCGTAATAAGGCTCAACTCGTAGCTTAAGGATACAATCAAGAAGAAGGTATCGAATACGATGAGACTTATGCCCCAGTTGCGATATTAGAATCCATTCGCATGTTATGTGCATTTGCATGTTTTCATAATTTCAAGTTATTTCAAATAGATGTCAAAAGCGCATTTTTAAATAGTTTCATAAAAGAAGAAGTTTACGTAGCTCAATCTTCCGGTTTTACTGATTTTAAATATCCTGATTATGTTTTCAAGTTGAAGAAAGCCTTATACAGTTTGAAACAAGCCCTGCGTGCTTGGTACAATCGTCTAAGCTCTTTTCTACTTGACAACGATTTTTCAAATGGAAAGGTTGACACTACATTGTTTATAAAATCTTTGAATAATAATATTCTTTTGATTCAAGTCTATGTAGACGATATTATTTTTGGATCTACTGATGAATCTCTTTGTCAAGAATTTTCAAAGTGTATGCAGAATGAGTTTGAGATAAGCATGATGGAAGAGCTGAAATTCTTTCTTGGACTGCAAATTAAACAAACCAACAATGGAACGTTCATAAATCAAGCAAAGTACACAAAAGATCTATTAAAGAAGTTCGACCTGGAAGCAGTCAAGCCACTTAGCACTCCAATGGCGACTTCAATAAAGCTTGATACTGATGAACAAGGCAAACCCGTCGATATACGTAAGTATCGAGGTATGATCGATAGCTTACTGTATTTAACTGCTAGTCAACCAGACATTATGTTTAGCATTTACTTGTGTGTACGTTTTCAAGCTAGTCCTAAGGAATCACATTTGTGCACAGTTAAGCATATCTTCCGATACCTTAAAGGCACTTCTTCTGTCGGCTTATGGTATCCCAATACTACATCATTTGACCTAACTGGTTACTCTGATGCTGATTTTACCGGATACAAAGTAGATAAAAAAAGTACCAGCGGCACATGTCATTTCTTAGGTAAAGCTCTAGTCTCTTGGTTTAGCAAAAAGCAAAATTTTGTCGCGTTATCAACAACTGAGGCTGAGTATATCGCCGCAGGACGTTGTTGTGCACAAATTTTGTGGATGAAGCAAACTTTAGAAGACTATGGATTGCATTTTACACACATATATATTTTCTGTGACAACACTAGCTCTATTAATTTGACTAAGAATTCAGTATATCACTCTTGTACTAAACATATCGAGATTCGACATCACTTTCTTAGAGATTATCAACAAAATGGAGATATAGACCTTGTATACATAGACACACAGAATCAATTAGCTGACATATTCACAAAACCTCTAGTGGAAGATCGTTTCAATTATTTACGTCGAGAATTAGGAATTTAAGATGTCAATAATATTAATTAATTTTGATTTATTAATTAATTTATTCAATACTCAATAACTATTTTCGAGACGAGCCTAAAAAAAGTCTGTCTGTCACCACGACTACGGTCGAAGCGAAGCGGTATTTAAGAGTTCCCCGGTGAACCTCCGTTAACTAGGACAGTACTCCTACAGCTAATCTATGACAGATGCTGAGTAAAGATGATTAATTTATAAAATAATATTAATTATATTATTTAAAATTTAAAATTACTAAACTTTAAATTAAATATTTGAAATGAATTGATGAAAAAGTTATGGCCACACAAAAAATTTATATATATATATATATATATTTATATATATATATATATATATATATATATATATATATATATATATATATATATATTGCCAGGCAACCCTTGGCGAATTTGGCCTTAGTTCGGTCCGAATTCGACCAGAGTTCGGCTGGGTATGTATATGTATCAGCCGGAACCCGAGGCCCCCATCTTCTTCAATCTTCTAAACCACATCAAACAGCAGCAGCAGCGCCCCGAAAACCCTAATTCTTCTCCACCTTCCTTCTTCCAATCTACGTGGAGATCTTCATCCAAAATTTGGATTCGTGTGGAGAATCTCGTCCTCTACAGCATACCTGATTCTCGGAAGGTATAATCCCTTCTCTCCTCCACTTTCAAATTATTAGGGTTTTTAGTTTTTGGGATAGAATGCCTAAGGAATTCAATCCTTTCAAGAGGAAGAAGACCCATGCCAGTGAAGAGGCATCGTCTTCTGATCCGTATACGGATTCCTTATTTTTTCGATCCAATCGTATGATGGTGCATCGGATAAATTTTATTTCAAAACTCCCGACCAAGCTCTACTTTGGTATGCCGATTTTATTATACGTACTATTTGTACCGGATCTCTGATCAAATGGGCTGTATTTCCTGACCACCGGTCTTACTTTGAGACATTAGGGTTACATCACTTTGCTACTTTACAATTCCCTATAGCTACTAATACCATTAGACTATTTTACTGTAATTTTGTGTTAGACACTTTTATCGCGAGAACTCGTGTAGGCGGAATAGATATCGAGTTCAATAATGAATTGCTAGCGAAAAACCTTAGTCTACCAAACGAAGGTGCCCCGCTCGATGACATCACTGATTTTGATTTTCCCTAGGGTACGACTTTCGTTAGTTTCAAGAATGAGCTTTGTGCGCCCGCACGTTCTCATCCTGGAAAGTTCATGGCCAATAACTTGAACTTGTTTAACTATGAATTACATCGTATCATCTATTCCAGTCTACTTCCAAAATCTACTTCAAAAGATGATGTCACTGCACTTGAGCTTTCTGCCTTATATCACATTCTTAAGGGGATTCCTTTTTCTGCTCCTAAGACTATTATTCAGATGATGGATAGATGTCGCGGAAGAGACTGCAACCTCTCTAATGCGATGATCATCCCACGCATCTTTCATAGATTCGATATTGACTTATCCTCTTGTGCTTTTGACCCTCAGCCCAAGTTCCTCAAACTTTTTCGTCGCAGCATTGCCACTATTCCTCTACCTACTGCACCTGCTCCTCATGTACCTACTCCTACAACACCTGGTCCTCCTCAGTCTTACCCTATGACCTTTGAGGGTATTTACCAGCACCTATCAGATCTGCAGACATTCTTCATTGACACTTCCAGGAAACAAGACTTCTGTGACGTGACTCGGTTCCAAGCTATTGTCAACTCCTTTGCCGATCTAAGATTTGCACAGACGGGTCACTCTGCTAGCTTTCTTCCCCGAGACCCTTCTGTATCTGGCTACCGCATTGATGATAAGGCCGTCCACTCTCTGTTCCAGCCAGGGAACGTATACGATTGGTATCGTCCCAATGGTTCTATTCCGCATACTTCTGGAGTCGGCACTTCTGGAGATGGTCCGTCTGGACATGCTAGCATTGCAGCCGATGATGATGATGAGGAGGATGAGGATGATTTTTGAGATGTTACTTTTTGAGACTGTCTATTTTGTCTTATGTTTACTTGGAAATGCTCCGACATTCCAAGATATTATCAGTACTCTTTATTTTGGACATGATTTGTGACTCTTGATAGACATGTTTTTATGCCTCGGTTTGGCTTATTTTTCAGTTTAGTTTATTATTCAGCATTTTATTTGTTTCAGCTTTATTATAGCATTGTCTTTCTTTATGCTTCATATAAACTGTCTGTAACAAATACCATGCCTGTGTTGTTTATACCATATCTTATTTTTCTATAAATATTTATGCCATGCCTGTGATGAATGTTCTTATATATTTTAATTGTGTTTCTTCACTGCTTGTTACTTATGCATTTATTGCGGAGGAGTTTTCTCTTTTGCAATTATTTTGCTAAGTGACAACAGGGGAGAAATAAGATCTAACATCTTCATAGATACAGGTTATGAACAATTTTTTATTTACATTTCGGTACACTTTTGAACTGATCAAAACTAAGATGTTATATCGGTCAAGGTTTGTCAATTATCAAAACGGGGGAGATTGTTGGCCCACTGGTCATGGTCAAACCAAATTTTAATAATTGATCAAACTCTATCTCGATATACGAATCAATTCAGATGTTCTCTAACGACGTTTTGGACACTAATCAATGATGGATATCTACTTCGTTCAAGATCGAAGCTGTTTGCCACTCAGAATGTATTTCCTTCAAAGCAATGTAATTTTTAATTTTATTGAGTCTAGGAATACATTGTACACCAAGTCGTACTGGCAAATAGGCTATCCAAAATAGTTTTTCAAAACTGACCTATCCTTTTTAAAAATGACCTATGTTTTTAAAAACATCTATTTTACAAAAAGCTTCTGAAGGATTTTCAAAAAGCCAAAACTATTTTTCACATAATCAACTGACCAAACCCTGACAAAACTCGGCTAGAGTTCGGCCAGAGTTCGGCCAAGTTGAACGTTATGTGAACGTTTGATTTTTGAACTTGGTCTTCCTTCAGTTGCGGTTGGTTACAAAGAGTTCTGTCCGAATTCTATCCAAATTCTGTCAGAGTTCTGCCTTTGGAAAAACTATAAATAGAGAAGGATTTCGATCATTTCAAATCACCAATTCACTTTCAATATCTTCTCTTCTAAAGCTTATATTTCTTCCAAAGAGTTCTAAAAAACTTTTATTTTAAATCCAAATCCAGTTACAATCCTCTAGTCGATTTGCCAGGGCGGTACGGTCTAGAAGTTTCAGAGCGATTGTAATCAGAGGCTTGATTAAAGATTGACTCTTCATAATTGAAGTTGGTCGAGTTCTTCGTATAAAAGCTCGCGTCTGTAGAAGTTGCAAGGACTTCTTATGAAAACTTGTAGGATTTTCCAATAGTGGATTCAACTGGAAGCTAGAGTTCTTCTGACTGGACTAGTCCTTACAAGAGGAAAACCAGTATAAATCTCGATGTTTGTGTTTGCCTTCTGATCACTCTTTTATTACTGTCATTTATTTTGTGATTATTTTTATATCTGTGATCTAACTGCTAACGAGTTTTTAATTAGCAATATTCTGTTGCCTACTCTATTCACCCCCCCCCCCTCTAGAGTATTCTGCTTTACGATTTCGTTCCTACATACTTCATGGAGCAAGCAGCCATAATGTGCACTAATTTATAGAAACCCAGTCTACCGTCGCTAGTGGGTTTGGCCATGGTATCCCAGCTGGCCTAGTGGTGCTTGTCTTTTCCGTCATTGTGACCCCAAAAGAAGTTGGAAAGGAGGGACTCTAGCAATGTTAATACCTTCTTCGGAGGTGAGCAAACCGCGAGGGTGTATATAGGGATGGAAGAAAGCACATGCTTGATCATAATCATCTTGTCCCCCGAAAAAAGGGTAGCGTTGTGCCATCCCTCGATTTTTTTCCTGACTTTCCTGACAAGACCTTCGAAAATGCCTAAATTAGACTTCCCGTAAACCAGCGGACATCCAAGGTATGTGAATGGCGGGTAGGCTGTGGCGAAGGAGGTCAGATTGGTGAGAGACACAGAGTGGTTTCTATTGGCTTTGTAGTGAGTGTAGATAACGCTTTTGTTGGAGTTCACACGTTGCCCAGAGCATCTGGTATATCTCTCGAGCGTTCTGTGGACCACATCTACCGACCCAATGTCTTCCACTGAGAAGATGAGAAAGTTGTCAGCATAGGCCAGATGCGTAATCAAGGGACTACCGGTGGTGGTGTAGAAATGATAGAATCTTGGAGAATTGGCTAGGCCATTCAGATTTCTGTTGAGAGCTTCTGCCGTAATGATGAAGATGGTAGTGGAAAGAGGGTCTCCCTGTCTGACCCCTCGACTAGATTTAAAAATCCTACCACTTGCCCGTTGATGATGGTGGAGAACCAGAAATTGCTGACAGATCTGAAGAGGACGTCTATCCATGAATCAGAGAAACCGAAGGCCTTGAGCACCCATATCATGAATTGCCAGTCCAGCCGATCGTAAGCTTTCTCCATGTCCAGCTTGATGGCCACGTTTCCTCTCCTAGAAGGGAACTTCATGCACGTGATCATCTCTTAGGCCAGAAGGATGTTGTCTGTGATGTTATGCCCTTTGACGAAGCCACTTTGTTCTTCTGAGATAATGTTGGATAGAAGATTGGACATGCGAGTCGCGATAATCTTTGAAATTATTTTGTTGGTGAAGGTGCAAAGGCTGATAGGCAGAAGTTCTTGAAAGTCTCCGGGTTGTTTTTCTTGGGGATGAGAATGAGGTTAGAGCAAGAGATGGATTTAGGGTATCTCCCTCCCTGGAAGAAAGTAATAGCCGTCTCCTGTAAATCATTGGCAATGATGTTTCAGCAGGTACGGAAGAATACCCCAGAAAAGTCGTCGGTTCCGGGAGCAATACGCTCGTTTAGAGCCCATACCGCCGCCTTGACTTCTTCTGCGGTTGGGGAAACCTGAAGCTGCTCATTCTCTCTGTTGTTGGTCACGTTAGGGATCTTAGACAGGAGATCGGCATCTTTGAAGATTGGGTCTTTTGTGAATAATCTGGTGTAGTAGGTGGCGTCGGCCTCTTGGATACTCCTTTGATCTCTCTAGAGGATGTCGTTGTCATCTAAAATTTGGTGCAGGTTTAGATGTTGTCTCCGACCTCTGACACAGGAGTGAAAGAAAGCTGAATTTCTGTCGCCCTCAGAGTCCCATGCCAGCCTGGCTTTCTGCTTCCAGAATTCTATTTCTACCTTCAGCCGAGATTTGAGGATCATCCTGGTGAGGTTAAGCGTGGCCTGGTGCTCCTGCGATCTATTCAAGGCGAACAGAACCTCTGCACGAGTCACGTCGTCCTCCGTCTTCTTGATTTTCTAGAAAATGTTACCGAAAGCATTCTTGCTCCAGGTTGCCAGTGCTCTTTTGGTAGCTTTGAGCTTAGCAGAGACACGCTGTAGGGGGTCTGGCTCAGTGGACGTACTCCATGTGTTCTCTACGATGTTCCTGAATTACGGATGGAAGGTCAAGAAGTCCTGGAACCGGAACGCTTTCTTGATCGGATTGGGGTTGCACAATAAGGAGGGGAGAGTGATCCGATTCTGTGGTGTTGAGGTGGGATAGGTTAGAGATGAGTCCCGTGTCGGCCAAGCGATTGTTTACCATAGCTATGTCCAGACGAGAATACTGACGTCTGGCACCTTCCTGCATGTTGCACCAAGTGAACTCGTTGCCTAAGAAAGGAAGGGAGACATGTGTGCGTTGAAAATGAAGGTGTTGAAGTCGTTCATGGCCGACTGATGAGGGGGGCAGCCACCTGACTTCTCCTCTCTACAAGAAATGGTATTGAAGTCTCCGACACATAGCCACGGGAGGTTGCTGTACTGATGTTGGGTGTCCGACAGAGTGTCCTAAAGCGCTTTGCGCGAGAATGTCATAACTTCCGTACACTACGGATAAAAGGGATCGGCACCTGAGAGTAGGGTGCTCGACCCAGCAAGAGAGCGCCTGTCTGGAGTCATAGATGGAGCCAAAAATGATGTCAGGGCCGTAGAATATCCATATGTCGTTGCACCCAGTGATCGCGGCCGGGAAGCCTAGCGTGAGTTTGAGGGCTTTGTGTTTTTTTTGACGGATTTCGGGTTCTATGATGACTAAGATGTCTATGAGGTGAATTTTCTTACGGCTGATAAGTCTGTTTATGGTGGGTTTGTTAGCAAGCCCACGGACATTCCACAAAACGATGTTAAGCATTGAGGGGCGAGGGGTGGAGGGGTTGTATAACTTCCCGACTGATCTTGTGGTCATGGCCGTTAACTTTTTGGTCTATTTTTTCTTTTTGTTGTTGGGTTTTCTGAAGTCTTTCGAGGTGGCTTCCGAGGAGTCTTTCTTTCCTTGCTATGTCCGTTAGTTGTTTGCTCGGAGTCTTGCTCCAGGGCGGGGGCCTCTTTTTCGGTCTCTCTCAACACGCTGAGGGGGTTTGAGGGGTCAAGGAAACCTGCTTCCGAAGCTAGTTGTAGCCTGATGGCTGAATCTGCTCCCAGATTGGCGAGGATGACTTCTGAGGGTAGAGAGAGTTCAACCTCTTCTGATTGTGGGAGAGGGGCCTCGGGCTCCATGAAAGCCTACCGCGCTGATCCCTCTTCAGTAGGGCGCTTTTCTGAACTCTGACTCTGATCATATTCCTCCGATGCAGTGTCTTCTGAAAGGGCAAGAATGCCGAAAGAGTTATGGAGGTGTAAGTCCTCGGGGCGGATGATACAACTGCCTGAGTGGATTGGAGGAGAAAGGGCACTTTGTCCTGAGTGGATTGGGGAATAGTGCGAGGGCTGGGGGAAGCCTCTCTGACTGCGAAGAGGCTATGGGAGTTGGGAGGAGGTAGGATGGGTGTTGTATGTTAAACTTGAGCCTTCTTAAAGGATGGTGTCTTGCGAGGGGCTGGCTTCTTCAGTTCCGGGTGGGCTTTATAGCAGTGCTTGGTGAGGTGTCCTCTCAGCTGACAGTGCTTGCAGAAAATAATGTTATTGTCGTACACCAGCGTTTTGATGTGTGACCTGTCCCCGAGTTGGAGCTCGATATAATCCGGAGGGTCTGAGGACAGATCCAGTTCCACATATATCTTTACGAAATTACCTTTAGAGAGGTTTCGAGTTTCTTCGGCAACGGCCACTAGGGAGCCGAAGGAGCTGGCTATCCTTTTGAGTGACGCTGGAGCGAAGCAGACTAGAGGCATATTGGGGAGGGTGATCCATGCCGATATGATGGTCGAGTCGACCATAGGATCGAAATTAGGAGACCATTTTAAGATTTTCACACCTTGTGATCCGATAGTTGTGGTGCCTTTCGCCCAAACAGCAGAGTAGTCTACTGCGGAGGTGAGGTGGTGGCTCCCCCTCCCGCTGAGAAGGCCCCTCCCCTCCTTCCCCTCCCTCCCCTCCTGCAGTCCTCCTCGCGCCTGTCCGAGCGCTCCGTCGGCCCGATCTTGCGCGGACGAGCCAGGCCGGTGCACCGTCGACGGCGTAGGGTCTCTTTCCCCTCCCCTTCCCGGCACCTTTATCTCCCTCGTCCTCATCCTCGCTTTCCGTCTGCCGCCGGTGGTCCAGCCCGGGATGTCGCGCCCCCCTAGTGGCCCTTCTCTCTTCTATCGTTCGGCGACGGACTGGTCGCCGGAGCAGGTGGCCGCCGTAGGCCTAGCTCCTGTCGGCCTGACTCGTAAGCTCAGATGGCCCTCCGGCACTCCCCCGGCCCCCCCGGCCGCCCAGGGTATAGCCCCCCCTCTTCGGTGGCCTCGAGTTGGCTGCGGCATCCCAGCATCGAGCCTCGTGCATTTCTGTCCTCTTTCCTCTACGGACCGCTCAGTTTTGAATTCGAATTTGAATTCGAAATTGGCTTCGGTGCCGCTCACCTCCCCTCCGGTCTCTGCGGAGAGGTCGTAATGTGCCCAAGTCCCAGTTGACGGGGCATGAGCCCTCTCCGAGCAGACGGGTCTAGCCCCCCTTGCGACTGGCCTATGTACTGACGGGGCATGCACCCTCTCTGAGCAGGCGGGTCTAGCGACCCTTACGCCCGGCCTAGGCGCCTCCGCAGGGCAGGGTTATGCGCCCAGCAGTCGCATAGGTGGCTATGCGACCCCACCTCTGGGTCCAGGAACTTCTGCGCCCGCTCAGTGGGATACGGGGCATGTGCCTGTAGCCCGGTCGGTGCCCTATGCGCCTCCATCGATCCCCCTGAGGCCTCGCTCGGCCCCCCTCGCTTCTTCCGATCGGTGCACTTCTGAGAGGAGGAAGGCCTCGAAGGCGAATGAGGCGTTTGGCGGGCGCTATGCGCCTTCATCCTTGGGCGCATACGGCAGCTTCTCTTGCTCCTCTATCCCCCTAGGAGTCTGCAGTTCACCTGCGGCGGGCTCCGTTTCGCAGAGCGGCTTGTCTGGAGCATCCTCCCACCCCGCTTCCACCCCAACCCCCTTCTCAGCCTGTAGTGCTTCCCCCGCTCAGGCAGATAGGCCAGCCAAGAAGGTTTCTTTCGCGGACGCCTTGAGGCCTGACTGCTTAGCTCACTTGGACCCCCTGTTGGAGGACGTCGAGCTCTGCAACGTCGAGTTCCAGGCCCCGTCTGATGGTGAGGCCATTCAAATCCCCTTCTCCCCTAAAGAGATTTCTTCCTTCGCCAGCAGCTTCGCGAAGACTTTTGTCTTGAAGTTCTAGGCGGGCTGCCCGAAGCTCACTATAATTCGAGAGGCCATCGCAGGATGGGGGATCGTCGAGGCTTACCAGGTGGCTCCGCTAGACCCTAAAAACTATATATTCATATATATATATATATATATATATATATATATATATATATATATATATATATATATATATATATATATATATATTCACTGAAGCATCAATTTATTGAATCAAACTAAGACATAAGTCTTACAAAAAGCTATTGTAAGCTAATATTTACTATAAAAACACTGGTAAAGTCTTCGAATGCCTGCATCTAGGAAGCACTTTGAGGATTTGTCTTCGGATCTCAGCTAGTCGTTGATCAACAGTATACTTGTACTCTTCATAGCGCCATTTATTCCTATTTTTCATAAGACCCAGCTTGTTGCCCCTACTACAATTTCACGAAGATGTATCGATGGCCGTCTCCACCACTTCTTCAGTCTTCGGGTGAAATTCCCTGCACTCCGAATACTAAATTCCTTTCGAAGCTGATTCCAAACTGTCTCCGCCAGTTCTCCATCATTAAAACATGGCTAATAGATTCCTGTCGAGGCAGGGCACAGCAATGACATTGGGAAGCTAGCTGGTAGCCAAGTTTTTGAACACTATCATCAGTGGGTAGCCAATCATGCAGAATTCTCCAACCAAGTACTGACCACTTAATTGGAATACATGAATTCCAGATATGCGTGAAGTTTATATTACGACTGAATTGAATTCTAGTGTGCTTCAATACAGAAGATAATGAGAACACTCCTGATCTTGAAGGAGACCAGTGCCATGAATTAGGATCCAAAGGATTGGGGACAATGAGGTGATTTGAAATATCTCTCCCTTTAGTATCCTCTTCCAAATTTGAGAAGCAGATGAGTTGGGTTGAACAATATCCAATCCCGCATACTTGCAATATCTGGCTCGAATGAATGTCGACCAGAGGCCATCCCCTATCTTCAGTTTCCACCATAATTTGGTAGAGAATGAGTTTATAACCTCATCCAAGCTTCGGAGACCAAGGCCCATTTCTTCTTGAGGACGTGCCATTTTGGACCAGCTTAACCAATTGTGTTTATACATGCCTTCCTTCGATCCCCAGAAGAACTTAGAGAACATAACTTCCAATTGATGGAGAACTGCCTTAGGGGGATTGCATGCTGCTAAAGTATACATTGGTATGGAAGTTAGAACTGATTTAAGTAAAACCAACTTACCCTCATACGAAAGTAGCCTCTTCTGCCAGCCGTCAATCCTGTTTCTGATCTTGGATACAAGGTCTTCGAATATGCCAACATTTTTCCTTCCTGACATTAATGGGCACCCAAGATAAGCAAACGAAGGATTTAAAAAAACAAAACTGATGATCTCTCGTAATTCAGCTACTCGATCAGAGGGGAAGGATGGATAAACCTATATCGATGACTTGTGAGCATTAATAAGTTGACCCGAAGCCGCTTCATAGCGTGTCAACACAGATCGCAATGCCCTTATAGATGATACATCCCCCGCTGTGAAGATCAATACATCATCTGCATATGCAAGATGAGTCACTGCTGGACATCCACTAGGAGAATAGAAATGATTAAATGACGGAAGGTCCAATAGTTTCTTGAGATTACGAGATAAAGCTTCAGCCGCAATGATAAAGAGAGCAGGAGAAATAGGATCGCCTTGTCAAACTCCTCTATAGCCATGAAAAAAAACCCGAGGATCCCCCATTGATAATTGTCTAGTACCACACATTGCTGGGAAGACGATACATCATATTGATCCAAATCTCATTGAAGCCAAACTTGCGCATAACCTCCATCAGAAAACTCCAATCAACCCGATCATAAGCCTTATCCATATCAAGTTTAATGGCTACATTCCCTCCTCTATTCTTGATCGTCATCATACTCATCATTTCCTGGGCTAGGATAACATTGTCAATAATTTCTCTACCTTTCACAAATCCACTCTGTTCTGGAGATATGATTTTAGGGAGAATAAGGGCCAATCTATTGGCGAGCAGCTTAGAAATGATCTTGTTCATAACTGTGCATAAGCTGATAGGTCTGTAATCTGACCATGTCTGGGGACTCTTAATCTTTGGGATCAGGATAAGAGATGTTCTTGATATGGCTCTGGGAAGATGAAATCCATCCATAAACAATTGTACAGCTTCTAGGATATCAGCCTCAATAATATGCCATGCTGTTGTAAAGAACTTCGCAGTGAACCCATCTGGCCCCCCCGCACTCCTAGAATCAATGCTCTTAATTATAGAAAAGAGCTCCTCCTTCGTAGGATTAGTAGTTAATACCAGATTATCCTCCTTAGTGATCAGCTGTAGAATGCATTCTAGAAACTCTTCATCAACAGTCATGGTCGAGGACATGTATTGTGCTGCAAAGTGTTCATTAGCTAAAGCTTGGATATCATGCAGCTCTGATAAAGAACGTCCATCAACCTTAACCGAATGTATTCGCAGCTTTCGTTGTTTGCTATTAACACATTTATGGAAATAAGCTGTATTGCGATCACCTTCCAAGTCCCATCACAATCGAGCCTTTTGCTTCC
>JANAVB010036418.1:705000-740341 GCA_029216955.1 Iris pallida
GTACTGTGGGTGTTAGATCGAGAAGTGTCGACTTGTTACAAAGATTCCAATGCTGGTGGCGTAAACGTCAGAAACATGGAAAGCAAGTGATCGTTGGAGCTATTTGTTGGGTCCTATGGAAAAATCGTAACAAATGGCGATATGAAGCCCATTCCTTCTCCTCGGCTCAGCTGATTGCTGAAGTGAAGCGTCAAGTTGGCAAAGCTTTGATTCGTTGCTCTCATGTGGAGATGCCTCTCTTTTAAATCCTATGTCTTCATTTGATGTAACCGAATACTTTGACTATCAATAAATTGGTTCAAAATATATATATATATATATATTTTATATATATATATATATATATATATATATATATATATATATATAGATTAATTACTAATAAAAAAAAGAAAAAGAAAAAGAAAAAAAGGAAAAAAAATAAATAAAACCCAACATCAAACTAACCTAGGCCAGCCCAAGGCCCAAGCCAGCCTGTGAACCACAGCCCGAGCCCCCGCACAGGAAGTCCCCCACCCTGTTCAGCAGTCTATGTATACGTATGTATAATATCGGGAGATCACCCTCATCGAAACCCTAACGCTCGAGCAGCGCCTCCCCGACCTGACGCCCTGGCACCCCGCGCACGCCGTCTTAGATGACCTCCGGCAGGCCAAGCACGGCGGCGAGGCAGCAAAAGCACTGCAGAACAGCGCCAGCAACAGCAGTCTAGGGCCGACTTCATGGCCTTGCTTCCCAGTGATCGCTCGATCGTTTTGCGTTTCGTCAACTCGAGTATGATCATTATGACCCTCTTTCATCCCCATCAAGTAGTAGAGTTATACGACATTAATTGCTAAGAAAATCGAATCCTAAAACTGCGGAAAACTGTCCAAACAAGGAACAATAAACTCGGCCCCAACTCCTGTGTTCGAAGTAAAATTCTGAACCCAATATTAGAAATTGCGAAAATCTATTTAAAGCCAGTTATAGACAACATATAGGGCTCCACGACCCAATTCGCAGAAGTCGATTTCATCGACTACGCGCCGAGAAATCGGATCCCGAAGTTTGACAAAAACCTGTTTTAAAAACTTAGAAAACCCTCCGGTACGACGTGCGTTCCGCCAATCCGAGTGATGTGGTCGCAAACTGAAAGCATCGAAAGGTGCATAACGGCTTCGTGGTCCTGTTGGCGTTGACGGAATTCAAATTGGTCGCGTGTGAGCGACTAATTTGACGTGTATTCGTCAAAATTCACCGTATCGGCCTCCGTGCAAATTCTTTAATTACTTTGTGCACCTTCGTCAGATCGAGACAAAATTTATGCCAATAGGACCGTATCATTTTTTTGGTCCTATTGCTAAGTTTGGTCCAATTCTGAGACCGTTGATCGGATCGCCGTTTGGCGGGCCCCACGATCCGACTCAACGAGTGATTTTGTGTACGGCCCATCGGAATCCAAATTTGGACATACCGTTAGGTTCGTATCATTAAAACAAATCCGTAGACATATAGTTTGACGACTTTAGAGACCAATGACTCTAGCACGCTTTTCGGTGCAAATCGGGTCCAACGGCGGATATTATTTTTGCCAAAAATTATCGTTTTGCCCATGTGTCCAGAATTGGACTTAAGGACAGGCAATACTAGATAATTTTACTATTTTGAGAATATTGGCAATGTTTGTTTCAGCTTTCGGAGGTAGTTGTGAGATTTGGACTTATTTGGCTTACCGGTTGACGATTTATTGTTGGCTCTGCATGCAACCTCCAGGCAAGTATACCTTGTCGAACATATGCAGTATTTATATTGCTTTCTTTATTGTATTTCTTTTTATATTGTCACGTGATTCCATATTGTGATTGATTTGTCCTTGATTGCTTTACCTGTTCAAGATTACATGCACGTATAGGAGATTCGACATTGGTTGATTATTGGTCTTTTCGTGTTACCTTGTCCCGTGATTGAGTTGTCAGTTTCTATATCATGTTCTTGACTTGACTATTCTTGACTGAGAGTATCTTGCATTGTACTACAGTTGAGACATACTATAGATTGGGAGTATCTTACATTGTACTACGATCGATAGCCGATTCTTCTATCTTGATATTGCTTGATTGACTTGACTCGAGATATACTATAGATTGGGAGTATCTTATATTGTACTACGACCAATAGCATATATTGATTGATTGATTGACTCAACTTGCGACGCTATAAATTGGGAGTATCTTGTATTGTACTACGATTTATATGAGTCTACCTGACCTTGTATCCTTTAGGAGAGGAGATCGATACTAGAATTGGCTAATCTCGACTGAGAGCATCCTGTTTTGTGCGTCAATTGAAATACTATAGATTGGGAGTATCTTGCATTGTACTACAAGCTATAGGAGTTCTGATTGATAGTTACCCAAATCTAGTGTTATATTTTTACATGATTCGTCGTCCTTGATGTTCTCCTTACAGTGTTTTTATCCTTCTTACATGTTATTTACTGTCATATTAGTAGGCATATTTTATGTATCTTGGTAATCCTCTGAAGACCTGATGATCTCTTCAGGTAGCTGATTGTACGGAGTTAGTTAGCTGAGCATGTGGTAGTTGACTTCATCTGCATGATTCATGTATTTTGTTAGTGTAATTGATTTACTATCATTATTGTGCTTTTATGATATATCCTGCTTATCAGCTTAGCTTTATAGACTCATATTATTCTTGGAGTATAATCGGACATATATGCTAGTGGGCTGCAGACCATGACCCATACTTGTTCATTCTTGCTTTATTTGATTCTTGTGGACTGGGATATAGTTTAGATTAGACATGATACTATGATCTTGATAGCTTATACGTACTCGAGTCGGGTTGGAGTTCACTCGATACGTAGCTGGCTTGTTCATGCTCCCGCGCCCCGAAAAGCGGGTACGAGTCGTGACAGAAAGGCATCTTCAGTGCTAGCCGCCTGAAGCGTTCTATGAAGGCGATGACATACTCAGTCCTCCTTTGCTTGATCTCGATGAGAGTGGAAATACTAACATGCATGCCACTCTCGTAAAACCTGTTGAGGAACAACCTCTCCAAATCTTTGAATAAATTGATACACCCGTCAGGCAGACTACAGAACCATTCGAAGGCTACCCCTTGCAATGTGCTAATAAACAGCTTTGACAGGAATAAATCTTCTCTGGGCAAGTACAGAGTCTGCTCGTTGAAGTATATTATGTGCTGACGAGGAGAAGTCAAATTGTCGAATGAGTTCAACGTCAGCGGTTTGTAGTTATGAGGGCAAGTAGCATTCTCCCACTCAGGGGGATACGGTTGAGATATCCCAATCTTCTGCAGCTCATCTTTGTGTGAGATGGTGTCGAGGCGAGCGACCAGGGAATCAATTACATCTTGTTGATTGAGCAGGTATTGGAAAACGGCTGTTGAACGGTTATCAGACGTTGTTAGCGAAGGACCACCCCCAGCATTTGCAAGATTTGGAGAAGACACAACGGAATGATACTCCTTTTGTAGGGAAGGAGGGTTATTGCTGTGAGCCGGACTAGCGTGGACTGAGACATTTTGTTGTGGTGGAGGAACAGCCCCAGCAGCTTGAACCGCCATGATACTGGTAAGCATATCTGTAACACCCAGTTTTCCAGATGAGGGTAATTTTGAAATTTTGTAATTATAATTATTATTATTGATATTTATTTCACATTATGATTTTTGGTGATTTTTAATAATTTTTTTAAACTATTTAAAATCTGGTTTAAGTCATGACTTGTGATTTTGATGTGCTGCTAGTGAAATCCTAGAGACTGCATGGCCTAGAGCCTAACCGTGTCATTAGGATGATTTAATTATTATTTTTAGCCTAGGGGTAATTTGGTCATTTTGACTTATTTGAATTATTTGGTGATTTGTTGAATTGGTGAATTCTAGTTGACCTTGACTTGTTGAGACCTAGTGGACTATCCTAGAAGCTAACCCTAGCCATGGTGACCCTAGTCTAACTTAGGTTAACCTACTTTTAGTCATTTGAAACTAATTTTGGATTATGAGGATTAGTTTAAGTGAATTTAAGTCATGACTTGTGGTTTCATGAAATGACTTATGGCTTAATTATTTAATTGATCATGAATTAAGCCCATGGGCCATTTAGTGAACCCTAACCCTAAATTTTGAGCTTATTACCAACCACATAGGGATCCCCACCCAATTTAAACACTTATTCATTAGGGCTTGCCTCTTTTTATCATTCCAACACTCGGAGAAAAGAAAGGTATTTTTCCCCCTTCCAAAAATTCCTATTTTATTCATTTAACCTCCTTTTTCATCCTAGTCTTTTGCATTGCATTCTAATTGAAGTTTGTGGACTGTTGGTGGAGAGCTATTTCAGTTTGGGATCAATTTGGAGCATTTGGCTATCAAGAAGAACACCCCCCATTTGAAGCCTTTTCTTGCAAATTGTATCTATAGGTAAAACCCTTTAAATTGCATTATTATTTTGGTTTCTTTGCATATAAGGCTAGGTTTAGGTGTCCCCTAGCTGTACCTCGAATTTGGGTGGTTTTCGTGTCCGTTTGGTGTCCGTATCGGACACGTGTCATAGTATACGTATAGATGTTCGACGAAATGCCCGAACCGATTCGATTTACAAATTTTGCAAATGTATTTGAGTAGAATCCTAGATCTAGGGTTTGCTTATTGATTTCTGTGTTTTCTTCCTGATTTCAGAGTCGTGTCGTGTCCATACGAGGACACGAACATGCTGTCCGTACACTGTGTCCTGTATCACGGGGTTTATTTCTTCCGATACAGGACACGTGGACACACAAAATTTTGTGTGAGTGTTGGGGCAGTGACTGTCACCATGCTCCCAAAATTTGGGAGCATTTCGTTTTGTGTGCGAGGAGAAATCCTCCCCACACTGGTCGCACGGGATACGCGTGAGCTGTCGTTGCGCGCGCTGGAACGTGTCTGATACGCGTTTGGCACGGACACGACACGTGTCGTGGACACTGTGCAGACGGTCCTAGGGATAGCCCTACCCCTGGAGCACGTGTACGCAAGGCCATGTGTCACCACGTGGCCTGTGTCACGTGCGGGACATTCGTGCATGCGTGCACGACGCTGCGTGCAGTCCAGTGCACGTGTGCGTGTCTGTGAGTGCTCGTGGTGTTTGGCCACACTTGTGTCGACTTAGAGGGACACGTATGAAAGTGGTAGACACGTGCACATGTGTATGATGTTTTACCAACCTTAAAATTTATCAATTTATCATGATTTTGATTTCGAAATTGGTTTTTCTCATTGGACTGATATGCGTATCAGTCTGTGTATTCTGAGAATTCATTTCCTATTTTGAACTGATTTCCCTGTTTGAATTCCATGTTTGCATCTTACACATGTGTATTAGCCACAGCTAGATAGGTTTTTCATGTTAGCTTAGGTTGGTTGCAGGAGTAATGGAATTGGAATATGGGAATGGACTGCACTGTTTAACTGATACTTATTCAGGGTTCAAATTCTTTTTTAATCTTCTTTTCTAAAACTGAATTGATGTTGTTGTTTTTAAAAAAACTGAATATGTATTGGGATGTGGGGGTTTTTTTGTGTAGGGATATTGGATTTTGGTTGGTATGGGAGTTGGGACTTTGAGTTAATTGTATGAACTGTCATGCACTATTTTTGAACTGTTTTGAACTCTTGAAATCTAAATGATTTTCAGACCATTTTTCCATGTTTAAACCACCATATTAATTATATATATGTGTATTAGACTTGCTGGAATGATGGTTTAAGTTTAGTTTGATGTTAACAAATGGAGATTCAAATTGTGTTGGAATTGGACTATAGAAACTGTCATTGAGTATTCCCTGAGAACACTACCCCTAGACTGTTTTGACTACCCAAACCTGAGAACTAATCTACCTACTGTTCTATACACACACATGGCTGTTACATATTGGCACAAAACTTTCCTGAGTTGACACCCACTTGGTACACTCATTGCTCACCAATTTCAGTTTTTTCATACACACACAGGAACACCTAGCCCAGTTTTCCCAAAGCCCTACACACATTGATATATACTTTTAGCCTATATTTATGTTTCACACAATAGTGTATCACAAGTGCACTCACACACACAAACTGTATGCCACACACATTGATACATTACACTGTCTTCATGTAAACACACACTCTTTTGTCATGTGCACATACACCCTATTTATATGCGCTCCTGTACACACACACACATGTCTGTCTCATATGTAATATAAAGGTTAATGGCCTATATATAAATATATATCTATATTCTTGAATATAATAATGTGGCCTACATATATATGTGTATGATAATTTATATTAAATTAGTATATATATATATATATATATATATATATATATATATATATATATATATATATATATATATATATGTAATATGTGTGAAATATGTGATATAGACCATATGGCCTATAGGCTATATATATGGTACGTAGCCTATGTGTATGGCATGAGTGTCCAGTAAATGTGTGTTGTTGACTTGTATAGCCTAGTTTTGATGTGTGCTTACTAGAATAGACTGGTTAGGCCTAGTTAGACTGACTGGACTAGGATTGACCTAGTTGACTAGAGTATTGACTTGGGTTGACCAAGAGTTGACCAAGTTTGACTTGGACCTAGCTTGACCTAGACAGTTGGCCAGGGTTGACTTAGAGTTAACTTTGACCTAGATTGGCCTAGAAATCATGTAGATTGCATCATAACCATCATTTGTCTTATTTTAAACATATGATAACCTGTACTGCTCTATTTAGGACATTGTGACTCCGGTGCAGACATCTGATGTTACACTACTCTTTTTAGAGTATCAGGCGAGTACATTCTCTAATAGTTCTCTTATTTATTTGCCAGTTACTGTACTTCAGTTCTATTTAGTTTTATGTGATTCTCTGATACCACAAGTATGGATATTTCTGGATTCATACATGTGACACACATACCCCACTTATCTGGCCTCTATTACTGGAATCACTGGAATCATTCCGAAATCTATTTTTGGAATCATCATATTTTGGCTGAACTCATCTCGATTCTCGTATCGAATTCTGGATTCATTTGTATTACGGGGCGGGGAAATATTGAGTAAGACATGTAGACATACCCCAAATCTAGAATCTCCAACTGGAATCTACTGGAAGCATAGCCGTCTCTCGCCTGATCAGTAAGAGATGTGCCTGATTACCTACAGTCGTTTACATGTCGATCTCGGTATTTTAAAACACACTGTTAGAATAGCCGGACTTACCTGGATTCTAGATCACTACCTAGAATCATCTTGTACTGGATTCATCTTGTATTAGATTCATCTCGTACTGGATTTATAGTAGTTTTACACTTGTTTTACATTTACTGCCCGGACTTATTATGTTACTTTAGTTCAGCTAGATTTATTTTACAGTCTTCATTGCCATCATTCTTCTCGTATTTTAGTTACTTACTTTCCTTGTATCTTATCTGTTCTCCATACCATCACCTATATATAAACTGCCATTTCATCAATAAAACTGTCTATAACTGCTTTATAGTTCCCTGTCATTTACTTGGGTTTTCTTGATGAGTTGTACTCGTTCATGTCCTGACAGGACCTGTTGTAAATTTTACAGATGATTGCCCTGAGGACACATGCCCTACATATTACTGACCAGGAGATGGCTTAGCTACCTATGGCCCCGACACTCAGGAGTGATCGGGAGATTAGCTAGTTGTTTGTTTAGCTTTTATGTTTTAGAACTGGAGTTGTATATAAGTTGAGATTTGTAGTTGAGATTGTCTGAGATTATATTATTAGTTGTTGGGTTTATTTGTGTTATTTAGTCTTAGTTATAATCTTTTGTCGCTTAGACTGTGATTGAGATTACATTATATCTATACTTATCCTCCGTTCGGAGTTGATATATTGACAAGTACATTATATAATTGCGTGATTTGATTGGTTAGATAGTGACCTAGGACAGCGTTCTACCACCGATACTGCGACGTAGGCTGGGCGTTGTTACGTGCTCGTACCCTCACAGTGGGTGCGGGTCATGACATATTTTTAGTGGTGGCCCATGCAGGTCGAGAGTCGCATTAGTGCGATATCGTGGTAGTACGGCGACTTAGTTGTACTGCCACGAGCCTGCGATAGGATTGAGAGATAGGCTTTAACGGAGAGGCGCTCAATCATAGTTAGGAAAAAATTTGCTTCAATTCATGCCATCTACATATCTTATTGATTGTCTTCTTTGAGATAAATTACCCTCCTTTGATTTTATCGATTCCTGCTCAGTATTGACTTTCTTTTCGATCTATCTTCAGGATGGTGGAGACATGATCACATCGCTCTGGTACAGCAGCCGCTGTAGAGGGGTCTGCCACCTCTCCTCTTCAGTAGCTAGTTTCCGGTACCGCAACCCCAATCATGCCAGCTGGGGTAGGTGTTTCAGCAGCTTTCGGAGGAGCACCTCCACCAGCTGGGAGGCAGAGTCCGGTGCTTCCTGAGATCCTTCCATCGCAGCAGCCTCCACCTACGGGGATGGTAGATGCTGCTCATCTATTCTCTTTTGTGGAGAGGAGTCTGGAGTCTCATCATCAGCAACAGCAGCGGCAGACTACCGATTTCCGTCAGGGGATTGACGAGGCACATCAGCTTGTTCATACTACTGTGGAGATGGTGACTGCTCAGGGGGAGGAGTAGCAGCCTCGTCGGAAGGAGAAAGATATACTGGACTTCCAGAAGATGCATCCCAGAGAGTTCCTGGGCACTGAGGGCATTCATTATACAGACGACTGGATAGAGCATATCGATGAGATATTCAGGCTGGCAGAGATACCAGATCGACTCTATATCGAGGCGGCGGGCAGTCAGATGCAGGACTTAGCCCGTGCGTGGTACCAGACAGATCCCAGGGTGGGAGTTGAGGGCCAGACTTGGGCCCACTTCATAGAACTGTTCAAGGAGCAGTTCTTTTTTGATGTGGCCTTGGGAGGCATAGAGACACAGTTTGAGGGTCTGGTTCAGGGAAACCAGACAGTAGCTGAGTACGTCGGGGAGTTCTGTCGATTGGCCCGGTTCATAGATAACTTGACTGAGAAGACGAAGGCGAGGAAGTTCCGCCGAGGCTTGATTAGGGAGGTTCGGTCGCTGACTAAGAGCGACCAGAACGCTACCTTTGCAGAGATATTTTCTGGGGCGATGGCAGCAGAGGACGACCTGGGGTTGATGTTGAAGAGGGGTCGTGACTTCCAGAGTGGTAACAGCAGCGGAGGCCAGGCTTAGAGGCCTCACGTTCAAATTCAGCAGACCCAGGCACCAGTAATGGTTCAGCATGTACAACATCAGTATCGGGGTCAGGACCCGAAGACGATCAGTTATTCCTACTGCAGGAAGTTAGGACACACCAGGGAGCAGTGTAGGAAGAGGCTGAAGGTTTGCTATTCTTGTGGGTCTGAAGCCCACCAGAAGATAGACTGTCCCTTTGCACCTCCTTTTGAGGGAGCTAGGCCACCTGTAGCTCAGCACCAAAGGGATGGAGCTTTTGCGATGGCGGTCGAGGAGACCGACGCTGCAGGTAATGGGTTAGCAGGTTTGTCCTTCTCATTCTTCTTTTCCACTTCCTGTGTGATTCCATTAGTACCTGCCAGGATATTGTTGTGATTGCTAGATAGTGTAGCTACCCCGATCGAGACTGTGAAATCACGACCAGTAGGTTTGTGTTGCTTCGACTTTGATTGATTGGGGGTTTGACCTAGGAAGGGTACGATCATCTTAATTTCGAGGATGAAATTTTTCTAAGGAGGGTAGGATTGTAACACCCAGTTTTCCAGATGAGGATAATTTTGAAATTTTGTAATTATAATTATTATTATTGATATTTATTTCACATTATGATTTTTGGTGATTTTTAATAATTTTTTTAAACTATTTAAAATCTGGTTTAAGTCATGATTTGTGATTTTGATGTGCTGCTAGTGAAACCCTAGAGACTGCATGACCTAGAGCCTAACCGTGTCATTAGGATGATTTAATTATCATTTTTAGACCAGCAGTAATTTGGTTATTTTGACTTATTTGAATTATTTGGTGATTTGTTGAATTGGTGAATTCTAGTTGACCTTGACTTGTTGAGACCTAGTGGACTAGCCTAGAAGCTAACCCTAGCCATGGTGACCCTATTATAACTTAGGTTAACCTACTTTTAGTCATTAGAAACTAATTTTGGATTATGAGGATTAGTTTAAGTGAATTTAAGTCATGGCTTGTGGTTTCATGAAATGACTTATGGCTTAATTATTTAATTGATCATGACTTAAGCCCATGGGCCATTTAGTGAACCCTAACCCTAATTTTTGAGCTTATGACCAGCCATATAGGGATCCCCACCCTATTTAAACACTTATTCATTAGGGCTTGCCTCTTTTTATCATTCCAACACTTGGAGAAAAGAAAGGTATTTTTTCCCCTTCCAAAAATTTCTATTTTATTCATTTGACCTCCTTTCTCATCCTAGTCTTTTGCATTGGGTTCTAACTGAATTTTGTGGACTGTTGATGGAGAGCTATTTCAGTTTGGGATCAATTTGGAGCATTTGGCCATCAAAAGAACACCCCCCATTTGAAGCCTTTTCTTGTAAATTGCACCTATAGGTAAAATCCTTTAAATTGCATTATTATTTTGGTTTCTCTACATATTAGGCTAGGTTTAGGTGTCCCCTAGTTGTACCTCAAATTTGGGTGGTTTTTGTGTCCATTTGGTGTCCGTATAGGACACGTGTCATAGTATACGTATAGGTGCTCGACGAAATGTCCGAACCGATTCGATTTGCAAATTTTACAAATGTATTTGAATAGAATCCTAGATCTAGGGTTGCTTATTGATTTTTGTGTTTTCTTCCTGATTTTAGAGTCGTATCGTGTCCACACGAGGACACGAACACGCTGTCCGTGCACTGTGCACTGTGCACTGTGCACTGTGTCCTGTATCATGGGGTCTATTTCTCCTGACACAGGACACGTGGACACACAAATATTGTATGAGTGTTGGGGCAGTGACTGACACCATGTTCCCAAAATTTGGGAGCATTTTGTTTTGTGTGCGAGGAGAAATCTTCCCCGTACTGGTCGTACGGGACACGCGCGAGCTGTCGTTGCGCGCGCTAGAACGCGTCTGTTACGCATTTGGCACGGACACGACATGTGTCGTGGATACTGGACAGGCAGTCCTAGGGATAGCCCTACCCATGGTGCACGTGTAAGCAAGGCCACGTGTCACCACGTGGCCTTTGTCACGCGCGGGACACGCTTGCATGCGTGCACGACGCTGCTTGCAGTCCAGTGCACGTGTGCGTGTCTGTGAGTGCTCGTGGTGTTTGGACACGCTTGTGTCGGCTTAGAGGGACACGTATGAAAGTGGTAGACACGTGCACATGTGTATGATGTTTTACCAACCTTAAAATTTATCAATTTATCATGATTTTGATTTCGAAATTGGCTTTTCTCATTGGACTGATACGCGTATCAGTCTGTGTATTCTGAGAATTCATTTCTTGTTTTGAACTAATTTTCCCTGTTTGAATTCCATGTTTGTATCTTATACATGTGTATTAGCCACATCTAGAGAGGTTTTTCATGTTAGCTTAGGTTGGTTGCAAGGGTAATGGAATTGGAATGTGGGAATGGACTGCATTGTTTAACTGATACTTATTCAGGGTTCAAATTCTGTTTCAATCTTCTTTTCTAAAACTGAATTGATGCTATTTTTTTTTAAAACTGAATATGTATTGGGATGTGGGGGTTTTGTTTGTGTAGGGATATTGGATTTTGGTTGGTATGGGAGTTGGGCCTTTGAGTTAATTATATGAACTGTCATGCACTATTTTTGAACTGTTTTGAAGTTTTGAAATCTAAATGATTTTCAGACCATTTTTCCATGTTTAAACCACCGTATTAATTATATATATGTGTATTAGACTTGCTGGAATGATGGTTTAAGTTTAGTTTGATGTTAACAAATGGAGATTCAAATTGTGTTGGAATTGGACTATAGAAACTGTCATTGAGTATTCCCTGAGAACACTACCCCCTAGACTGTTTTGACTACCCAAACCGGAGAACTAATCTACCTATTGTCCTATACACACACATGGCTGTTACATATTGGCACAAAACTTTCCTGAGTTGACACCCACATGGTACACTCACTGCTCACCAATTTCAGTTTTTGATACACACATACAGGAACACCTAGCCCAGTTTTCCCAAAGCCCAACACACACATTGATATATACTTCTAGCCTACATTCATGTATCACACAATAGTGTATCACAAGTGCACTCACACAAATTGTATGCCACACACATTGATACATTACACTGTCTTCATATAAACACACACTCTTTTGTCATATGCACATACATCCTATTTATATGTGCTCATGTACACACACACACACATGTCTATCTCATATGTAATGTAAAGGTTAATGGCCTATATATAAAATATATATATATATATATATATATATATATATATATATTCTTGAATATAATAATGTGGCCTACATATATATGTGTATGATGATTTATATTAAATTAGTATATATATATATATATATTTTATTATATATATATATATATATTTTTTTTTTTTATTATATATATATATATATATATATATATATGTATTATGTGTGAAATATGTGATATAGACCATATGGCCTATAAGCTATATATATGGTACATAGCCTATGTGTATGGCATGAGTGTCCAGTAAATGTGTGTTGTTGACTTGTATTGCCTAGTTTTGATGTGTGCTTACTAGAATAGGCTGGTTAGGCCTAGTTAGACTGACTGGACTAGGATTGACCTAGTTGACTAGAGTATTGACTTAGGTTGACCCAGAGTTGACCAAGTTTGACTTGGACCTAGTTTGACCTGGACAGTTGGCCAGGGTTGACTTAGAGTTGACTTTGACCTAGATTGGCCAAGAAATCATGTAGATTGCATCATAAACATTATTTGTCTTATTTTAAACATATGATAACCTGTACTGCTCTATTTAGGACATTGTGACTCCGGTGCAGACATCTGATATTATACTTCTCTTTTAGAGTATCAGGCGAGTACATTCTCTGATAGTTCTCTCATTTATTTTCCAGTTACTGTACTTCAGTTCTATTTAGTTTTATGTGATTCTTTGATACCACAAGTATGGATATTTCTGGATTCATGTATGCGACACACATACCCCACTTATCTGGCCTCTACTACTGGAATCATTCCGGAATCTATTTCTGGAATCATCATATTTTGGCTGGACTCATCTCGATTCTCGTATCGAATTCTGGATTCATTTGTATTACGGGGCGAGAAAATATTGAGTAAGACATGTAGACATACCCCAAATCTGGAATGTCCAACTGGAATCTACTGGAAGCCTAGCCGCCTCTCGCCTGATCAGTGAGAGATGTGCCTGATTACCTACAGCCGTTTACATGTTGATCTCGGTATTTTAAAACACACTGTTAGAATAGCTGGACTCACCTGGATTCTTGATCACTACCTAGAATCATCTTGTACTGGATTCATCTTGTATTAGATTCATCTCGTACTGGATTATAGTAGTTTTACACTTGTTTTACATTTACTGCCTGGACTTATGTTACTTTAGTTCAGCTAGATTTATTTTACAGTCTTCATTGCCATCATTCTTCTCATGTTTTAGTTACTTACTTTCCTTGTATCTTATCTGTTCTCCATACCATCACCTATATAAACTGCCATTTCATCAATAAAACTGTCTATAACTGCTTTATAGTTCCCTGTCATTTACTTGGGTTTCCTTGATGAGTTGTACTCGTTCATGTCCTGACAGGACCTGTTGTAAATTTTACAGATGATTGCCCTGAGGACACATGCCCTACATATTACTGACCAGGAGATAGCTTTGCTACCTATGCCCCGACACTCAGGAGTGATCGGGAGATTAGCTAGTTTGTTTAGCTTTTATGTTTTAGAATTGGAGTTGTATATAAGTTGAGATTTGTAGTTGAGATTGTCTGAGATTATATTATTAGTTGTTGGGTTTATTTCTGTTATTTAGTCTTAGTTATAATCTTCTGTGTTATCATATCGTGTTAGACTGTGATTGAGATTACATTATATCTATACTTGTCCTCCGTTCGGAGTTGATATATTGACAAGTATATTATATAATTCTTGATTTGATTGGTTAGATAATGACCTAGAACAGCGTTCTACCGTCGACACTGCGGCGTAGGCTGGGCATTGTTACGTGCTCATACCCTCACAGTGGGTGCGGGTCGTGACAATATCAGTGATCTTGGCGAATGCTATTTCGAGACCCTTTAGCCGTTTACTAGTCTGATCACTGGCTTTTTCAGGTCTTTCTTCGTCCGTCATGTATGTAGATAGCATGCGAAGCTGAACAGAGGAAGCAGTGCAACTGGTGCTGATACTGTCTGCCTCCGAGTGGCTAAGCCTTTCATATTCAGGTATAGGAGGTAGATACTCGCCATCAGATTCGGATGGATCATCGTCCTCTGGAAGGCAACCCCCAGTGTGGGGTCATCTGTTTCAGATTCTGAGGGAATGCTACCCCCGGCTTGGGAATCTTCATCGTCCATACGGAATCTTGCCTTTGATCGAGTCCATATAGACTCCTTCATATGTGACAGCATGTTGGCCATCTGTTGGTAGACTTCGTCTTCTCCTTCTCGTAGATCTGAGGAGAGGTTGGGTTGGTGGTCCACTGTCTTTGATTGGGGCTTCCGTAATGGGGACTCTATGAATCCATGTTGGATGAAACACATAGTGGCTTCTCGTCGTCAGAGAAGTGCAGCCGTCGAAACACGGACTTTCTCTGAGGCACTCTTGTCACTTTGAAGAAATAATAGTTGACAACAATATTGGTGCATGGAAGTGCACTATGAATTGTTATTTTCTCCCTCGCTTTACGCTTATGATTTATCATGTCGCGCAAGTCAGCGGAAGGAAGTTTTGTCTTACAACCAATGTTGCATGCATCGCCGAGCTTTGCATGCGGGTTCGTAAGGAGACGAGGCGCATCCAGACTTAGTTCATGTGTAGGGGCAACCACCACACCTAAGTTCTGTGATGTCCTTAAAGACATCCCCGTGCTATACGCATTGGGGCCTGTCTTTTTGCTGTGGGCGCATAGGCCTTGGAGACTGGGCTTGGGCGCATGCTTCTTGACAGCATGTTTGAGTCACATTGATGGGCGCATAGTACAGATCCAGAGAGCCTGGGCGCATAGCCTTGGGCACATAGCCTTGGGCGCAAGACTCTGAATGTCCAGCCTACTGAAGACAAAAGTGTCCTGGTTGGGGCTATGTGCCCAAGCACTCCCTTGGACGCATGGCTTTGGGCACATGCTTGGTGGAGCAGCGTTGTTTTCTTCCAGTTTTACCTCCTTCGTTCGTGAGCCTCGCCGATTTGGCCAGAGTGCCGCACACCCCGATTCTTGGCTTCGTAGTGTTTTCCTCTACCAAGTCTCGAGTGTTGAACACTCTTGTTGGTTGTGGAGGAGGAAGTCACTAGGCTAGTAGAGCCCGGAGCGGTGTGAGCCTTCTCCATTTAGGGGACTTCTATAGCAGAGTCTTGTGCCCGGGTACAGAGTCCTCCAGCTGCATATCCGCTATGACACTAGCAGGATATGCACAGCGAGCCTTCGGAAGCTAAGTCTTGCGTGACTTGTTTGGCTTTGATTTTGAGAGAGTAGAGTCGTCCTTCGAGAGAATCTCTTCGAACGCCTGCTGATCGAATTTTATGATCAGCATCTTCTGAGTACTCCCACATTGTCGGTTTCGATTGTGTCGCCACCTTCTCGTCGGAGAAAAGGTAGTCCCCAGCAGAGTCGCCATTTTTGTGGACACACAAAAAAGAAGAAGAAAATGTTGTCTTTTCTTTTATTGGCGCAAGGCACCACAAATCGAGTAAGCCTGAGAGATCCTGTGCTGCGGATCCCCAGTACAAAAAAAGAATTCTGGGGAATGGGACGATGGAGATCGAGCGGCAGTTGCGCCTTTACTCCGTTGACACTCCGATTACAAAAGTGGGAGAAAACCTAAGAAAATTGCTAACTCTCGGCTCACTGGCAAGAAGTGCAACAATTTGGCTCTTGAAAATGCTCTCTGTTCTGTGTGTTTGAAGAAGGAAGAGGCCCCCCTTTTATAGTCGTTCTTGAGTTGAAATGGTGTTATGTGTCCACATGAGAAACACGCTAGTTTTTATGTGGGCGCATAGTCCTACTTTGGATGCATAGGACGTAGGCGCATAAGCTGCGAGATCGTGGGTTGGTCGTGGCGTTAACGTGGCCGCATGCTTTGGTGCACGACTGCTCGTGGAGACTGACGTGGCCGTGCGCTTCGGTTTACATTTTGTTCATGGCTTTGACTGAGTCAGGCTTGGGCGCATAGCCATGTCTCAGGCTATGCGCCCTTCTTCCGGGGGAGTCTTGGGCTATGAAACTTCACCGGCTGGGCGCATGAAGTTACACTGGCTGGGCGTATAAAGTTTGTACAGACTGGGCGCATGATGCTTCGTTGGCTGAGCGCATGGAGCTCCTAACTTGGGCGCATGGGGCTTCACTGACTTGGGCGCATGAGGCTTTATTTGCTGAAAATTTTTCATGCTTCTACAACATCGATGGGGAGGCGCGCCGTCAGAATCTAGGGTTTAGAAGTTTGAGGCTTGAGGTCTCTGTCTTCTCTCACATATATATGAACACGCATTCTGGACGGGTCAGGGTTGGTATGTGCTACATACGTGGGGAAAAACTACTGTGTTGGGCCCCTAGCTGTGGCTGGGCCTTGGGCTAAGTTTGCTTTGGTTTAATTCTCTATCAATTAATATATATATAATATTGGAAAAACCCCCACTTTATTCATAAAAGGTGCAAAATGTCAAAGCCTTTACAAGTAAGCTACCAGCCGCAAGCAGCCAGGCCAAAAAGTAAACAACCCAAAAAAAGAAAATGATGGGCTACTAGAGGATAGTGTCCCAGAAAGGCTCTGACCATGCGAGCACATCACTCGGATCTTCCGACACTGTCGAAGGGTCTCCCTAATGAGCTGGATTCCGGAGTATTGATGGCCTTCGTATCTGGTCTTATTCTGATTCTTCCATAAGACCCAGGTAGCCGCCGCTGCAACGATCTGATGGTCGTGGGAACGAAGGCCCAGCATACCAGGAGATCGTTGAAGCACCCACTCCTATGGTTCTTTTCGCACCGATCTGAGAGAGCCCTTCAAACCTGAGTCGTGAGCTCCCCTAACAGAAGATATGATCGATGGATTCATTCTTGCGTTCCGAGCAGCATGTACATGCGGGCGCAAGGCTAAACCCGATGGTGGTGAGGGTGTCGTCGGAAGGCAATTTCTTGTGGAACGCTCTCCAGAAGAAGAAGAACCAATTTTTAGGGATACATGTATGCCAAAATGCGACGATAATAGGTGCAGGCGTCCCACGCCATGTACCATGCATCTAGCCGACTTCACTGAAAATTATCCGGAGGGTTTGGCCGACCATCTCAGCACTTCAGGCTCATCATCCAGTTTAAGGTTATTGCTGCGGATGCGCTCTTCAGCCTCCGTCCTAGCCCACTCTCAGATCTGGTACCAATTCTAATCATTTCTAGAGAAGTCCCATAGGTCCTTGATCCTGCTGTTCCCCGGAGCATTCAACTTATTTAGCACAGTGTCTCCCACCCAACGTTCTAGGAAAGCTGGGATTCGCCATTACCAGTTGAAGTTTGATCATCGGTTCGGTGAGGGATCGCCCCTCTAGAATCCGCCGCCAGGCGACGGATGATCGACAATTGGAGATGGCCTGTGTCGGGTGAATATGCTTGAAGTATCTGGATTTTATGAAATCGGCCCATAAACTCTGGCTCGTATGGAGCTTCCACCACAGCTTCATAGAGAAGGCATCTACAATATGGGATAGTTTGGAGAAGCCCAGACCTCCTTCTTCCGTGGGCCTAGCCATAGAATCCCAACTGGCCCAGTGATGTTTGTCGTGTCCGTCACTGTGACCCCAAAAGAAGTTGCTAAAGATACTTTCCAGGGAGTCTAGAACTTTCTTGGGAAGAGAGCATGCAGCAAGGGTACATATAGGGATAGAGGTGAGCACGTGCTTAACGAGAATCATCTTGCCCCCCGTAGATAAGGTAGTGTTATACCACCCATGAAGTTTTTTCCTGATCTTTGAAATCAACACATAAAATATGGCGATGTTCGATCTTTCGTACACTAGGGGACATCCTAAGTACATAAAAGGGGGTTGTTCGACTGAGAATGAGGTGATATTGGATATGTTGATAGCATGCTCTATCTTGATGGTGTGGTGGGCATATATGACGCACTTAGCGGTGTTGACCTTTTTACCGAAGCATCTAGAGTATTTCATGAGCGAGTTGTGGACCACCTCCGCCGACCCAGCATCTCCAGAGGAGAAGATAAGAATGTCGTCAGCATAGGCCAGATGAGTAATGATAGGACACCCGCTGACCGTGTGAAATGTTAGAAGTTTGGGATTCTGGTAATGTTGTTCTACTGTCTGCTCAGAGCGTCGGCTGCTATGATGAAGACAGTGGACGACAAAGGATCTACTTGTCTGACCTCACGGCTGGCTTTGAAGAAGCCTTCCGATTGTCGTTGATCACCGTGGAGAACCATGAATTGCTGATCGATCTGCAAACGATATTGGTCCAAGTTTTCGAGAATCCAAATGCCCTGAAAACCTAAATCATGAATTGCCAGTCAAGTCTACCGTACGCTTTCTCCATGTCCATTTGATGGCGATGTTTTCCCCCTCGCCCGGAGTTTCATGCAAGTAATTAACTCGTGAGCCTGCATAATATTATCCTGAATGTTTTTGCCCTTGACGAAGCCACTCTGCTCCTCCGAGATAATCTTGGAGAGAATATCTGACATGCGCGACGCAATAATTTTGGATATGATCTTGTTTGTGAATACAGAGGCTGATGGGCCGGAAGTCCCGAAACGTCTCTGGGTTGTTTTTTTAGGAATAAGGTTAAGATTGGCACTCAAATGGTTCTAGGGTAAGTCGCTCCTTGGAAGAATGCTGTAACCGCCTCATGAATGTCTTTTTGATGATATCCCAGCAGACCCTGAAGAATATGCTCGTGAATCCGTCTGGGCCTGGCTTCTATGAGCATCCAGAGCCCAAACCGCATCTTTCACTTCCTTTGGATGGAAGGAGTTCCAGTTGGTTGTTGTCGACATCGTCGATAAAGTGGGTGATCTCAGCCAGGAGGGAGTTGTCTCTGTAAACCGTCTCTTTGGTGAACAATTTGGAGTAGAAGTTTGCCGCTTCCCTTTGGATGTCCCTTTGTCTGTGAGAATGTTGCCTGCGTCATCAGCAATCTGATGAAGGGTGAGTTTCTATCTGTGGCCGTTGATGCAAGCGTGGAAGTAGCTCGAGTTTTTGTCTCCCTCACTATCCCATTTAAGCCTCACTTTTTGCTTCCAGAAGTCGGTCTCAACCTTCACCCAAAATTTGAGGTTGGTTTTAGTGAGGTTCAAAGCCGCTCTAGCCTCCGGAGATCGATCAATGACCACTAGAGCTTCGGCTCGAGTGACATCATCCTCGGTAATCCGAACTTCTTGAAAAATGTCCCCGAACGCCTGCTTACTCCAAGCCGAGAGAGCCTAATGCGTGGTTTTTAGTTTTATTGGCGATATGAATCAGAGGGTCGTTGGAGTCCTCATTGGCCCAGGCCTCCTCAACCACGCGCTTGAACTAGGGGTGAGTGGTCCAGAGGTGAAGGAAGCAGAAGTTCTTTTTGATCCTGGCCGATTTGTTTTTCACTTCAACCAACAGAGGGGCGTGATCTGATTCAGTAGTATTGTGATGGTAAAGTTTGGATGAGAATTCGGAATCCTGCCAAAGGATATTAGAGAGAGCTCTATCCAGCCGGGAGTATTGCCGCTGTCACCTTCCTGTATATTGCACCATGTGAAGGTGCTGCCAGAGAACTGAAGGGGTTGGAGATAGGCGTTGAAAATAAAGTTATTAAAATTCATCATGGCTGAGTGGGGCGGAGGTCGCCCACCAGTTTTCTTCTTTCTGCAGGTGATTGCATTAAAATCTCTAATGCAGAGCCAAGGGGTGCTGTGTAGTGCCCCGTCCCGCTCAGTCAATCGGAGGAATCAAAACGCGACGGCGTTCGGACTTAGCCTTGCAACGGCTTGCTCGTAGACATCGCTCAGGTGGGGTAGTTTCGGTGAACTTGCCTCATCTTTGCCTTCACATAATAATACGCATGTTTTCAACTTGCACAAGTAGGCTTAATAATAAAAGAGATGAATCCACATAGCTAAAGGAAATAATCCCGACGGGTCGAAATGAGTTAGAACATGGAAAAAGGTCCAACGGTCGGCTTAGAGTTGATGCACGGCGTGTTGAAAATGACACTTGGTCCTTTGTCCGTGGCTTGGGAGAAGGAAAGTTGGTCTCTGACACAAATTTATGAAATAGCCTAAGTCATAGGCGTCGCCTGCGTGAATGCTTGTTAAAGGATGCACGGTCCCGTCGAATTGTCCCGACACTTGAGTTGGCCTAAGTCATAGGCGTCCACGTAAATGCTCGACAAAGCATGCACGTTTCCATAACGCAAGGCTTGGAATAGCCTTTGCTCGTCCTTGAGCTAAGTTATAGGCTCGATTAAGTTAGGCAAAGTTACGTCGATCGAATTAAGTCATTTCTAGTGCTGTCCCGCTCTTTCTGCGGTTGTCAGGTTAAATAGTCCCACGATCCTAAAGCCCGTCATATGAAGTATGACTTGGGTGATAGCGTCGCAGATCGAAAGTCGGTTTGAGACACGATGGCACGGTCCTAGAGTTTTAAGGCACGGGCTACGGTTTATTGAGTTTGGAAAGTGTTGCAAATAGTTGTTCTTGAGTTGAGTAAAAATGATAGGGCAAGAAAGAAGCTCGCGACTACAGGTCGTCGAGACAAGATCTCAGAGGTGAGACGTATTGAACTTGGCCCTGAAAGAGATGATAACACTAGAGGTGGAATGATTGTGTGAGACGTCAGTTGAGTCGAGTCTTGCATGGTCATGGACAACTTGTCGACAAGGTTGAGTTTCTTCGAACGGTAGCCCGACGGAAGGGGACCGGTTCTTGAGAAGCATCATTAGCACGTGTTGGATGACCGCACAAGTTAGCGCAGAGGCTTGCCAGCGGGGCTAGCTACCCACCTGGCAAGGGCGGCCACCTAACAAGCTGAAGGAGACCAGGATGGCTTGGGAGTCAGTGACCAAATCATATAGATGAGTCGGCATGGCGACAATCCGCGTGTGTGCCTTTGGATTGAGTTGAGTTGTTGAATGTGTGTGTACAGTTGGAATACAATGTTTGGTCCTAAGATGTGGCATCAATAGGCGACGTGCTTCGGCATGAGATGTGGCTTCGAGTCTAATGTTGTCAGCATATAAGTCGCATAGTTTGGATGTGAGTTGTCCTGAATCTAAGTCAGGAAAGGCCGCAAGGCAAACTTGGTCGAGTGACACTAACATTCACAAGTCTTGATTGGGTCAGTTGGTAATCAAAGTAGCAAGGGCCGCGAGGCGGCGATATGGTTGAGTCGCACATAGTTACGAGGCACGGCACAAAGGATTGTAGCACAGTCACACGGGAATGGAGCCTCATCACGTAGTTGCGTCTCTGATTTTGGCCGAAAGGCAAGCACGACTTAATAGGTTAACTTTGTTTGAGTCGACATTGTTGTGCAAGCACGGATGGTCTAAAGACATAAATAGGCAAGGCGTCGGTCATAAAACTGATCCTAAGGCAAGAATAGAAAGACAATACAAAAGGGGACTATGTTGCACAAAGTAAAGTAAACGTGTTGGTTTTGTATGGGTGGACGAGGAGCTCATCCCACCAGTACAGTTGAGTACTGACACCCATATAGTTTACATGTGCAGGCACAGGTAGAAGCTCGTGACGCGGGGCTCGCTTGGATGCATCGAAGCATGAGTTCCTTGGCGACTCGAAGCATGCAGCCGCATGGAGTAAAGACTTATACAGGACATAATGTATGGACATCGCCTTCCGAAGCTTCCGCTGGATCAAGACTTGTAATTGAGAGATGAGAGAGAGCTGAGTGAACTTGTAAAATAGAAGAGTGAGCTTGAGTGATTATAATCTTGGCCTGACGCCCCAATGTAATCGTTGTTTCAATATCAATAAAGAGCTTCTTTGAATAAATTGTGTTTTGATTCAAATTTCCGCTGCTATTATTCAATGTCTTTGCATGGGACTTCTGTGCGACGACCCCGTCGTAGTCGCTGAAATCGGCCGTTATGGAACCCGCCTTGCACGAGCGCAATCTAGGCTCGTGCGGCATCACGCCTTAGCGAGGACGATCGCTCCTACGGGAGCAGGGTAACATAATGGTATCAGAGCACGGCTTTACGTCCTTGGACTATCGATTGAATTCTTTAACTCGTTGTTTTCGCAAACTCTGTTGCTTCCGTAAGTTGATATTATTGGTACGCTCTCTCTCAATTGTCCCACGGGATGTCCATACAATAAGTCTATCTATTTTGCAAAACATAGGAGAACAGTTTTTGACAACAAAATAAAAAGATGCTTCGCGTAAGCACAGTTGGCTAAGTCGGGCTGGGCATATACACCAAAGTTGCGTCGACCTTAGAAAAGTCGAGTACGGGAATTGAATTATGTCGGACGAGAATGAGTTGAACTCGATTGAGTAAAGTGAGATGACTATCAATAAGGGTACTAGCGAGCGACGATAACGTCGATACGATATAGATGAGCGTGGTTGGAATTCGAGGAATGGTTCGAACGGGATTTAAAGAAGTGGATTTTGATTCGAATAATAAGTTGAGGATTTGTTGAATGACTTCATCCCTGAGTGGTGTATGCGATAGCCTCAGGGATATCGATCGATTGATTAAGGAAATTGATGTTGTGAATGATTTGAGGGATAATGATCGAACTTGAATATAAATGTCGATGAGATTATCCAGTCGGACGATAGCATCCGCACACGACTCAAATTTGGTTGCAAACCAAGATCGTCAAGTTACGTATATCGTCGATGGTATTGAGGTATCAAAGATGATATGCGATAACTCGGGGGTACTCTGACTCGGCAAATGACGATCGTGCAAGTGTTATTGTTCGGTTGATACAATACTTAGGATTTTGACCGAGATGAATGTTGGATGAAAATGATTGTGTCTTGATGTTACGCAGAAAACCACAACGTCGATCTTGTCTTGCGCGAGCGCAACTCTAGCCTCGCCCATGCGTTGCGTCGGGTTTGGGGCGATCGTTCTGCGTGAGCACTGACATGGTGATTCATGTCGCGGGAATGATCGAACTCGAAAATCAGGATGCAGCAACGTTGATTGTCTCGACTTGTTGGCTTGATGCGAAGGTGACTCGAGGATTGTAGGACTTATGATTGAGAATGAGTGAAACTTGAGGATTGAGTAGGTCCAATCGCGCATCGAGAATGAATTAGTCTGGACACAAAACAAGAGTTACGTCCCGATGAGAATGATTATCTCGTGGGAGCGTGCATGGTGATTCGTGCCACCGTGGATAATCTGACTCGCGTGAGATCGGGCGCAACGTATTGTTAAGTCGGACGACCTTGTGATCGATTTCGTGAATTGGATAAATGACTTAGGGAGTATGGAATGAATCATGATTTAGCGATGAATTGTGTCGTAGCGTGCTTAACTTGAAGGATTGTTGGTAGATTATGTCGAACGTGTACGAAGAGATAGACTATATGAAACGGCTTGATAAACGAGCGATATGTTCATGTCGAGGATTGGTTGAACGTGAGTTATCGTAGGATGGCTTTGCTGAACGACTCAGACCCCGTGCGACAAAATGTTGGGATGTGTGTAGGAAATCTATGCTCCAAGTTTAGAAATCGGTGTGAGCTTGGGGAGAAAGACCCTGTATTATCAATTTGGTTTGACCTTAGGATGGGGTCAGTGTTGATATTGTTGTTTGGGAACTATGATTCCAATACTGACAAAAAAACATAGCCTAGCGGTTAGGCAGACGTTCGAGTGTGAAGTAGTAGGATTTGTGGAGACCCACTCGCGAGTATCGGTTGACATGCATGTATATCAGGGACACTTGAATGCGTGCACGATCCGACTCGAGTGGTGATGGCGGGATTCGCTATCACAAGGCTTGGTTGAAATGCACATATTTTAGGGACGCCTAAGATATGTGCACGATCCATACTAAGTGATACGTTGAATTCAAGTGAGGCTTGAGGAACATGAAAGTGTCGAGGATTTTGAGATCGTAAGTTTTGAAGAAAGGATTGAGGTTAGCACGAGCGTGGCTCGGATTTGAGAAATGCATAGGCGTAGTGTGTGCGAGAGTTCGTGAATGTTGAGTAAAGTGATAGGTCAATAAGTAAGTACTCAGTTATTTCGAGGACGAAACTTTTTCTGAGTGGTGTATGATGTAGTGCCCCGTCCCGCTCAGTCAATCGGAGGAATCGAAATGCCGACGGCGTTCGGACTTAGCCTTGCAATGGCTTGCTTGGAGACATCGCTCAGGTGGGATAGTTTCGGTGAACTTGCCTCATCTTTGCCTTCACATAATAATATGCATGTTTTCAACTTGTACAAGTAGGCTTAATAATAAAAGAGATGAATCCACATAGCTAAAGGGAATAATCCCGACGGATCGAAATGAGTTAGAACATGAAAAAGGTCCAACTATCGGGTTAGAGTTGATGCACGGTGTGTTTTGAAAATGACACTCGGTCCTTCGTCCCGTGGCTTGGGAGAAAGAAAGTTGGTCTCCGACACAAAGTTATGAAGTAGCCTAAGTCATAGGCGTCGCCTGCGTGAATGCTTGTTAAAGCATGCACGGTCCCGTCGAATTGTCCCGACACTTGAGTTGGCCTAAGTCATAGGCTCGCCCGCGTAAATGCTCGACAAAGCATACACGTTTCTATAACGCAAGGCTTGGCATAGCCTTTGCTCGTCCTTGAGCCAAGTTATAGGCTCGATTAAGTTAGACAAAGTTACGCCGATCGACCTAAGTCATTTCTAGTGCTGTCCCGCTCTTTTTGCGGTTGTCAGGTTAAATAGTCCCATGATCCCAAAGCCCGTCATATGAAGTATGACTTGGGCGATAGTCACGTAGATCGGAAGTCGGTTTGAGACACGATGGCAGGGTCCTAGAGTTTTAAGGCACGGGCCACGGTTGATTCATTGAGTTTGGAAAGTGTTGCAAATAGTTGTTCTTGAGTTAATAAAAATGATAGGGCAAGAAAGAAGAATGCTCGCGACTACGGGTCGTCGAGGCAAGATCCCAGAGGTGAGACGTATTGAACTTGGCCCTGAAAGAGATGATAACACTAGAGGTAGAATGATTGTGTGAGACGTCAGTTGAGTCGAGTCTTGCATGGTCATGGACAACTTGTCGACAAGGTAGAGTTTCCTCGAACGGTAGCCCGACGGAAGGGGACCGGTTCTTGAGAAGCATCATTAGCATGTGCTGGATGACCGCACAAGTTAGCGCAGAGGCTTGCCAGCGGGGCTAGCTACCCACCTGGCAAGGGCGGCCGCCTAACAAGCTGAAGGAGTCCAGGATGGCTCTGGGAGTCAGTGACCAAATCATATAGATGAGTCGGCATGGCGCAATCCGCGTGTGTGCCTTTGGATTGAGTTGAGTTGTTGAATGTGTGTGTATAGTTGGAATACAATGTTTGGTCCTAAGATGTGGCATCAACATAGGCGACGTGCTTCGGCATGAGATGTGGCGTCGAGTCTAATATTGTCAGCATATGAGTCGCATAGTCTGGATGTCAGTTGTCCTGAGTCTAAGTCAGGAAAGGTCGCAAGGAAAACTTGGTCGAGTGACACTAACATTCACAAGTCTTGATTGGGTCAGTTGGTAATCAAAGTATCAAGGGCCGCGAGGCGGCGATATGGTTGAGTCGTACATAGTTGCGAGGCACGGCACAAAGGATTGTAGCACGGTCACACGGGAATGGAGCCTCATCGCGTAGTTGCGTCTCTGATTTTGGCCGAAGGGCAAGCATGACTTAATAGGTTAACGTTGTTTGAGTCGACATTATTGTGCAAGCACGGGATAGTCTAAAGACACAAATAGGCAAGGCGTCGGTCATAAAACTGATCCTAAGGCAAGAATAGAAAGACAATACAAAAGGGGACTATGTTGCACAAAGTAAAGTAAACGTGTTGGTTTTGTATGGGTGGGCGAGGAGCTCATCCACCAGTACAATTGAGTACTGACACCCACATAGTTTATATGTGCAGGCACAGGTAGAAGCTCGTGGCGCGGGGCTCGCTTGGATGTGTCAAGGCATGAGTTCCTTGCGACTCGAAGCGTGCAGCCGCATGGAGTAAAGACTTATACAGGACATAATGTATGGACATCGCCTTCCGAAGCTTCCGCTGGATCAAGACTTGCAATTGAGAGATGAGAGAGAGCTGAGTGAACTTGTAAAATGTGAGAAGAGTGAGCTTGAGTGATTGTAATCTTGGCCTGGCACCCCCAATGTAATCGTTGTTTCAATATCAATAAAGAGCTTCTTTGAATAAATTGTTTTTTAATTCAAATTTCCGCTGATATTATTCAATGTCTCTGCATGGGACTTCTGTGCGACGACCCCGTCGCAGCCGCTGAAATCGGCCGTTATGGAACCCGCCTTGCACGAGCGCAATCTAGGCTCGTGCGGCATCACGCCTTAGCGAGGACGATCGCTCCTACGGGTGCGGAACGTGACATGCTGCAGTGACTACGTTAAAGGGCAACTAGTTCGCTCCAGAGCTGTTTGCGCTCTCCAATATCACAGCTGCCGTGTACGGCAGACAGGATGGCCCTCTTGGGTAAAAGCGGATGTTCTACCCAGCACGAGAGAGCCTGATTCGAGTCCTGTATGACTCCGAGTCTGACTTCCGACGAACAGAGAATCCAGATGTCATGTCTGCCCGCTATGGCGAGTTTAAAGCCTAATTGCAGCTTAATGGCCTTAATCTTCTTGGGAGGGATTTTAGGTTCTATGATGATAAGGATATCGATCTTGTGGATTTTGTTGAGGCTAAAAGATGCCTCATGGTTGGTTTGTTAGCCAGGCAACGAACATTCCAGGATAGGATGTTCAGCATTAATGTTTCTTAGAGGAGAGGTGTTTGGTCTGCCTTGCTACAGACCTGGTGCGTATGCCCGTAGACTCGGATACATCTTTTTGATCAGATTTTTTGGCATTGGTATTTATCTGGGTATCCAACATTATGGCAGATTCGGTGTGTGGTTCCCTAGCAAGGGAGATGGATGAGTGACGTTGTCAAGTAAATCTCCAGCAGTGTCCAGGCTGAGTTCCACCGGAGAGATGAGGGGATGTCCTCGAGGCTGTCGTTGGGATCAGCAACCGATAGAGGGTATCCTACGGCGAGGACTTGTCGTCCCCTAAGGATCTGATCTGGTCCTAAGATAGCAAGGACTCCGTCAATGGAAGAATCGTGACTCGTGAGTAGGTTAGCTGAAGGGGATACGTGATAGGGACTCGATACCGAAGAGGACCCCCTGGGATCCTTCTCTCTCTCGGATTCCCTGGGATTCTTCGGCTCTGTCTCTGAATCTGGAGATTCGTGTGGGTCTACGAGGAGGGCGGCAGTGTCATCACAGCCAGAAAGAGCATCGAAGCTGTTCCATAAGATAGGAGACGGGGGTGTGTAAGGGATCATCGCTCGACCAGGAGGCTCGGATGACTCGTCCTTGTTAGTTTCTAATCTGATGTGGGAGTTGGGAAGGAGTAACAGGGGTGATTGAGCCAGATGATTGTGTGACATTCTTCCATCCGTTGGGCTGTACTTCGACCAGATTTCTTCTTGAGTTCTGGGTGGAGACGGAAGCAATGAGTCGTAAGGTGTCCACGCAGGTGGCAATGGTTACAGAATAGGATGTGGTTATCGTATACTAATTGCTGGGTGTGCGTCTGATTGCTAGCTCGATATGTGTTTGGGAGGTTCTATGGTGAGATCAAGCTCAAGACAGATCTTGGCATAATAGGCTTTGGTGAGGTTGCTTGTTTCCGCAGCCGAAGCCACGTAAGTCCCAAAGGAATTGGCTATGCATTTCAAAGCTGCCGAGACGAAGCAGATAAGGGGGGTTAGGTAGGGTCACCCAGACCGCCACTTTAGCAGAGTCAACTTTGGTGCTGAAGTCCGGGGACCACCTGATAATCTTCATCTGGTGAGAGTCAACAGTGCAAGTACCCTTGGACCACACAGCGTGGTGGTCAGTAACAGAGGAAAGGTGGAGCAGAATATGCCTGAGGTCTAGAGGAGCCACCCGGTAAACCGTAAGCTTCCAACTAGCAATGAACTCCTGCACTCGGCTGAGCTTGGGACAGTCCAAAGAGAATTTGAGCACAAAGGTGTGGAGGAAAGAGTCGGACAGCGATGCCATCTCCTGAACAGAGAAGGGGACGTAGACAAGGAGGTTGGAGAAGGATAAGGAACCTCAGGGAGGGGAAAGTCCTGAAACTGAAACCCCGACGCTGCCGCCCCGTCTGATCGCAGCTTGTCTGCGAAGGAGGGCCTCAGGTTAGCGATGGCCGATAGAACGGGCTGGATGCCGCTGGGGATTTGGGTCGCGTGTCGCGAATCACCAAACGGGCGAGAGGATGGCTCCGAGGGAGGCATGATAGCAAGCAGATCATCTGGGGAGGAAGATCCATCGGAGTAATGGGAGACGCCTTCTCACGGGGAGTGGCTCCACCTAATATGGGGGCATTGGATGCCGCCCAACTAGTGGGAGGGAAGCACGAGACGACAGCTCCAGAGGGGTAGCAGAGGGGCAGATAACGCCACGACAGGGGTGCCGGCAAAAGCAGAAGGGGGTTGCGCCAGGGCTGTGCAAGTCGGTGGTGGCGCTAGGAAGGCACAGAACACAGGTTGTGCCGGGGGCACAACCCAAGAGTGGGTTAGGTGGATCCTCTGGACGAAGATAATCCCCGGGTCACCCAAACGGAGAGGAGCACAAGGCTGCCTCCGCGCCTACAGAGGCACCGGGAGAGCGGAGAGAGGGAGCTGGCGCAGTATGGGGCGCGGGAGCCCAACCAAGGAGGAGGGATGGTCCACCCAGGATGGGAGAAGGGCGCAACCTGGGTAGAAGGGGGCCCCGGGAAAGGATAATAGGCGCAACCTGCTCCTGCCAGAGGAGGCACGGGACCCGAGGGGCTCATAAGAGGGACATTACCGGCGTGGGTAGACAACAAGTGCTCGACACCCGCACGCGCCACGGTCTCCGACGTCGGACCCAAGAGTGAGGCAGTACGGAATACGAGCAGAGATCCGGTGGGATCGCATGCGTCACCACGTGGCCAGGGGGTCCAGGGATGGACCGCGCCAATATGGGACGCCACCTGGACAGGAACGGCCTAGGTGTGGACTACGCCAGAAGAGGTCAACATCCCCACAGGGGACTTGCCTGCGCCATAGAGGGTCAACCTCCCAAAAAGGGGCTTGACCGCGCCATGAGGGGTCAACAACCCCAAATGGGGCTTGACTGCGCCAGGAAGGGACGTGACCCCCTACGGGGGTGCTGGTCCCGATAGGCCGCATGCTGACAACTCACAAATCGAATTCGAACAGGGACAAGTGGGTGGGCGAGAAGATGGCTCGTGAAACGAGGAGGGGAGGGTGCTAATCCGCCCCGGCGCCTCCGAGATGGAGGACCCGGAGAAGAAGCAAGTCCCGGAGGCTGTACGGCACCGGGGACCAGAGACTGAGCGGACGGAGGGCTGGAGCGGCGCCCGGACCTACTCTGATGGGCGGCACGGCCAACTCCGCGAGGCTGCGGCCGACGAGCAATTGCTGCTCGGGGACCACGATGGGGGACGACGAGGGAGGCATCGATGGTGACGTGAAGGAGGGCAGCGGAGGAGAAGGACGACCGCAAACCGGCTACAAATGGCCTCCTCGACGGGAAGGCCAGAAGACGGGATCGAAGGAGGTTGGAAGGTGGCATGGTCGAGGATGGGGAACGGTGGAGGGAGGGGCTGTTTACTAACAGCGACGACGGAGGGAGAAACATGGCGAGGAAGAAGCAGATGGGAGCGCCTGAAGGAACAAGCTCATTGCAGTTATATATATATATATATATATATATATATATATATATATATATATATATATATATATATATATATATATATTCTAACCTTTCTAGCTAAAATATAGACATTTATTAAATAGGCAAACATATGAAGGTTTATACAATCTAAATCCCCCAACTCTACAAATATGTTAAGAAAATCATTTACCATATTATCAACTAAAATATTACATTTATTATATATAAACAAGAACTTCGTATATAACCATAATTTGTAAAATGGCCTACTAGGCCACAAAATAAAATAAACTAGATACCAACCATACATCTACATAGATGTCCTTAGACACACTACCCGAGTACATGGGCTTGGGCTTGGTTAAGGTCAAGTCCGGACCAGTTTGGTACAACCTTGTCTTCTATACGTCAATAAATTAATTAATAAATAATTAAGACATCTATAGAGGTTAAGTCACAACTTGGCCTAGTTTTCTGTCACGATCCGCACCCGCTTTTCGGACGCGAGCTCGTGAGCAAGCCAGCTACGTATCGAGCGAACTCCAGTCCACTCGAGTACGTATAAGTTGTCCAGAGTAGGGTATCATGTCTAGTCTAAACTATATCTCAATCCACAGGAATCATATAAACAAGAATGAACACTATGTGTCGTGGTCTGCAGCCCACTAGCATATATGTCCGATGAGACTCCAAGAAAACAACAAGAGTCTCTAAACTGAATCAATAAACAGGATAACTCATGATAAGGAATGTAGAGCACGAAAGGATAACAAACGTAATAATGATACCTGAATCCCACAAGAACTTTAAATCCTCCGTCATCCAGAACTAGCTAACTCCATGCAATCGCTAAACCTGAAGAGATCATCAGATCCTCAGAGGACATCGCAAGATACATAATATACATGCCTATCTAACATTTTTATCATGCTTAAGAAAATAAACAAGAAAAATAGGAACACGACAAATGACTACTAACGAACACACGAACACTAGAACAACTACGTAAATGAACTGCCGAGCGAACAATGAACACGAGATCAATGGGAGAACCAAACCCTCATCCTGCGTGTGGACTCACGGGTTTGAACTAAGCACTAACCCTCGTCCCGAGTGTGGACTCTCTGGTTAGTTCACGGCAAGGCACCCTCGTGTGAGACTCGTCTCACAGTATCGGTATTTATATCGGATACGTATTATATAGTCTATTTTGTATTTTCTTGATTTTCGTAATGCTTTAAAATTTTTCTAACTTATAGATTTCCTTCTTGGCCGGCATATCGCCAGTATACCGGAGTATACCGACGGCATACCGTCCAGACAGATTTTCCATATTTTAGATATTTTCGATTTCAGATATTTTTATGAATAGTGTTTTCGATATTTTCTTGAATAGTATTTTAGATATTTTGATGAATAGTATTTAGATATTTTTATGAATAGTGTAGATGCACTCTATTATCCAATGGATATTTGGTTTTGTTTGAATGGCCATGATTGACTTAGATTTTCACATGGATCACCATCCGACGGCTAAGATTAATTTCCCCTTCTGTATATACCATTTTACTCTCTCTCCTCTCTTTTCATTCTTTTTACTCTCTTCATTTCTTCTTTCCTCTCTCCCCCTTGGAGCTTGCCAAGAGCTTGGCCTTGAGGCCTTTGGTGTGGTGTCTAACCCCCCTAGGAGGAGGAGTAGAAGATTAGGCTTGGAGCTTAACCTAGGCAAGTACATCTTGCCAAATCTATGAACCATATTGTTTTGTTGTCATTTTTTTTGTTTTCCTTGGTATTAAATGCTTAAAATTTCCCAAACTCATTTTTGTTAAATATGTTTTCCTTATGATTCTCGTATATATGCATGTTTTCCAAAATTTGTTTAAATAAGGTTTTGATTTTCTGTTAAAGCCCAATATGGACTTAGTAGAAAACTTGGTATCAAGAGTGATACTAGTGTTACCATCATGTATCGTGGTCACATATACATATATGAGGCCCTCATATAGTTTGCATATCATGCATTTTGAGTTTGGTGGCAATCGAAACCCGTTTCGGTGTCCCGAAGACCTCTGTTTGAGAGTATTTTGAGGTATTGATCTATCAAATGTTTTGATTTATGAAAACTAATACTCCCATGTTGTAGGGAATTCAATTCTATACAATTTTGACTTTTGAAAATTCGAATTTCGATTTAAAATAAAATTTTTATGGACGAAACAAGTTTTGAGTTCAAAAATCAACTTTCTGTGACGGTTCGAAAAATCCGTCGGAAATCCGCAGAAATTCGTCGGAAAATCCGAACTTGCACCACAAAAATTGCTGTGACACATCGAAAAATCCGCCGAAAATCCGTAATAATCCGCCAGATAATACGGTTAGGCTGTTTTTGTCTGTTTTTCCCGTTTCTATCCATTTTTGTCCGTTTTTGATATTTTCTTCGTTGTTGTAATGATTCTTAACATGATTAGATGATCTTGCATAGTTAGAAAATGATTGTACACCCTATATACACTTGACACTAGCACATGTTCAATCATTTTCCATGAAATGTACTTAGCTTAAATTATTGTTTCCCATATGCCATGATATATCTTTTGATAGATTCTTTCTTACAAGCTATGATAATTGTTACATGTCTTCCTTGCTTACATGATAGTGGCCCGCCGTGGCGCACTCTTCTTACATGTCTTCTTTGCTTATTAGATAGTGAACCGTCGTGGTGCACTCTTGTACATGTCTTTCTTTGCTTACATGATAGTTGCATGTCATGGCGCACTCCCTATAGTGGCTCGTCGTAGCGCACTCCCAGCTTCTAGTTTATTATATTTCTTGTTGTGGCTTGTTATGGTGCACATTCTCTCTTTTGTCCAGTCTTGCATGTCTTATGTCTAGGATGGATTCTGCAGCATGCCACACCCAGAATCCAAGAAATGGTAAGGATTATATAACTAGATTGATCATTAGAACATGGGTGGGGAGGATTTCCCAGTTACCTGTTGCCTTTGGTCTAGGTCATTATAATATTTTAATTTAAGGGTTTGGAGCTATCCGTCAAGATGAGAACTCTCCCAACTTCACCGTCGCGTGGGAGGACAAGGATACACATGTAATCACTTCCCGGTATGACCAACAGGTGGCAGCAGGCAGGTAACCGGACTTGGAATTCTCAAACTTGCATTTGTTAGTAATTAGGATTGTGACAACCCTAGTTAGCTAATGTATAAAGTCGTACTCATTGCTTGGCAGTGACTATTGTATGGAGTCCAGTCAGTCTAGTTTGTCTAGGTACCGTCCGAATTTGTTTATTTCAGTACATCTTCGTTTATGCTTTACTTTTACCGGTAAATGATTAGATACTAAAGTTCTGTTCAGGAGAAGGATTACAACCCCGGTCCTTGTTTGGTTTACGGGTTGTAACTTGGGTTTCAGAATAGTTCCTAAGTCATCTTATCATTTGTCGTTCTATAGAGTATCTTACATGCTCATATGTCTCAGTTACCCTACATGCTCATATGTTCCAGTTATCTTACATGCTCCAGTTATCTTAACATGTTCACATGTTCCAGTTACTTAACATGCTTACATGCTCCAGTTATCTTAACATGCTCACATGCTCCAATTACTTAACATGCTCATATGCTCCAGTTACATAACATGCTCACATGCTCGTCTACTTAACATGCTCACATGTCTAGTTTATCTTTCATGTTCACATGCTTCCTTTTTCTTACATGTACACAGTTTACATTATGTCACATGTCCTTTACTTTATGCTACATGTTGCTTTACTTATTGTCTTTTCTATTCTCGGATAAGTGCATTGGTAGCGCACGAGTCTCAATTTGCTTTTAATTATTTCTGTCTCTATCCATTGCTATGATTTGCATGCTAGTTTGGCTTCCTTTGTGGTACTTGCTATTGGGGGTCTGACCCTACTGGTTTTGTATTGACCAGATCTGATAGAGGAGCCCGGAGGATCTTTCGTACCTTCCACTCGTTGGTGATTACCCAGAGCACCAGAGTACCTTAGTATATTTTCTATTTCATTCTCCACTAGTTATGTACATTATTTTTTTGGCGTTTAGCCTCCGAGCACGTGTTTAGCTCGTGATTTGGACTTGACATTTAGCCTACGGGCCTAAACATGATTTGCGTATTCTAGACTATAGCTAGAGCTTATCATGTATGACTATTACTCTTGCTAGTCTTCACTCTGTATTACTAGCTTCATGATCATTGATATATGATAGTTTGGGACGCTTTACTATTTTATATTCCAGTTGATCTTACTTCTTGTATATTGTTTACTGCCTGTGATTAAGATACCTAAGATTGTTTCACCTAGGATCGACTGTTGGCTTGTAGTAGTAACCCCCATCTATACAGCTTATACGCTACTTCGGAGTACTGGAGTACTTTGGTATACGTAGCTGGCCTGGTCCGTCCCTACTTGCCAGTATTCTGGTTCTAGGGCGTGACATAGGTCTTAGTGGTAGCCCACGCAGGTCTATTTATCAGATATGTAGGGGTTACTAATGTTTAGATATCTCAGTCACAATTCTCCTTTATTGATATCCTTTGTGTTATTCTATATCTCTGATCCTTTGACCTAATATCTGTCTTGATCGTTGATCTTTCATGTTCCCTCAATTTAATCCTTGTGTCCTTTAACTTTCAAGGGCACGGTTCTTATCCTTCCGATCATCTTGTTCGGGTTTTACCGATGGCAGTCAGTAATCTTCTAATAGGCCAGTTATGGAGGATCAGTCTCAGCATTCAGGGACAGAGTTCAGAGATGACCCGAGGGTGGAGGTGTCAATTCATCCTGATCAGCCAGCAGGGTCAGTCCTACCAGAGTCCAGCTTCACCAGCTACCCCGGCAGTCCAACAGTATATGGCTCAGGTACCATTTCAATAGCAGCCGGTTAGAGCAGCAGTTTCGAGACGTGGGCAGGCAGAGTTTGGTATGTTAGAGCAGGTTTTGGCTGAGGGGGTCATGTTGTAGGTATTGTCCTATTCTGCTTCCACTCTTATTTATCTCTTGGGTTACACATATTTGGCGAGTTTCTCGTCCCACTCTTCTGTCTTCGTATCGAGGCATGTGATAACTTTATTAGGTATCGACTACGAAG
>JANAVB010036418.1:740354-842854 GCA_029216955.1 Iris pallida
ACTCGTCCTTTCAGTTCTAATACAGCAAGTTTCGAACTGTGTATTCCGTATTTCATTTAGTAAAGTTAAGCTGCATGTTAAACCACACTGCTGGCACGGAACTCTACCGACTGTTACTGTTACTGAATCTGGGACTGGGGGAATAGTGTAGACGTTTATGACCAAAGCCCCTACTGAACTGACTGTGTTAGCTTACCCCTCTCACACACGGGGATAAGCTATATCGTATCGCTAGGATACTACTGATCAACCCAAGCCGGTCATAGACGTTTGCATATTCAAAACACACTGAACTGTTTTAAACTGCTGAAAATTGTTATTTTAAACTGTTTATCCTGTACTTTCCAATTACTATTTAAGATATGAGATGCATATTTCGTTCTTGCTCCCTCCTGACTGGAGACAACATTTTAGGTAACACTGAGGATGATGAGCTATATCATAATAGCTATTATGACCCGGTTTCCTACCCTGCGACGACCGGAGCCGTCTGGAGGACGTCGATCCAGGGACTACTGAACCAGATGTTTAGATAGTCTCCTTTCTGCATTTTCTTGGATCTTGTATTTTATTTCAGCATTTCCTTTCACAGTTGTACTTCTGAATATTTTATTTAATGAAGTTTCAAATTCCGAATAGAACAGTTGTGACAAATGTACTTGTGTTGTTGTGAATACCTGCAATGGAACAGCTTACTGCCGCCGTCTCACCACGGTGCAGGCTGGGCATGGTCCGGTTCGACCCATTAACTTGGGATCGGGTCGTGACATATTTTCAGTGGTGGCCCATGCAGGTCACAACAAACAACAACTTAGGAAAACTACCTAGAAACAATTAGAACACTAGAACATTGATTTGTCACGACATAGGTCGATTCATATATAAATAAATATTTTTGCTTGATTATAGACCGGTAGGCTACCTTGCTTATGTGTGCGTCCTAAACCTTCCAGAGAATGACCATTCACCAAATCCTGCTGGCGATGAGGTGTCATCTCCGGATCATACCCCATCTCCTCAACCAAGCCCAGGGTCCTTTCCCTCGCGGCTGTTTGACCTTCCTCATAGTGCATCCAGTGAAGTTTTTCCTACACTGGCGATTCCTACCTCATCTCAAACTGAGTTGTATTTCCTCGGTGGAGTATTCATTTTTGTTGCCCCACCAGTACCAGCAATCATCTTCCAAATGGTTGTCCTATTTCAAGAAACCTGGAGTTCCAGAAAGCACAAGATGAAGCCCGCAGGAACAGAAGAATATCACGAGAGAAGACATGAAGAACGTCAATGATGTAGCCTTAGTTATCTCCAACCAAGTTAGAGAAACTTTTGTCCTAGGAAGGATACCCCTGAATCTAGAAGATATTTGGGTCCCATCAAGTACTCTACTTTCCGGCAGTCTTGTCGTAAGAAGCTTTGGGCTTGTAACTATTGCAAGAGGCCTGGTCATCAGGCCGTTAGTTGCCGCAAGAGATTGGGACAATGTTTGGCATGTGGATCTACTGAACATCGGTAAAGGACTGCCCCTTATCTTTCCATCAAACCAGAGCTCATAACTCAGCAACACCTGTTAGGCCACAACCTAGGGACCCTCTTTTTATCCAGAAGACCCTGCCCCTTACAATAAGGCATGATGCATACTTGAGGTTCATAGAAAGGAAGCAGTTAGAGACTGCTCATGCAGGACCATGAAGAATAGTACCTAGAACCGCTGAATAGCATCATCTTTTTGGAAGTCGTAACAGGATGTCCTTAGATCAATCATAAGAGTTTTTGCTGTAATTCTCCACATGAATAGAAGTTTTTTTTTTTACACCCTTATGGCAGATGTTTTCCCTGATAGTCTCCCCGGATTATCTCAGATCTAGACATAGTATTCACCCCCGACCTAGTCCCCGGCTCTTTCCCTAAATTCTAAAGGATGTTACAGAGTCAACCCGAAGGTGGCCAAGAAGATGAAGGACCAGATCAATGAAGGCTCTAGGATTTTTTCAGAGTGGAACTTCACCTTAGGGAGTATCTATCTTGTTTGTGCCCCAGAAGGATGGAACAACGGATGTACATCGATTATCAGACACTAAAGAATAAGTACTCTCTGTCCGGATCGAGGATCTGTTTGATCTGGTTGTGGGAGTTAGGGTATTTTGAAGTTTGACTTAAGATTTGACTACCATCAAATCAAAGTCAGGAAAGAGGACATTTCCAAGACGGCGTTCAAACACCAAGTATGGGAAGTTTTCTTTGGTCAGGACGTTAGACTGACAAATGCTCCTGCTGTGTTATGAATCTCATGAACAGAGATTTTCATAAGTATTTGAATCAGTTTATCTTCTCCATCGATAACATTCTGATATATTTGAAGACTGAAGAAGAACATGAAGAACACCTGAGGAAGTTTTGGAAACTTTGAGAAAAAGAAGTTTTATGGTAAGTTATCAGAATGTGGATTTTTGACAAGGTGGACTTTTGGCCATGTCGTCAAGAGAAGAAATTTCGATGGAAGATAGCTGTTGTTGAAGAGTGGTATACCCCAAGTTCAATTCGGAAGTTTCTTGAACTTGGCTGGCTATTATCAGAAGTTCGTGAAGGATTTTGCCAAATTGCTGAGCCGATGACGAAGCTCACTTGGAAGAATAAAAGTTCATCTGAACGAAAAGTTTGCCAGACAGCATTGAGGAGCTGAAGAAGAGACTTACCACTACACCAATCCTTGCGCTACCCGCAGGAACCGAGGGTTCTCAATTTACAGTAATGCCTCTGGAAAAGGACTGGGTTGCGTTCTTCAACAACGTGGGAAGGTAATTGCTTACTCATATAGGCAACTACAGACTCATGAGAAGAATTATCCCACACCTAGTTCGAAATTGCTGCAATTATCTTTACTTTGAAGCTATGGAAGCATGATTTTTATGGAAAGGGAGTGAAAATATGTACGGGCTACCAAAGTCTGAAATATATCTTCACTCAGGAAGGGCTGAATGTTAGACTAAGATAGGCTGAAGCAGATGAAGATTTCGACATCAACCTGTAGTACCATTCAGGTAAGGCTAATGTGGTCGCTGATGCACTTGGTCGATACTGATGGCGAAGTTCTTAACTAAGGACTAGACCTGCTAGAAGACATCGAGAAGTTTGGACTGGAGATTATACTACCTGAAATGGAAGGAAGAAGCTGGATGCTGATTCAGTGTTGATGAAGTTGCAAATGAGCTCGAGTCTGATGGACAAAGTCAAGGAGACTCAGTTTCAAGAGAAGACACCTTGCAAACTTGGAGATCAAGTGTTGGCAGGAACACTTGAGGGTTTCTTAAATCGCCAATAATGGAGCTCTGAAGAATGGTACGAGGCTCTGTGTACTATCTGGCGAACTGAGGAACGAGCTAATGCAAGAAGCGCACCAGTATTCCATACATCCTAGCAAGACGTATTGGGATATGTGTACTATTGTTGGGTAGTATGGAATGAAAAGGATGTATTCAGAATTGTTAGATGTTTAACTTGTTAACAAGTGAAGGCTAGCCGACAGAGACCTACAGGACTTCTACGGTCAAAAGACATTCGGACTGGAAGTAGGAGCACATAACGATGGACTATGGTTAGGTTTTCCTTGATTCCAAGGAGGGAAGAACACCAGTTGGATTATAGTGGACCGACTGACTAAGTCAGCACACTTTATTCCCTTCAAGGTTAGTTGTTCACCGAGAAGTTGGCAGCATTGTACGAGAGGCACCCCTACCAGATTTATGGAGTACAAACGGGACAATCAAAGAAGATAATCCAGACGCTTGAAGATATGTTAGATCTTGTGTTTTGGAAATTGGAGGGTCTTGGAGAAGATCATTTAAAATTGGTAGAGTTTTCTTACAACAACTACCAAGTTAGCATCGTCAATCAGTGGAGTTGAAGAAGGAGATAGCGTCTTTTGTGAAGATTTTCTTCTACCAGAGGAACAAACAGTTTTGACGGAGCTGGGAATTGAGGCCAGGTACATCAGGCCATTTGAAGTTTTAAGACGAGTTGGAAGTAGCGTACCGGTTAGCTCTACCAGCTAATCTTGAGAGTGTGCAATGTCTTCTACGTATCACAGCTCAGACGCTACATTCTGGATCCGAGTCACATATTGGATAATTCAGAGCTGAAGATTGGACTCAACCTTTCAGAGCCAGAGAAACCAGTTGTAAGAGTAGTCAGAGGTGAGAAGATCAGAAATTGAGCCATCACGTAAACTACTATTCCTTATCTTTTCGTTCTAAACTTGACTGATGCTGCAAAGTTAGCCTAGTTTTGCAAGCTAACTCTTTATCAAGCTTGATCATGACAGTATTTTATTGGGTGCACCCACTAATATATTGTCTAATCAGGACCGGTGTATGATGGTCTGATCAACCTTGTACTTTGGTTCGCTTTTGTATTTTTCTGCGTGAATAATATCATAAAACTTGTCCCTAAACTGTCTCATCCACGACTGCCTTGGAAATCCTTATGGTTACCTGAGTTACGGGCGCAGTACCCGTACATGTTTGTCTTTCTACCTTACTTTAAATTTCGAGGACAAATTTTCTAAGGAGGGAAGATTGTGAAACCCATCATTTTCGTATTTATTATTCAATAAAATTTTGTGTTGTTAATTAACGTTTTCAAAAATTATTATTTAATCATTAACTATTTTTGGGTAAAAAAAAAGAATTTTGAAAATTATAAAGCAACTTGGATTTTTGATTTCGGACCCGAGCCCAGACCCAGGCCCGAGTCAAATCTTTTCATATCCAATTTGGACTTGGTTAATAAAAAAAAATATAATAATAAAGGAGACTAGGTTTACGGTTGACCAGCACCCAACCCTCTCCCTAAGAATTGGTATGCACTACTCCTAATATTCCTCCTCAACATTTTCTCCTCCACACGTTTTCAACCCACTCTTCCCTTAATATCCCCCTCACTCCCCACTCTCTCCCCGTACACACTTTTCCATCAGAAAAAACTTTCATTTTTCTCTTAATCTCTCAAACTCTCAAATATTCATCTCTCTCTCTCCCTGAGCTCTCCTCTCTGGAGAACTACCAATCCCTAACCCTAACCCCAACTTCCCCGAGCCCAGATTCGCGCCCCGCACGCGATCTCCGTCGCCGACCGAGCTCGACGGCGCCCCCGTCTGCGTCCATCAGCGCGACCCCAGCGCGCGGCCCTCCCCGTGCGACGCCCTTCCGGTGAAGCCTTCCGGTGCGCGTCAGCCGCACGACCCGTTCCCGAGGCCGCCCGACTTCCTCTCCGGCGTTTCCGTTCCGGCCGAACCCTAGATCCGGCGAGCCCTCCTTGCGGCACCCTCTGGTCGCCGACCCGAGCACCCCGAGCTCGTCCGCGGTCGAGCTTTTCCCGCCCCGCGCGTTCTTCTCGCTGTCCGGAGACTCTCGAGTCCATGACGGCGCGTCCCGAGTCCGAGGCCACCCTTCGGACTCCGTCATCGAGCCCTCGGTAAATTTCTTGATAATCAGAGTAGTTCGTCCCTCCCGTGTCGAGTCTATGATGATAATCGGTCCCCGGTTTCCCTTTGGGAAATCCGGTTAGCTACGTAGTAGATCCGGTTAGCTACGTTAGCTTTTGGTGTGGTTGGTTTGCAGATTTTTGTGATGTGGTTGCTGAGATTTTTGTGTGTTGGTTTGATTGCGGGATTCCCGGGTATTTCGGGAAGTTCTGTTGGTTGGAAATTATTTCTGGTGGTTTGGAAAGTTAATTCGGTGGTTATATTTTTGGGATTATTATTGGTTGGAACAATTGCAGGTTTCTGTGGCGCATTTCCCAGTTTTGGGTTTGTCGAAATAGAGGAAATGTTGCCCAAATTTTTACAAAACTATATTTTTTGATTTCAAAATTGGTTTTCGGAATAATGAATTTTTAAAACTGAATTTTCGGGCGACGACCGTATCGGTCTGTGGGCCCTGGCGAAATGCAAACGCACCGGTCCGACCGGGCGTTGCGGTATTAGCTGGATTTTGATGATGGACCGAGTCTGAGACTCTTATCATTTATTTTAAATTATTTTATTTAATATTTAGGCTATTTATTATAGTTATTTATTTACTGTACTTTATTTAGTAATTAAATCATTTCCTCTTATTTGATGTAAAAATAATTGTACAGGGCATAAGCCCATTCTAGGATGTTTAGCTGTGCCCTTGTATTGTGTAGCGTAGATTTTATTTTCTTTTCTGGGGATATGATCTTGGGTGGTTTTGATTAGACGTATAATCGTAGTTAGAGCGTAACTTTATAATTAATTAAGAATTTATTAAATGGATAAAATATTAGTAAATAACTAGTTCATGATTTATCACTAAAAGAAACTGTATTTTTATAAATATTACAAAAAACAAAGTTTTCCAAAGTTAATTGATTTTCGTGTTATTTCCAAATAATCCAATTAACCGGCTTAATCAAACGCACGTAGTTGCGACGTAATCGTTAGCTGTAGATTAATACAACTTAAAACCTGACTAGGACATTACTACTAGAGATTGCAACTAGCACACTTAGTCTGGTTATTCAAGGTTCTAAGTCGAGTTCTCAACTGTAGGAACTCGAAGTTACAATGACGTTCCTCCTCGTACCTACTCGTCCTTCCAGTCAATCTAATACAAGGCAAGTTTCGAACTGTGTATTCCCGTATTTCATTTAGTAAAGTTAAGCTGCATGTTAAACCACACTGCTGGCACGGAACTCTACCGACTGTTACTGTTACTGAATCTGGGACTGGGGGAATAGTGTAGACGTTTATGACCAAAGCCCCTACTGAACTGACTGTGTTAGCTTACCCCTCTCACACACGGGGATAAGCCATATCGTATCGCTAGGATACTACTATCAACCCAAGCCGGTCATAGACGTTTGCATATTCAAAACACACTGAACTGTTTTAAACTGCTGAAAATTGTTATTTTAAACTGTTTATCCTGCACTTTCCAATTACTATTTAAGATATGAGATGCATATTTCGTTCTTGCTCCCTCCTGACTGGAGACAACATTTTAGGTAACACTGAGGATGATGAGCTATATCATAATAGCTATTATGACCCGGTTTCCTACCCTGCGACGATACCGGAGCCGTCTCTGGAGGACGTCGATCCAGGGACTACTGAACCAGATGTTTAGATAGTTTCTCCTTTCTGCATTTTCTTGGATCTTGTATTTTATTTCAGCATTTCCTTTCACAGTTGTACTTCTGAATATTTTATTTAATGAAGTTTCAAATTCCGAATAGAACAGTTGTGACAAATGTACTTGTGTTGTTGTGAATACCTGCAATGGAACAGCTTACTGCCGCCGTCTCACCACGGTGCAGGCTGGCATGGTCCGGTTCGACCCATTAACTTGGGATCGGGTCGTGACACGTCGTCTTTTGCAACTCCGCTCAGAAAATTCCCGTCGATGAGAGAGAAGAAGATAAACGTCCCCAGCCCGAAGATTTCAACCACTGTGACTAAGAAATTATCGTCTAAATGCTTGTCCACCACCAGAGTTTTCTAAGGAACCCGTTCAAAAACAAAATCTACTACAGTAGGAGATTCATCATCCACGCCACTGGGGGTTACTGAAACTGGGGGTAGCACTCCTCAGAACATCCATAACAATCCGATGTTCCAAGGAGACGAGCCCGGGGAAACAACTCTCCTATCAGATACAGCAGAGGCCGACATCCCCGAGGACGTACACGACTCTCAAGATGAAGCAAGCTCTAAAGTTGGGGGTACTATTCCTTCCGAGTTCGAACCAGAGGAGAATATTTCCACATACCACGATGACTTCTCGGTACAGGGGTATGACTCGGAGGGCACGTCCTCCACCGTTCCTTCTATCTCTCCTCATATATGGTGTTTATGAAGGACAGCAACCAAGGTAGTTCCAGTGATCGCCAACACATCGACACTCTGGAGGCCATACTGCATGCCTTGGTCAAGTCTATAGACGAGATCAAAGCGGCACTTCCAACTCTGTAAGGAGGTGTTGGCGCATTGGTCATATGGTCAAACTGATTTTAATAATGATCAAACTCTGTCTCGATATATGAAGTTGTCATGATATCTCAGACTTTTGGACATGATGAAGAACAGCTATCTACACAGTTCAAGACCGAAGCGCTGTTTGCCTGTTCGAGTCTGTATTTTTGAGCAATGTATTTTCTATTTTATTTGAGTCTAGGAATACTTTGTACACCGAGTCGTACTGGCAAATAGGCTATTCCAAAATAATTTTAAAATATTTTTAAAATGTCCTTTGTTTTGAAAAATATTCATATTTACAAAAGCTTCAAAAAGGTTTTCAAAAAACCCAAAAACTAATTTTAAAAACCTAACCTAACCTTGACAGAACTCGGCCAGAGTTCGGCCAGAGTTCGGTTAGTGGCCGTTTTGGTTTTGAATTCCTTGGAACTTGGTCCTCCTGCAATTGCAGATTTGACCGAGATTTTCTCATCGAGTTCTGCCCGAATTCTGCCAGAATTCTGTCTTTGGAACTCCTATAAATATAAAAGGATTTCGATCATTTTAACTCACTCATTCACTTTCAATCTTCTCTTTACTTAAAGCTTTCAGTCTTCCAAAGAGTTTTTCTCGAGCTTTAACTTTCAGATCCCAAGCCAGTTACAATCCTTAGTCGATTTGCGAGTGCGATGCGGTCTAGAAGTTTCTGAGTGATTGTAATCAGAAGGCTTGATAGAAGAATACCTCTTCATAATTGAAGTTGGACGAGTTCTTCGTATCAAAGCTCGCGTTGTAGAAGTTGCAAGGACTTTGTAAGAAAACTTGCGGTTTTGCCAATAGTGGATTCAACTGGTAGCAAGAGTTCTACCGACTGGACTAGTCCTCAACAGAGGAAACTAGTATACATCGCTGTCTTTGCATTTGCTTTCTTATCTCTGTCTTTACATTATTTAGTTGTGATTATTATTCTGTGATCTTTCTGCTAACAATTTTTAATTAGCATTATTCCGCTGCCAACTCTATTCACCCCCCTCTAGAGTATTTCGCTTTACGATTTCGTTCCTACAATTGGTATCAGAGCGGGTGTTACAGATAAAGCGAGGTAACATTGCAATTATTTATTTTTTAACTAATTGTTATATAGATCACAGCACAACACAACACATGGCAACTGTGAAATTTACAAGTGAAGGCCAGGCCACAAACAGACCTCCACTGTTTGATGGTATGAATTATACCTATTGGAAAACATAGATGAGTTTCTTCTTGAAATCACTTGACTTTGATTTATGGTCTATTGTTATTGATGGCTATCAAAAACCATCTCGTATAAATGTTGATGGAGTTTTAGTTGAAAAACCCCATAACAGATATACAGAGGAAGAAAAAAAAATGCCAGTCTTGACGCACGTGCTATTAACGCTTTATTTTGTGCTTTAGACAGAACTGAATTTAATAGGGTGTCTATCTGCACAATGTAAATGAAGTGTGGAAGCTTCTTGAAGTCACACATGAAGGCACGACTCAAGTCAAAGAATCAAAGGTCAGCAGACTTACTCAAGAGTATGAGGTGTTTAAGATGAAGCCCAACGAAACAGTTACTCAAATGTTCGAAAGATTCTTGGATATTGTAAATCCTTTGTCCTCCCTAGGCAAAGATTACAGTAACCATGAAAAGATTCGCAAACTCCTGCGAGCACTTACCAAGAACTGGATTCCAAAGGCTACTGCAATCATTGAAGGGAACGACCTCACAACTATGTCCCTCGAAGTACTCATGGGTAAGCTACTCACTCATGAACTGAAGCTACAAGATTTTAAAACCTGCACCAAAGAAGACGATCGCTTTCAAGGCTCAGCACAAAAAAGCTGCTGAAGGTGATTCAGACAGCAGTGAATCTGATGCTGAAAATCAGGCACTCCTAACAAGGAAATTCAAAAGATTCATGAGATATGAGAAGAAAGCCAAAGAAAATAACAGCAGCAACAACTGGTATCAAGATGATGCTGTCTGCTATGGCTGCAAGAAGAAGGGACACATGAAGAAGGATTGTCCTATAAACTCATCATCAAGCAAGAAGAGCAACAGGTATGAGAAAGGGAACCTGAAGAGATCAACATCACGGAAGTATGCCAATACCAGCATATGGCATGAAAGTGAAGCCAGCGACTCAGAAGACGAACAATCAGAAGACGCTGCAAACGTATGCTTTATGGCATCCGATCAGGTACGTACTGAACCTATAGTTGATACATATGATGACTTCACCTTTGAGCAATTAGGAGATGCCTTCAGTGAACTGATAAGTGATTACAGAAAACTGCGTAGCAAATATCATACCTCTAAGAAGGTACTCAAAGAGTACAAAGGTGAAATAGAAAGACTGACCGACCTACTAGCTGAGGTTAGAAATATGTTAGTGAGTATGATGAGCTTTCTTCTATCAAGCTCTTATTACACGAGACTACCAAGTCATCTGAAGAGAAAGACAAAGTTATTGACCAACTGAAAGAAGAACTTTCTAAAGAGAAGAAAAGTCTTCAATGTGCACAAGTCAGAATGGAAATACTCACTTCTGACTATACTAACTTGTACGACACTTCCAAAAGATTGGAAATTAGGTTAGGAAAACAGCCTGAGACTGCTGCTTCCTACCATAACACGTGTCACTTACCGAAAAATCGAAACATTCCCAAGCCAAACACTGTCAGACCTAACATATCAAACCTTTACCCCAAAAGGTTAGCCCAAACAGGATTATAGGTATGCTTTCTTCTATACTAGAAAACCTAAACCTACCAACCATGCACACCATCAGCTTTCAACACTCAACATGCTAAATGTCATTATTGTGGCCTCATTGGTCATATTTCTCCTACATGTAGAATCAGAAAGCTTGTTGATTTAAATATTTATGCTTGGATACCAAAAGCTAACATTTTAGGACCCTACAGGAAATGGGTACCAAAAGTTTCATCTGTAAATTGTTTTGTAGGTGGAACACCTTTCACATGCTAAAAGCAAATGGATCCTCGACAGCGGTTGTTTACGGCATATGACCGGTGATGCTACATTATTTACAACACTGTCAAGAAGAAGAAGGAAGGTTATGTTTCCTTCGGTAACAACTTGAAAAGGTATATCATTGGTATCGGTGATGTTGATAAATCTTCCTATCCTGTGATTAAGGATGTTTGTCTGGTTACCGAGTTGAAACATAATCTACTCAGCATAAGTCATTTAGCTGATCATGGTTATGGCATCAACTTTGGCAAAGATAAATGTACTATAGTTGATAGCTCAACTGGTAGTACTATCTTTGAAGGTATCAGGAAGACAACTATATGTTTTCTATTTGTTGGAAGAAACTAACATTTCAGGTAGATGTTTAATGGCTAAAAGTGATGAGAGTCATCTGTGGCATATGAGACCCGGTCACGCAAATATGGACACAATCTCAAGATTATCTACAAGAAGCTAATACGCGGTTTACCGGACATAACATTCAAGAAGGATTCGTATGCAGCCAATGTGAAAAGAACAAAGCTACCAGATCCACATTCAAGTCAATAAACGCAGTATGTACTACTGGACCTCTACAATTGCTACATATGGACTTATTTGGTCCTAGCAGAGTTGCTAGCCTCGGAGGTAAGCTATATGCTTTTATAATTGTAGATGATTTCTCTAGATACACGTGGGTATACTTTTTGACACGCAAGAATAATGCAGTATCCGAATTTGTCGCCTTTTACAAGAAAGTACAGACTGAAAAAGGTTACATGATCACTCGTATTAAAAGCGATCATGGTGGCGAATTCGAGAATGCAGAGTTTGAGCAATTTTGTGACACACACATTTTGTACACAAGTTCTCCTGTCCTAGGACTCCACAAAAAAATGGAGTTATGGAACGTAAGAACAGAACTCTATCCGAAATGGCTAGAGTAATGTTAAACCAGTTTAGTCTACCCAAATATTTTTGGGCTGAAGCTGTCAATACAGCTTGTTTTGTTCTCAATAGAGTTCTAATTCGACCCAAATCGAAGAAGACTCCATTTGAGTTATGGTTTGATAGAATTCCATCAGTTTCATATTTTAGAATATTTGGTTGTAAGTGCTTTATTCTTAATACAAAAGATAATTTGGGAAAATTTGACAAAAGGCCGATGAAGGTATATTTTTAGGTTATGCGGCCAAGAGCAAAGGATACAGAGTCTTTAACAAACGAACTGTGATCATCGAAGAATCAATCAACGTCACTTTGATGAATTAATCAAATGACTATCGATGACAATGACGAAGACCTAACAGTACCAAGCTCAACACCAGCTGATTCTCAACCAAGCTCAGCACTAGCTGATCCTCCTAGAGAAGATCTAGGAACCAGCTACCTCCAGAGTCTGCCGAAAAGATTAAAATTTACGGCTGATCATCCAAAAGATTTGGTAATAGGTGATATTACCAAAGGTGTAAGTACTTGTACATCCAGTAGTGATATTGTTTCTAGTATTGCATTCATTTCACAGCTAGAACCCAAAACCATTGATGAAGCATGTAGTGATAATTTTTAGATAGATGCTATGCAAGAGGAATTAAACCAATTTGAACGGAATCAAGTTTGGGAACTTGTTCCCAAGCCTATTGATCATCCGGTCATTGGCACCCGTTGGGTATTCTGAAATAAACTTAATGAGAATGGTTTAGTGACTCGTAATAAGGCTCGACCGTAGCTCAAGGATACAATCAGGAAGAATGTATCGACTACGATGAGACTTATGTCCCAGTTGCGAGATTAGAATCTATTCGCATGTTATGTGCATTTGCATGTTTTCATAATTTCAAATTATTTCAAATAGATGTCAAGAGTGCATTTTTAAATGGATTTATAAAAGAAGTAGTTTTTGTAGCACAACCTCCAGGTTTCACAGATTTTAAAAACCCTGATCATGTTTTCATGTTGAAGAAAGCTTTATACGGTTTAAAACAAGCCCCTCGTGCTTGGTATGATGGTCTAAGCTCTTTCCTACTTGACAATGGTTTTTCAAAATGTAAGGTTGACACTACACTTTTTATTAAGTCTTTTAATGGCAAGCTTCTCTTAATACAAGTCTATGTTGATGATATTATATTTGGATCTACTGATGAATCTCTGTGTCAAAAATTCTCTAAGTGTATGCAGAATGAGTTTGAGATGAGCATGATAGGAGAGCTGAAATTCTTTCTCGGACTGCAAATCAAAAAAACTGACAATGGGACATTCATAAATCAAGCCAAGTACACAAAAGATTTGCTAAAAAAGTTTGATCTGGACAATGTCAAACCTATTGGCACTCCGATGGCAACTTCAACAAAGCTTGATACTGATGAACAAGGCAAGCCGGTCGACACACGTAAGTATCGAGGTATGATCGGTAGTTTACTTTATTTAACTGCTAGTTGTCCAGATATTATGTTTAGTGTTTTTCTGTGTGCACGTTTTCAAGCTAATCTAAAGGAATCACATCTGTGCGCAGTTAAGCGTATCTTTCGATACCTTAAGGGCACTTCTTCTGTTGGCTTATGTTATCCCAAAACTAAGTCCTTTGACCTTATTGGTTATTTGGATGCAGATTTTGCTGGATGTAGAGTTGATAGAAAAAGTAGCAGTGGCACATGTCATTTCTTAGGCAAGGCTTTAGTCTCATGGTTTAGTAAAAAGCAAAATTTTGTAGCCCTATCAACAACAGAGGTTGAGTATATCGCCGCAGGATGTTGTTGTGCTCAGATTTTTGGATGAAACAAACCTTGGAAGACTATGATTTATCTTACACACATATTCCCATTTTCTGTGACAATACGAGCACAATTAATTCGACTAAGAATCCATTATGTCACTCTCGTACTAAGCATATCGAGATTCGACATCATTTTCTTAGAGATCATCATCAAAATGGAGATATTGACCTTGTGTACATAGATACTGAGAATCAATTAGCTGACATCTTCACAAAACCTCTAGCAGAAGATCGTTTCAATTATTTATGTCAAGAATTAGGAATTTTGGACGTCAATAATGTTAATTAATTTTATTTTATGATTATATTCAATACGCAAAAACTGTGTTAGAAACAAGCCAATAAATAGTCTGTCTGTCACCACAACTACGGTTGAAGCGAAGCGGTACTTAAGAGTTCCTCGGTGAACCTCCGCCAGCTGGGACAGTACTCCTACAGCTAATCTGAGACAGTTGCTGTGTAACGATATTTAATCTATAAAATAATATTAATTATATTAATTGAAGGTTGAAATTTCTAATCTTTGAATTAAATTTTTGAAATGAGCCAATGAAAAAGAAAGTGGCAGAAACCAACTAACAGAACCCTAGGCGAATTTGGACCGAATTCGGCCCGAGTTCGGTTAGTAGTGTCTGGTTATATAACCAGAACCCGAGAGCCTTTCTTCTTCATTGCTTCTAAACTCCACCATAACAGCAACAGCAGCCGCACGAGAGCCCCAAACCCTAGTTCTTTACCACTCTGTTTCTTCCAATCCACATGGTAAAATCCATCCAAACATTGGATTCGTGTGGAGATCGTTGTCCTCTACAACATACTTGAATCTCAGGGAGATATAACTCCGTATTTCTCCTTCTTTCAATTTTGTGCATTTTACTTTATTTGTACAATGGCACCTAAGGGATTTAACCCCTTCAAGAGGAAGAAGACGACCAATCCTAGTGAGGAAGGATCATCTTCGAATCCACCCACGGATTCACTCTTTTTGCCAGTCCAATCGAGCGATGGCGCGTTCGATGGGTTTTATTTTCAAATACTAGATCAAGCCCTTCTGTGGTATGGAGACTTCTCTATGAGATCCATATGCATAAGCGCTCCTATCAAATGGACTGTATTTTCAGAACACCGTCCTTATTTTGAGGCATTAGGGTTATAATATTTTGTTAAACTTTGTTTCCCAGTAGCAACTAATGCCATTAGACTTTTCTACTGCAATATCATATTAAACACGTTTGACGTAAGTACTCGTGTTGGCGGAATAGATATCAATTTCAATAATGTCCTCTTAGCGGAAATCCTTGGTATTCCTAACGAAGGTGAACCCGCTTGTTGATATCACTGAATTTGATTTCCCCGACGGCACGACACTTGCTAGTTTCAAAGCTGAACTCTGTGCACCTGATCGAGTTCGCTCTGGAAAGTTCAAGGCAAACAACTTGAACTTGTTTAATTATGAATTGCACCGTATCATTTACTCCACTCTCCTTCCGAAGTCTACTTCAAAGGATGATGTCACATCACTTGAGTTATCTGCTATGTATCACATTCTTAAGGAGATTCCTTTTTCTGTCCCTAAGACCATTATCCAGATGATGGGACGTTGTCGTACAAGAGATAGAAATCTCTCTTATGCGATGATTCTCCCACGCATCTTCCAGCGTTTTGATATTGACCTACCAACTTGTACTCAAGGCCTTGAGCCCAAGTTTCTTAAGCTATCTCGTCGTAGTATGACTACTGCTGCTCCTCCTACTGCTCCACCGCCTCAGCAGTATGCCATGACCTTTGAGGGCATACACCAGCATCTTTCTGATTTACACGTCTCGATGACGGATATGGCCCGCGAACGTGAGTTCTGCGATGTCACTCATTATCAGACGATAGAAAATTCTCTTGCTGATCTCCGATTTGCTCAGACTGGACATTCTGCCGGTTCTATTCCTAGAGATCCAGCCTTCTCTGGTTACCGCTGTGAGGATGAGGCTGTTCATACGTACTTTCAGTCCGGTAATGCATATGATGGTACCGTTCTGACCGTGCTCCTCCTCGAGACTATGTCGGTGAGTTTTATACTGGCGCCCCTCCTCACCCTTCTGGCGCTGGTACTTCTGGAGCTGGTCCTTCTGGACATGCCGGTCATGCTGATGATGATGATGAGGAGGAGGAGATGTGATGATGTGATATTAGCTGATTTTTGAGACTTAGATGTTATCTACTGTATACTTGAAAATGTTCCGACATTCCAAGTTTTTGTCTTTTTAGCTTTTTATTATCAGACTTGTACTGGATATTTTTTTTATGTCTCTTGAATATCATTTTATCTTTATGGGTTGCGTAGTTTATTTTTCTCATCAGTTTATTTATTTATTTATAGCATCTTTATCTGCTTCTATATTATAAACTTCCTGAGACAAATACATGCCTGTGATGTCATTTTAATTTTCTTACTGTTTCTACCATCTGTCATGATTATTTTTTTGTGTTTCTTCACTGTTTGTTACTTATGCATTGATTGCGGGGGAGCTTTCTCTTTTGCAATTATTTTGCTAAGTGACAACGGGGGAGAAAAATAAGAATCTAACATTCTTTTAAGAAAATGCTGGACATGAACAATTTTTGATTTTATTCCAAGCTTAGATGTTATATCATTCATAGTTTGTCAATTATCAAAATGGGAAAGATTGTTGGCCCATTGGTCATATGGTCAAACTAATTTTAATAATTGATCAAACTCTGTCTCGATATATGAAGCTAGTCAGGATATCTCGGACTCTTGGACATGATCAAGAACAGCTATCTACACAGTTCAAGACCGAAGCGCTGTTTGCCTATTCGAGTCTGTATTTCTTTGAGCAATGTATTTTCCATTTTATTTGAGTCTAGGAATACTTTGTACACCGAGTCGTACTGGCAAATAGGCTATTCCAAAATGATTTCAAAATGTTTTTAAAATGTTATTTGTTTTGAAAAACATTCATATTTACAAAAGCTTCAAAAGGTTTTCAAAAAGGTTTTCAAAATAACCCAAAAACTAATTTTAAAAACCTAACCTAACCCTGACAGAACTCGGCCAGAGTTCGGTTAGTGGCCGTTTTGTTTTTGAATTCCTTGGAACTTGGTCCTCCTGCAGTTGCGGATTTGACCGAGATTTTTTTATCGAGTTATGCCCGAATTCTGCCTGAATTCTGCCAGAATTCTGTCTTTGGAACTCCTATAAATAGATAAGGATTTCGATCATTTTAACTCACTCATTCACTTTCAATCTTCTCTTTACTTAAAGCTTTCAGTCTTCCAAAGATTTTTTCTCGAGCTTTAACTTTCAGATCCCAAGCCAGTTACAATCCTCTAGTCGATTTACCAGTGCGGTACGGTCTAGAAGTTTCTGAGTGATTGTAATCAGAAGGCTTGATAGAAGAATACCTCTTCACAATTGAAGTTGGACGAGTTCTTCGTATCAAAGCTCATGTTGTAGAAGTTGCAAGGACTTCGTAAGAAAACTTGCGATTTTGCCAATAGTGGATTCAACTGGTAGCAAGAGTTCTACCGACTGGACTAGTCATCAACAGAGGGAAACCAGTATACATCGCTGTCTTTGCGTTTGCTTTCTTATCTCTGCCTTTACATTATTTAGTTGTGATTATTATTCTGTGATCTTACTGCTAACAATTTTTAATTAGCATTATTCCGCTGCCAACTCTATTCACCCCCCTCTAGAGTATTTCACTTTACGATTTCATTCCTACAGGAGGGACGCCTGGCCAAACAAGCGCAGGTCCCGCGGTCAATGCGGACTCAAATTCAGCGGCACCAAACCCGAGCAATAATCCTCCTGAAATGTCGGTTCCCACCGCTGCGGATGAGACCAGAGAAGCAAGAAGAGAGGTCCAGGAGCTCTGAGCCATGTTTTACGCTCGAGAAAACTCTCAAGACCTCAGAATACGGCAACCATACCCTGCTGCATGGAGGGATATCTCCTTTCCACCAAGATATAAGCCGTTCAACATCAATCCTTATGATGGCAAGACCTCCGCAATTTGGTACATCACTTACTTCGAGGTCACCACCGACCATCTGTCCCATGACGATGCCATCCTTACACGATTATTCATTGGGGCATTGGAAGGAGTCGCCTTCGACTGGTATCGCACCCCCCAGACAACTGCATCCACTCCTTCACCAGCTTCAAGCGCATGTTCTTGGAGAGATTCTATAAAGTAGGACAGGACAACACAATGTCCACCCTCATGGACGTCGTTCAAGGGGAGAAAGAGCTGACAAGGAACTATATTGAGCGGTTTTGCCAAACCATAATGAAGTTGCCGTCTGGTAGCCCGGATTCCTCCTTGATTGAAATTTGCCAAAAGAGATTGCTCCCAACAATCAGTCTCTAGATGGGCGAAAGTCAATTTAAGGACTGGAAGACATTTATCATCAGTGCCACTAGCGCCAAAGAACGATTGAAGAAGCCTCGCCAACTGGGATTGCACATCTCGGAGGGAGCAAACAAGGGCAAGCATCCTAATACCAACAACGACAATAGGGGTAGCTCCTCCAACAATTGGGACAACAGGGGCAAGCAGGCTATGGCGGCCGATACAGCCCAGAAACCTGAGTCAAAATCGATAGACAAATAATGGCCGCAAATGACCTACTCCTTCGACGACGGCCATGTCAAGCCCATCTTGGACATGCTCATACAAGGAGACAGAATTCAGCTCCCTCCACCAAAGCTCCCTCCACCAAGACGGGAACCTCGGCCGGCAGAAATGGAGACCCAAAGTACTTCCATTACCACTGCTACGTCCACCATGCTACATACGACTGCTACCAACTGAAACGATACATCCAACATCTCATCGATTCGAACGCTCTGGCCATTGATTTCGAAGAGGTAACCGTAGCAGCCAATATGGTATCAGTACAATTTGGCAGCTTCCCTCCAACGGAGGCTCAGGACGGCGTGATACCCATCCCTCGGGCGACAATGGAGATTGTTAATCTTCTACCTCCTCGAAATCAGGCTACTGGTCTAGTACCACTCACTACATCACGGGGGAGGTCATGTGGGTCCATCCGGACCTGGTGCTTGAGGTGACTCAGTCCACACCACCTTCCATTCGCAAGAAGAAGAGTGGAAAAGTCAGATCCTGCCGCACAATCTCGACAGATGTCGAAGAAGTCATGGCTGTCGTTACCCGATCTGGGGCATAATCCCAAACTGTGGCTGATAACTCGACTGAAGATCATCATCCAGTTACTGCTGACGCTCCAGGACCTTCTCAGCCTCCGACGACCGACAAGCCTAGGCCGAAGGAGACTCGCTTTGACAAATACCTCCGAAAAGAGGCACCTCAGGGGTTGGAGAGGCCCTACAGCTTTGACATCTTGGCACAATTGGCCAACACACCGGCCAAATTATCATTACACGAGCTCCTGAGACTCTCAAAAGATGTTCGTGCGACATTGAGTGATGCACTCCAGAATGCCGACGCCTATCTGGCTCAGGTCAACCTCACAGGAGAGAGCCCGTCTGCAAATCTCCAAGACAGCGCTTGCATATGAGCGATGCCCAACATTGTCTTCACTCCGCAAGATATGCTCATCAAAACCAACCTGCACGATCGACCGTTATATTATACTGGATATATCGACGACGTAAAGGTGGATCGGATGCACAATGATCCTGGTTCTTCTATAAGCATCATCCCGAAGGGTCTGTTACATCATCTCCGTATTCCTATGCATCGTCTGACGGAAACAAGCACTGCCATCAGCGGTTTTAATTCGGACAGGAGCTACCCGATTGGGAAGATTCGCCTAAAGTGCCACATTGGCGATCTCCAGTCAGAAGTAACCTGTTACGTCATAGATGCGGACACTTCCTACAACATCCTCTTGGGGTGTCCCTGGATACACGATTACATGATCGTGCCTTCCACCCTGCACCAGTGTTTCAAGTATGTCGACAAACACGGCTTCGTGAGACAGAATTTGCCGATATTGATCCTTTCAATGGGGTCGAATCCTACTACTCGGATTCCTGCCTATACGAAAAGTCGAAAAGGCACCTAAATGAAGATGTACAAGCTCGAACTGAGATGGCCTCAGGATCAGAAGAACCTTTGACGATCCACCTTCAAGCTCACAAACCTGGCAAATCTGTACCCCTTACGGCCACGCTGCGTAAGGACACAATCAGCCTCTCGGCACAAGAAGGACAAATGATAATCCGGCTGCCAAGGTCCGACCAAGCGCTAAGACCCACAACGGATCTACGGACAATCAGACTACCAAGAGTCGGCCAGCCACAAACGGAGAAGCTCAACCCCTCCGACAAGCCAATGACGATACGTCTTTCCAAGAAGAATCGTCACTTCGATGCAAAGTCTGGGCTTATAGCGAGCCAACAACTCCTCGCCCAGCATCGAGTACCAAACTGGGGGTTGCTAGTTTGCCAACAACTCCACGTTCAGCCCCACCAACAGAACTCCTGATGATCAAGCTGCCCAGGTCATCCTCTCAGTCTTCATTTATACAGGGGGTGGCCGAAGAAGAACCGAAACTGGCCAAGTATGTGGCTGTCTACACTAATGTTCCCTCCGCAGATGATGTAATTCCGCTAGAAAAGTTACCTCACTTCATCAATAAAGGGCTATCTTTGAACTACCTCGAGCTTAATAAGCTTTGTACAATGTATGCTATGGAACACGATATAGGCACTCACCTACTCACACAGGTGAAAAATGTCCACACCGCATACCAGCTTACTCCAGTGGAAGACGCTTACCGCATAATCGAGGGAGGGGACCATCCAATCATCTTCGGCCGAAAGGATGGTCCAAAGCCCTTCACCATAGAGAAGGTCGATCTCGAATCAGATGTCGGGAGACTGCCTCTGTATCTTTATAGCCCCCAATCCAAATACCTCATGCAAAAACAGGGGTATGATCTGGAGACTATGCCAGGCTTGAACTATGGCACTGGTCTGCGATTAACTTTAAAACCACCAGTCCCGGCTGGCAAACCACGGGACTACTACAGCAAGAGCCGATGTGGATTAGGGTATGTTACGCCCGCAACGACCCCTGAAAGTTCAGATGAGGATTGCGACTGGCATTCACATTCAACCGGGTCACCAACTTCTGATTCGGATGCCAGCATCGGAGACGTATTCAGACAAGTCATGTCAGTCAATATGACATTCGTCGACGCTTACAAATAAGATGAAGACATTCCTGAAATCCTCGAGTTGGAGCTGTGGGCCCAACAGCTAGATGCATAATAGAAAAAGCGGTTCGAACAGAGAGAACCTCCTACTGAAGATGAGGTTATACAGGTCGACCTCGGCAGCGAATCTTCTCCAAAACCAATCTTCGTCAGTAAAGGCCTGACAGACGAAGAGCGAGAATCACTACTGGAACTTGTTAAAGAATATATTAATATGTTCGCCTGGAGCTATGAAGGCATGCCAGGACTAAACCCCGAGGTTGCCCTTCACAAGCTCAACATTCGACCAGATGCAAAGTCGGTCAAACAACAACAGTGACGCTTCCGTTCGGGCATCATGGATGCGATCGAAGCCGAGGTCAACAAACTGATAGCCAGCGGCTTCATTCGTGAAGAACAACATCCAGACTGGGTCGCCAACATAGTACCGGTCCTCAAGAAGAATGGAAAGATTCAAATCTGCATCGACTTCCACAATCTGAACGAAGCATGTCCCAAAGATGAATTCCCCTCCCTATCACAGACATCACGATCGACAACTCCTGCAGCTTCGAATGCATGTCATTCATGGATGGTTTCTCGGGGTACAACCAAATTAAGATATCTCCTGACGACGAAAAGCATACATCATTCCGAACACCGATTGGCACATACTGCTACACAGTCATGCCTTTCGGTTTAAAGAATGCTGGCGCCACACATCAAAGAGCCATGAGTATCATCTTCAGAGACCACTTGCGCAAGACTGTGAAATGTTATGTTGATGACATCGCCATCAAGAGTCGCTATAAGGGAGACCATCTGCAGGATCTGAGGACGGTATTCGACCTGATGCGAGCACACAACCTGAAGATGAATCCAACAAAATCCTTCTTGGGCGTATCTAGCAGAAAATTCCTGGGTTTTATTATTACTGTCTAGGGAATTCATGTAGATCCAGAGAATACGAAAGAAATTATGGAGATGGGTCCCCCGAGAAATCTCTGCGAACTCAGAGGCCTTCAGGGGAGTCTAGCTTACATCAGGAGGTTCATTTCTAACCTCTCCGGGCGATGTCGGCCATTCACCTATCTCATGAAGAAAGGCGTCTCGTTTGTATGGGATGAAGAATGCCAATGTGCCTTCGACAGCATCAAAGAATATTTGTCGAATCCTCCAGTCCTGGTGGCCTCGGTTGCTGGGAAACCATTCTTGCTATAGGTACGAGCAATGGAGCATTCCCTCGGCTCTCTACTAGCACAAAATAACGATGTAGGCTATGAGCAAGCTATATATTACCTCAGCCGAATGATGATTGGGCCAGAGCACCGATACACCACCGTGGAGAAGGAATGCCTCGCCCTGGTGTTCGCCATTCAAAAGACGCGACACTATGTCACAGGACAACCCATACTTGTGATCTCATGAGGCAACCCTCTCAGGGTCCTCATGACTAAACCAGGGGCACTCAGCTCCCGCCTCGCCACATGGGCAATATTGCTGTCTCCTTATCATATGATCTGCGTCCCTCAAAAGGCTGTCAAATGTCAAGCCCTGACAGACTTTTTAGCAGCCCACCCTGGATCGGAGTTGTCCAGAGTATATGAAGGAATCCCAGATGAGGTCTCCGACTCACATGCGGTCTCCTATGATGATATATGGCGAATGTTCTTCGATGGTACTTCGAGAACTGGACCCAAGGGCAACATCGTCGTTGGCGTCGGGGTGGTGCTGATTTCTCTTTCCAGATTAGTGATCAGTCGTGCTTATTCCCTTACGGAACCCTGCTCTAACAATGTGGTCGAGTACAACATTTTGGTCATTAGCCTCCAACTTACAAGAGAACTGGGGGTAGAATATCTTGAAGCGTACGGCGATTCGCAGTTAATCGTCAATCAGATTCGGGGTTCATACGAAGTCCGCCATGAAGACATGATCCCCTATCACCAAATAGCGATCGACATTATTTTATCATTTGAGGGATTCTTCATCGAATACGTCCCCAGACTCCAAAACATCGAAGCCGATGCCTTAGCCGGCCTTGCCGCTTCCCTAGCGGTTCCAAACTATGTTCATCAATCGGTGGATGTGATAGGCCATGAACTGGTCTGTCCCAAGAACAACGTTCAAGTTGTGGCGAGCTATTCTGCCCAGACGATCGACGAAGCACCAGACTGGAGACAACCATTCATAGACTTCGTAGTCTACGACATACTGCCTGAGAACAAAGGAAGCTACCTCTATCAGAAGGTGTTCTCTCAGATTCTTCTACGATACAGAGACAAAAATGCTGTATCAGAGTTCCTACGATGGGTTATTGCTTAGATGTCTGTCAAATACAGAAGCCAAGGAAGCCGTACGCGAAGCTCATGACGGTGTCTGCGGGGCCCATCAGCCTGGCCCTAAATTGCAAGACCGTCTTCGCCGAATAGGCTACTACTGGCCCACGATGGTAGCAGATACGATAGACTATGCAAGAAAATACAAAGCCTGCCAAGTCCACACAGACTTCATTCACCAACCATCCGAATTTCTACATCCGACGGTACCGTCCTGGCCATTTGAAGCATGGGGAATGGATATCATCGGTCCGATTACTCCACCTTTCTCCCGAGGACGTCGCTTCATACCCGCAATCACTGATTACTTCTCCAAATAGGCGGAGCCTGTACCGCTCGCTGAAGTAAAGACTTCAAATGTGACAAGCTTCCTCAAGTATCATGTCATCTATCGCTTTGGACTGCCCTGAAGGATCATCCACGATAATGGTCCGTAGTTCGTATGCCATGCATTCTATCGATTCTGCGACAAGCATCGCATCAAGAATATTGCTTCAACACTATACAATTCGACAGCAAATGGGTTGGCAGAAGCATTCAACAAAACCATCATCAAATTATTCCATAAGTTCGTATCTTCCAACAAACGCGACTGGAATGAGAAGCTTGGTGAATGCTTATGGGCGTATCGTACTACAGTCCGAACAGCCACCGGAAATACACTATTCTCCCTGGTGTACGGGAGTGAGGCAGTTCTCCTATTAGAGACTCAAATCCCCTCGCTCTATGTCGCTCTCACTTACCAATTGACGACGGACGATAACTACCGTCGTCGGCTACAAGAGTTAGAGGCCTTAGATGAAAAGCGTCTCTTGGTTCAGCAACGAATCGAGCTATACCAAGCACGCATCTCCGGAGCCTTCAACAAGAAGGTTAAAATCAGAACATTCCAAGTAGGCGATCTCGTTCTGGCAGTTCGGAGGCCGATGGTTATGACTCACAAAACCGCCGGCAAGTTCCAGCCAAAGTAGGAAGGCCCATTTATCATTGAGGCTGTATTTTCTAACGGTGCTTACCGCCTCGCAAAACAAAATGGAGACTTGCTCATATTGCCCGTCAACGGCAAGTTCCTGAAGAAGTATTATGTCTAAATGACATTCTCCAAATCCCAAATGTTGAGTCATGTACCCGCCGGTATCGCTGAACTCACATTCACAAAATTCCAGATTATTGAGTCATATACCCGCCGGTACCGCTGAACTCACATTCACAAAATTCCAGGTTATTGAGTCATATACCCGCCGGTATCGCTGAACTCACATTCACAAAATTCCAGATTATTGAGTCATGTATCTGCCGGTACCGCTGAACTCATATTCCAAATACCAGATTATTGAGTTATGTACCCACCGGTACCGCTGAACTCATATTCCAAAAATCCCAGATTATCGAGTTATGTACCCGTCGGTACCGCTGAACTCACATCCACAAATTTCAGATTATTGAGTTATGTACCCTCCGGTACCACTGAACTCACATTCTCCAAATCCCAGATGATTGAGTTATGTACCTTCCGGTACCACTGAACTCACATTCTTCCTCAACAAAAAATTCCAGATTTTCAAGTTATGTACCCTCTGGTACCTCTAAACTTACATCTCGGTCACTTTTTTAGAGAGAAAGTCATGTATAACCATACCTCTGAACTTTCTTCCTGAAAGAGCTCCTTCCTCATGATCCACTACCCGAACTCCCAGTGCACAAAAAGGGTAACAGATCCACAAATTTTTAAAACGACTACGTCGATGTTACCTCTGAGTCGTTTTACTTCCGCCAAAAACAAATCACCCCTCTACATAGAACTTCCATGTCCTCATTACCTCTGAGTCGTCCTATGTAACCCTTCATGGACCCACTCCTGCCATGTCCTTATTACCTCTGAGTGGGAAGGCTCCATCGAAGAAACCCTCATATTTGTCATGTCCTCATTACCTCTGAGTAAATATGTTGGTTCTCTTCCAGCTTATTATTCGTATCCATAACCAGGGTACGCCAAGGATAATAGGTCCACAAAAAGTCTCCTATTGGGACAACTCCTACAAAGCAAAGAACAGAGCGAATGTATTTTGTTCAAAATTGGTGACATTCATACAACTACGTCTCATTAGCAAGCCAGAAAAGTTCTATATTATTTCATTCAAACAAGAAGGGAAAGAGATTACATCGATGTCCAAAAGAAGCAAGACATAAACCGCAGCTAAAGACAGACATAAGTATCAAAACAAAGACGGACATTTGTGAGAGCCCACGAATCCTAGTTGCGGGGACGCATATACCAATCCCTCAACCATTTTGCATATGAAGGATGAACTTGAGCAAGATCCTCGTCTGAAATAGGGGGATCAGAACTTCCAGTACTACCGCCTTCAAACTGGGGCTCCTCCTTTACAGCAATGGGTGCCAGCTCTCCTTTTTGGTCCTCCGCTTCTGGTGTTATCTCCTCCTTAACAAGCGATGATTATTGTTTGAAAGGGGGCAACAACTCTTCCTTCACAATGATCTCAGCCTTCGGCGGGGTTGCTGTAAGAATCAAAGATAAAAAATAAACCAAGTCAAAGGATGGTCAGAGCCTTACGCAGGAGACTCAGGGGGATCTGATCGACAGGTCATTATGCGATTCGGTTTACGAAGTACCCATGCGGCCCACTGAAAACAACTCCCATACGGCTCGGACATGGGGTATACCCCCATGCAGCTCGGTTATGGGACATGTATGTGGCCCATACAACTCGAAATAGTTTGAATAAAAAGGCTTGTACATACAACATGCAATAGAGCCGTCGTTAGGGTTTCGAAGAATATGACTTTCTCAAATCCCTACCCTTAAAAGTAGGGTAGACGTCAGGGTGCACTTTAGGCGTCGTGGCCGACGAAGAAGCCGCTTTCTTGCCCTTCGTCGTGGCAGAGGCAGCCTTGGAAGACTTGGGGGCCATGGTCGCCCGACGGTCGGAGAAGGAAGACAGAGGCAGAATTAGGGCAGCAAGAGTTGAAGACGAGAGAGAGTAAAGAAGTCTTTCCGTCTGAACACGTTTCTATTTATAGGCAAAATGAGGGCGCTTCGATCCGCGTGCAGCATGAAAACTGACTCTTCGGTTATCGAGACGAATCGACTAAAGATCAAACTCTTGGGATCCTGCCCCGAAAAGCAGCTTCAAAATCTGACAGTAAATCAAAGGCAATTAATGACACGCACACGTGGCAGGATGATGTGGCAAGGAGCCCATGTGGCCGGACAGCCTATGCGGCCAGACAGTCCATGCGGCTGGTTGGTCAATACGGCTCAAATGGACAGGCGGCTGAGGAGGCCATGCGGCTGGGACGTCCATGCGGCCAGAACACCCTATGCGGCCAGAGGAGTTTATACATATCCATGCTTCTTATTCAAAGTATTTCAATTTTACAAATTGGAAACTTTGAAGGGGGTCTTGTAGAAGCATGAAAAAGTATAAAGAAAGGTCTATGCGGCCAAGGATATCCATGCGGCTCAGAGAGCCCATGCGGCTCAGGGGTCCATACGGCTCAAGCGTCTATGCGGCTCGAGGCCCAGAGCCACGTGGCCTTCAACAGCTCTTCCCTTCATCTTTGGCTGCATTTAATTCCCTGACGGCTGATAGCTCTGACAAATGACAGCTTTGACATAAAGGCGCAATAATGACTGACATAAAGGCATATTCCTAGGAAAGATGAGAAAATCTTTTCACAGCTGGCAGAATCCACCGAGTCCCGAGGCATGCGGCTGCTGTATTTATACGGCCGCCCACTTTATGCGGCCGTCCATTCCATGCGGCCACCATCTTCATGCGGCTGTATCCTTTATGCGGCCACCCATCAGCATACGGCTACCTATCCTCATGCGGCTGCCCATTTTCATGCGGCCATTCATCCTCATGCGGCCCACTCATATACGGCTCTGCCAAGATGACCCAGGGGAGACACGTGGCGCTTTTCATACGTGGCAGTCTTATCTTCCTGGAATTACAGGTGCTAACAAATCCCAACAAAATCAGATTTGTTGCAATCAACATAAATTATCCAGATCAAGTCAAATCGAGCAAATTAGACACGTGGCAAGCCATCACAAGTCGCGAATATTTATGACAATCAATATTTATTGTCCATAAGATTTGATGCAATCACATTAATTGCTCAAATCTATTATATTCAAGATGAGAGGCCCAGATTCATTAATCCTTAACCGTCGACTTTTGAGGATGGACAATGATTGCAAATCTAATGATGCCCCCCCATTCTTATAAATAGCAAGGTGCCATTCCCTTGCAGAAGCAGGGAAAAATCCAGAGAGGAAGAGAGAATCTAGAATCCATAGAGGAAAAAGGACAGAGAAGCATATATAGAGAGAGCAAGGAGATTATTTCTTCATTAACACCAAGAAGATCTTCTCGAGAGCCAAGGTTGCACCCGGTCGTCCAAGGAGTAAGGCAGAGCTGCCGTCGCTTTCCCGAGCCTCTATCATCACCCTCCAGAATCTAAAATAAATAATTATACTTAGATTGTTGTACCTAGGTTTTCATCCCTAGGCTTTCTTTGTACAAGCGAGTTTGTATTGTGAGTCTAAGTTTAGTCCTCCTATATAAATTGTTCTGTACTTTTACAATCAATGGCAAACACAACCCAATTCCTGAAAACACAGAATCACAAAACCAATCATGTGCCCCATCACAAGACAAGATTCCCAAGAAACTTTGACACCCTCATTCTAGAATTAACTCAAATAGGTTACACGCATTCATTTGTTCCCACAACATAAACACATATTCTTCAGTTTGCCACTATTTGAAGGCATCAATTGTACGAAGTTATTTGAATCATAATATCTTTACAATTTTATAGATTTCTTTTTCAACCAATGGTATCCCACCGTCGGATATGAGACTCTCGCCAATTTGAGAAAATCTTCACTCATGGACTCGAGCGACCCTATCAGCAAAAGTTTCGGCGGCGACAAATTATCCTATCATCCACTCCCACTATATCAATTTTGATATAGATCAATCTAAAAGCTTGAACAATTGGATACTTAACCAAAAAATTCCAAACACACGAACTCTATCGTTATTTGGCCATAACATATACTTTTGACCTATGTTGCACGAATATGGAGTTGTGGACACGGATAAGGACACCATTTGAATATCAACACAGACACGAGTATGGACACTGATACCAATACGGACACCACTTTTCGTGTTTCTATAACAGAGCTTTTTAATGTTATAAATATCAAGTAAAAAATATATAATCTGAAGGCCTATGATGAAGAAAAACCCAATTTGAAAAGAAATTAAAGGAATTAAGGTAGGGTTTCTTTTAAAAATACCTTAATTTGATCCAAAATTCCTTATTTTCCATATACGTTTGATAAAATGAACACAAACACCAAGAACCCTAATAACACACAAGTCCTGGCATTACTCCACCACGAATAGATATATTCCAAGACAACTACAAAAAAACTCTTTATCTATAAGGGAAAGGAAATTAGGGTTAGGATTTTGAAATGTACCGGAGCCGATGGGATCTCCTCCCTGTATGACGAAGGACACGGAGGAGGTAGACCAAATCCAGAGGAGCGACCTGGAGAAGTAGCTGTAAAACAAAATAAAAAAATTTAGTGAAGGAGGATAAACCCGGAGGAGAAGCTATCAAAAAATATAAAGGAGGAAGAGAAAAAAGAATCAACCGGAGGGGAGAGAGTAGAAATATTAGAAAAGAAGAAGAGGAGTAGCTAGTCTGGACGATATTGGAGGAGAGTAAAAATATGAAAATAGCATCCAATGGTTATTAAAATATTGAAGGAGAGTAAAAATATTGGAGAAGAGGATTGTATGTGCAGGAGAAAAAGAAAGTGTCGCTCTATTTTTTTCAATTCCGCTAACCAAGGTTTGGATGATCAATTCTTTACGGTTATTAACTTAATTATTTAGTATATAAAATATTTATTTATTAGTAGTGACTGATTTAGGAGTAAATAATATTTTCTACAATCCAGCTGGAATACTGTCAGTCTATTTTTTTTATTTAATGACTAAAAAAAATTTAGTGACCGAATAGTCCGTCGCTACTAAATAATCATTCCGTCATAAATAGTAGTACTGACTTTTTCCTTAATCTGACACAAATAGCCTTTTACTAGAGACCGAATACTCATTCCGTCACCGACTTCCGTCACTATAAGAAAATTTTCTTGTAGTATCTTTTGAGCCCATTGTTCGAGTTCGATTGATTGGACATCGTCTGTAATTTGGTTGGCGAAAACCATGTTGACAAACATAGTTGGTTTGAACATGTCGTTGATGCTGGAGTCTGAGTCCCAGAGGGAGGAATCAGAAGAATAAGAACAACAATCTGCTTCATCATCTGATCTTTTGGGAGTTGTTGGAGGAGAAACATAGCCTAAACCAATACCGCTTCGTTGATAGTAATTCTCGGGTTTGCTGGGAGAAGCAAAGTGTCGTATTGGCAACTGTCATCCTCGGCCCTAGTTTAGCCCTTCATTGCTTTTGATGTCATATCCCATATTCTGGATGATGTTCTTGGCCTGCCAACTGTCAGCTTCTGTGTTGGGCTTGGAAGAAGTAGAGTCTGGAACGAACTTTCTCTCGTCAATTATACGACCGAAGATGATTAGTTCTTCACCTTTCTTTCTGGCTTGAACGATAAAGTACAGGATATCTTCAGGGTAAACTTTTTCTCGCAGGTGAGGTGTTGTGACTGGCATACAAAGGTGCGGTCCTATGCCATTCTCTAGGGCGTATATCGCATCTATGTAACGCTTTGTAGATTGATAGACATCGGAGTAATTCAAAGATAAACCTTTACTAAGGAAATACGCAAGTTCTTCTTCAGGAATAACGTCATCCGCTGAAGGTACATTATTCTGAGTATTGATATACTCATTGAGAGGATCATCATATGGGAGAGGAGCCATAGTCTTGGCCGAGTTTACTACGTAGGGTAATTCTTCAGGATTGGGAGGACGAGCATCAGTAGGTTCCCTCTGGGTATCTTGTTGAGAGTGATGGTCAATGGTTTAACCTGTCAAGTTTCTTCTTTTTCACCCAGATTGTGAGAGGCTTCGGAGTACTTTTTGGAGTAGTACGTCCTTTGACTTGGATAATCAGGGGACCATCATTGGGGGATGGAGTTGCTTCAGCTTCATTGTCGGCTTCGTTGCCGTCATCCTTGGGGGGTTAAGATTGGTAAAGTATCGAATTCCCATAGTAAGCTTCGTTGCCCTTGAAAGGATCGACATCGGCAAAATCTGTCTTCACGACACCGTCACTGTTGACGTACTTTAAGCACCGGTGAAGTATAGAAGGAACAATCATGTTCTCATGAATCCATGGACGTCCCAACAAGGCATTGTAGGATACGTTGGCATCGATCACATAGCAGGAAACCTCCATTCGGAGATCACCAATCTGGCATTTGAGACGGATCTTGCCTAGCGGATGGCTTCAACCAGTATTAAAAGACATGATGGTTGTGTCTGTTGCGGATAGCTTGTGCAGAGGGATTCCCAGAAGTTGAAGCAAACTTCTAGGAATAATGCTGAGGGAGGATCCTGGATCGATGTGCAAGTGGTCCACTTTGATCACCTCGATATATCCTGTATAGTACAGGGGTCTATCATGAAGATTATTTTTGAGTAGCATGTCCTCCTGTGAGAAGGTGATGTTAGGCACCACTTCCATAGTACTATGGCAGTAGGGACCGGAGACAGGATCTTCAGCAGAAGCTTTAACTTCAGCGAGGTAAGAGTCGGCATGTAGCAATGCCTCACTTAAGGCCTTCTGCATTTCTTTGGAGAGTCGTAATAGATCGAACAGAGACAACCTGGCAGATGTATTGGCTAGCTGAGCCAGTGTGTCAAAGTTGTAGGGCCGATCCATGCCTTCGGGAGCTGGCGCCTTTAGAGATTTGTCAAACTGCGTCTCTTTTTGCTTGGCTTTGTCCGAAGTTGAAGGCTTAGACGGGCCGGCTTCTGAGCTTATGGGGGCAACAAAAGCTTGAAAGGGTACTGCTTCTTCTTGTGCGGGATCATACGTCCGAAGATAAGTCTTCCCCGATCGTATCTAGCCAGATAGAACCTCGTAGATGGGGGAGGATACCATATGGCATGGCTTAAATTTCTTGTCCCTTCTTGCTTTAGAAGGTGCTACCCCCTGCGTCACTTCTTGGACAAGGTCAGAGTGACCGTTCAGTTGTGAGTGGGACCAAGGTCGAGTTGCGAGCTGGGGGTAGGTTGACGACTTATATCATTGCCATAGGGATCGGAACCATGCCGTCTGGGACTTCTGTAGGAAGAAAGTCGTAAAATTGAAGAGAGATCATGTTAGCAGATACGACCTTGTCTTCAGCTTCGAGGTTGATCACTGGTTGTCGATAAGCTGTTGTATCTTTTTTTTACGATGATGCAGTCCTTGGTGGAGTGATGCACGTACTGATGATAGAGATATTACTTGGGATTATAGAGTTGGCTCGCCTCTACAAGACGTCATGGTGGAGGCAATGTCAGCTTATTATCCTTCGTCAATGTGTGGAAGATGGTAATGACATCGTCTTCGTCGAAGGAGAAGGTCTCCTTAGGCTTGTTGGAGGCACCCTGAGAATTGGAAGCTCCTTTGGATGTGTCGACTTTCAGGACTTCTTTCCCTTTACCTCCACGAACAGGGATAGTTTGAGGATGCTTGCCCTTGTCTTGAGATTTTGGTGTCTTCAACCCCAGTAGTTCCAAGTTAGCAACATCATTTTCAGCAACATCAGCAGCCCCAATAAAAGCGGGCCATGTATTATACTTATGTATACCTTGACAAAACTTACTGTAGGAAGGAAGTTATGACGATAAGTATCCATATGTTCTGTGTCTGGTATGCCGAAGGAGATTTTTAAATATTTATTTATTCATTTATTTGATTAAATGCTGATTTTTTGAAATTTTATAAATAATTAATTAGTTAATTGTTACGGTAGATGACTTTAGCCATGGTTGAGTTTTGAAGTACCAGACGACTAGGAATCATGGTACGGATAGTGCAGTGGCGTGCCTTGACTAGTGTATTAGCCATGCCAAGGAAGACCCAGCCATAGGTGTGTCCTAACTAGGAAAACTAGGCCAAGTTGCGACTTAACCTCTAAAGATATTTTAATTAATTATTAATTATATTATTGACTTGTAGGAGACCCAGTTGTGTCGATTTAGCTCGGACTAGACCCGAACCGAAATTGAGCACATGCAGCGATGTGGTGCATCCAAGATGTCCATGTAGACGTATTTTAAGCATATGCATTATTTTATATTTATTATAGGATATACAAATGTTTTCTATAAATAAGTTGTTATGCGTATAATATAAAGTATTAGTACTATTGAGGTGGCACTTCTGGAATACTTGCATTGACTTGTGTCGACCAATTGGTGCAAGAGTATAGGAGGTTCATCCAAGTCTATACCCATTAACGGTCTATCTTACTTTGTTATTACTAGTATTGTTATTATTATTTTATTATCAATATTATTGAGGTTATTATTAAATAATACTATTTTATTATTATTGGTTATATGTGTGTGAATATATATATATATAATATATGTATATGTACATATATAAATATCCGTATATATGCATATGTCCATGTATAAATAAACGTAAATATGTATAGATATATATACTTTTAGACATAAATAAATATATATATATGAGTGTATGTGTATGTTTTTTTTGTATGTATATATAAATCTATGTGCGAATATGTGTATTTGTATGTATACATAAATATAGTATATAAATACGTATATGTGGGTAAATAAATGTATATACATATATGTGTGTAAACATAAATGTATAAGTATATATGTACATGGGCCTATATATATATATATATATATATATATATATATATATATATATATATAAATTACTAATAAAAAAAAAGAAAAAGAAAAAAAAAGGAAAAAAACAACAAATAAAACCCAACAACAAACTAACCCAGGCCAGCCCAAGGCCCAAGCCAGCCTATGAAACAAGCCCGTGAGCTCAGCCCCATACAGGAATCCCCACAGCCCGAGCGCTCAAGCCCGAACCCCCGCACAGGAAGTCCCCTACCCTGTTCTGCAGTCTATATATACGTATATATAATATCGGAAGATCACCCTCATCGAAACCCTAAAGCTCGAGCAGCGCCTCCCCGACCTGACACCCCGACACCCCGTGTGCGCCACCGCAGATGACCTCCAACCGGCCAGGCGCGACGGCAAGGCGACAAAAATACTACAAAATAGCGCCAACAACAGCAGTCTATGGCCGACTTCATGGCCTTGCTTTCCAGCGGTCGCTCGATCGTTTCGCTTTTCGTCAACTCGAGCATGATCATGGTATGACCCTCTTTCATCCCCATCAAGTAGGTAGAGTTATACGACATTAATTGCTAAGAAAATCGAATCCCAAAACCGCAAAAAACTATTCAAACACGGAACAGTAAACCCGACCCCAACTCCTGTATTCGAAGTAAAATTATGAACCCAATATTAGAAATTTCGAAAATCTATTTAAAGGCAGTTATAGACAACATGTAGGGCTCCATGACCCAATTCGTAGAAGTCAATTTCATCGACTACGCGCCGAGAAATCGGATCCTGAAGTTTGACAAAAACCTGTTTTAAAAACTTAGAAAACCCTCCGGTACGACGTGCGTTCCACCAATTCGGGCGACGTGGTTGCGAACGGAAAGCATCGAAATGTGCGTAATAGCTTCGTGGTCGTGTGGGCTTTGACAAAATTTAAAATGGTCCCGTGTGCGCGACGAATTTGATACGTATCCGTCAAAATTCACCGTATCGGCCTCTGTGCAAATTCTCCAATTACTTTGTGCACGTTCGTTAGATTGAGACGAAACTTATACCAACAGGACCATATCATTTTTCTGGACCTGTATGCGAAGTTTGGTCCGATTCTAAGATAGTTGATCGGATCGTCATTTTGTGGGGCCCACGATCCGACTCAACAAGTGATTTTGTGCACGGCCCACCAGAATCCAACTTTGAACATATCGTTGGGTTCGTATCATCAAAACAAATCCGTAGATATATAGTTTGACGGCTTTAGAGACCATTGACTCTGGCATACTTTTCGGTGCAAAGCGGGTCCAACGGCGAACATCATTTTTGCCTGAAATTATCGTTTTGACTTTGTATCCAGAATTAGACTTAAGGACAGACAATCCTAGCTAATTCGACTATTCTGAGAATGTTAATAATGTTTGTTTTAGCTTTCGGAGACAGTTGTGAGAATTGGACTTATTTGGCTTACCGGTTGACGGATTATTGTTGGCTCTGCGTGCAACCTCTAAGCAAGTATACCTTGCCGAACATATACAGTATTTATATTGCTTTCTTTATTGTATTCATTTTCATATTATCACATGATTCTATATTATAATTAATTTTTCTTTGATTGCTTTACCTGTTCTAGATTACATGCACGTGTAGGAGATTCGACATTGCTTGATTATTGGTCTTTTCTTGTTACCTTGTCTCGTGATTGAGTTTTCAGTTTCTATATCATGTTCTTGACTTGACTATTCTTGACTGGAAGTATCTTGCATTGTACTACAGTTGAGACATACTATAGATTGGGAGTATCTTACATTGTACTACGACCTATAGCCGATTCTTCTATCTTGATATTGCTTGATTGACTTGACTCGAGATATACTATAGATTGGGAGTATCTTACATTGTACTACGACCTATAGCATATATTGATTGATTAATTGACTCGACTTACGATACTATAAATTGGGAGTATCTTGCATTATACTACGATTTATAGGAGTCTACTTTACCTGGTATCCTTTAGGAGAGGAGATCGATACTAGAATTAGCTAATCTCGACTGAGAGTATCCTGCTTTGTGCGTCAATTAAAATACTATTGATTGGGAGTATCTTGCATTGTACTACAAGCTATAGGAGTTCTGATTGATAGTTAGCCAAGTCTGTTTGCCATTGATTGTAAAAGTATAGAACAATTATCGAGGACTGAACTTAGACTCACAATACAAACTCGCTTGTACAAAGAAAGCCTAGGGTCAAAAACTTAGGTACAATAATCTAAGTACAATTATTTATTTTAGATTCTGGGGGGTGATGATAGAGGCTTGGGAAGGCGACGGCAGCCCTGCCTTACTCCTTGGACGATCGGTATGCAGCCTTGGCTCCTTGTGAAAAGATGGTTGGCGTTGACGAAGAAATGCACTTTTTGCTCCTCTGTTGCTCTTCTGGCTTCTCTCTCTGTGTATTTTCTCTCTGATTGTTGGGGGGTCTCTGTTTTTGTATATCTCCTCTCTTTTCTTTTTTTTATTCTTTTTTTTGCCGGGGTTTGTGCAAAAAAATGATGCTGGCTATTAATAAGAGTGGGGTATGATCATTAGGGTTTGCTAATGATCATTTGTTTGGAATATCGGCGCTCTTTCAATCTATCTGAACCTTTGATCCTGATTACAATGAATCTAGGCCATTAATGCGGATACCACCGAATCTTGTGAGCAATTAATGTTAACTGCTTTAAATCTTCATGATGGATTATACCAATGTCCGATTGCTCGCCACGTGTCCCATTGGCTTGATGATAAATGATATGCCTTGATCTCGGTAATTATGATGATGATGTCAAATATATTTGTTAAAATTCGGTTAAATCCTTGATTGATCCGATGCCACGTGTTTTAATTGTGGGTCCTGCCAGAGCCGCATGGGATAGGCAAAACTTGAACCGCAGGGAGATAATCTTCATGAGCTGCATAGGACAACGCTTTATTGAGCCGCAGGGGATGAACTCTCAATGAGCCGCATATGCATAGTCTCTATAAGCCGCATAAGCTAGCGTTGTATTGAGCCGCAGGGACTGGGCTCTCGGTGGGCCGCATATGGCTGATTTTTGCTGGCCATATAGGGTGACTTCTTAGTGAGCCGCATGAAGCTGTTCTCTATTTAAGCCGCATGAGACGTGCTACGTGGCAATCTAGGACTTCTGTCGGATCGGGTCAGAGATTTTCTTCTTTTCCCGAAGAGTCTGCCATTATGGCAGAACCATTATGACTCTTTATGTCAGAGCCGTCACGGTTGTCGAGTCGTGTCAGGGCATTAAATGAGGCCACTACTCAAATGGCCAGCTGTAGGGAAGGATCCCAAGGGGGGATGTGGCATCGATCGGGCCACATATTCCTGCTGAACCGCATACACTCCCGAGCCGCATGAGACTGAGAGTCTTCTTTGAATCGCATAAAGCTGCTCCTGTATGAGCCGCATGGGCTTCTTCCCAGAGCCGCATGGACCATTACTCTGATATTTTCCATGCTTCTACAGGACCCCCTTCAAAGTTTTTAATTTGCAAAATTGAAATACTTTGAATAAGAAGCATGGCCCCATTCATGCCGCATAAGTGTCTCAGCCGCATAGACTCATCTGGCCGCATAGGCTCTTTGCCATGTGTCCTGACTACGTGTGCAAATCTTCATTAAATGCTCTTGATTCGTTTTTGAATTAACGCCGTCTATTGGGGGAGGATCCCAAGGGTCGGTTTTGCCTTGACCGAAGCGTTTTTGCCTATATCTTTTGAAGCGGCGCGTAATTCGAGGCGTAATCCAAGACGTTTGTTTGTTTTATGGGTCTCTTTCGCCTATAAATAAGAGTCTTTTAGTCTCTTGGGGGGTTTTTTTACCTTCTCTCTTTGCTCAAATTCCCTGTTGCCGACTTTGCTCTTCGTCTTCTTTCTTCAACGATCGACAATGGCTTCCAAGAAGGCTGCTGCGTCGAAGGCCGTGAAGGGTAAGGCGGTTGCTTCTATGGCGACTGCAGCGACGAACGTGGTCACTCCTCTGCCGGCTGCTGTGCACTCTGTCCATCCCGACGTTCATCCGCCTATCGCTGGTAAGGGTCGTCTGAAAACCCTAACTGTTGCCATGGCTCTGCTGCATACTTTATGCACAAGCCACATGTACGAGGCTTATCGATGTGACCGCATAAGCACTTTGCCCCATGGGGTCGCATGAGCTTGTTATACTCGATCTGAGCCACATATGTGTTTTCGATTTGGGCCGCATAAGCGTTGCTCACTTTTGAACCGCATAAGCTCGCTTGCTTGTATCCGCATCAGCTCGCATGAGTCTGGCTTCGTAGGCATGCTTAACCTGAACCGCATGAGTCTATAAGCTCGTCTGAATTTGAGTTGTATGGACTCGGCTAACTCGGAGCCGCATGAGGCTACGATGCACAGAACCGCATGGACGTATCTAATGCTGAGCCGCATGAGGCTGTGACGACCCGAGCCGCATAGACTCAAATAATCTTTCCAATGCTTCTGTTTTTTTTGACTATCTTCTAACCTCATTTTCTTTCGTCTTTCTTCAGTGAATCTGCCCGTAAATCCTGCTGGGGAGCTTATAGTGGGTTCAAATCAATTCGCCCTGGGCGTGCGTCTAGACGACTTAATTAAGCATGTGTTGAATCAATTCCCTACTGATGAGCCTTCGGAGAGGTTGAAGGCTATTGAGAATCAGACCCTCCATTACCTCCGTTCCATGATGAATACTGGGAAGCTGGATGGAAAATACCTGAAGCCTTTGTTCCTTTTTGGTGATGCTTTAATTATCAAGAATCCCCGAGTTTTAGAGATTTCCGAGAACTGGGATTTTTCTTTGGATGGGGTGGCAATCCATATTCCTCTTATGGAACGTCATTATCCTCTGTCGTGGTTCAACATGGTGTTGTTGGACAGGAAGATGGTGTGTAATTTGACTCCTACTCAGTCAGGGATGTTGATGGGCAATATCCATTATAATCCGAACATGCGGTCGACGTACACAGGTAAGGATTCCGTCCTCCGGTACATGATGGGTTTAGCCCCGAGCTCTTTCATGAATGTATACGGTCCCAACTTCTCATTCGCTCAAGCTGATACCTTCTTGAATCGGCTTGTTCGTAAGAAATCCTATCCCGTTGGCAGGATAGCATTGCCGAACTGGATAAACCCTACTTCTACATGGGTCCAGTTGACCACTTGGGTTCTGCAGACCTATGAACATTCTTGCGGGAGGTGGGGCTTTACCATGCCATTCGGGGCACTTGTCACGGGCTTTCCATTAATAAACCACTGTTCGTAGCGCTCTTGGAGATGTATAGCTGGCGAACGGGGACATTCTTTGCACCAGTAGGGGAGCTGGGGCTTGCTCTTCACGAGATGTATACTGTCTCTAAACTTCCATGGGGGAATGAGCCTTTCGAGGTGTATACCCCGTCGAATGAGGAGTTTGAGGACTTGAACCGACGACTCCCGGGTTTCGTCGCGGTGTATCGGGAATTGCTGTGCCACCATAGTGCATGTCACCAGATGGCTATAAAAACGGTAGATAGCTCCGAAGGGACCGCTCCCCACACCACATCATAGATTAATTATCTTTTCAAAGTTGACCCTTCTGGCGAAGTTACTCCTCGAACCCCTAGAACGTACGAGGAGATAAAGGACTTGATGTCAGGCGTCAAGAAGTCGCGGTCCAAGGGCGACATATTCGGGAGTCAAACTGACTCCCTCAGCTATTTTTACTATAGGACCACACAGATGTCAGAGAGGGCGCTCCTAGCCGGCTTCTTAATGATATGGCTGCGGAATTGCGTTATCTCGGGAGGAGCAGGTTCTATCGAGAGGATCGGTCGCCACTTTATTCTCCCTGCCGTTAAACTGGTATTTGGAGTTAGACTGGCCCTTCTTCCAGCTTTGGTATGTTGCATACACCATGGTCTTCGAACATTCTCATCCAAAGTTGTCGCGTGTAAGAAGACATTGGATTTTGAGTACGTAGAACTGCCTTTCCACTATTTGATGGGGTGGTTAGCGATGCACTATAAGTCTTTGCTGGGACCTGGGTTAGTGGAAGATGCTACAGATGAAGATGCTTTCCTCTTCAAATGCCATCACCGGTCTTGGGAATACAATACTATGCCAGCTTGTCGGAGGGCGCTGGCGAGAGTGGATGGGTGTGACCTTTTTGTGTCTGTTCCTCCTTTTTCTGATGAGGAAGTGAGAAAGGTACACCTTGATGGTACTGGACCTTCTCATTTTCTGTCTCCGGATATGCTTGCTTGGTTGCGCAATATCCGCCCCGCGCATCTGGTTTATCGCAACCGAGATAATGTGTACTTGGAGCCTTACCTACCTAGTAGGTTTTTCCGCCAGTTTGGTTATAGCCAGTTGTTCCTTGATTGTCCCAACCCTTGTTTGGGTTTTGAAGGCAGCGTTCTTGACGGCGTCCGAGCGTGGAATTATTATGACGCTTATCATACTCGGGCCAGCTTCTCGGTTCCCGATGCTAAGGTGCCTAGGGAAATTTTGTACGTGGCCGCTTTGTATCACGTTATGGCGAACAAGCCTCCTGTTAACTTCGATCCAAGTACCAGTTTCATCGTGGGTACCGGTTTAGAGGAGAAGCCCAAGGGGGCTAAGGCTAGAAAGCAACTGGCGCTCCAGATTCCCCTCCCTGAATCAGAACCTTCCGAGTTGGCTGAGGATGAGGATGATAATGATAGCGAAGGCTCCCCCTCTGGTGGGGGTGAAGAAGTAGCGGATCAACCGCTTCCCACACTCGTCGAACCAGCGGAAGATCCGTTGCTTACTACACAAGAAGGAGTAGTGAGAGAAGAACAACCTTCAGCCAGTGTCTGGTCCCTCGCATAAACGGGTCAGATACGAGTCTTCTGACAGTAGAGCGACCTTTTTCGTGAAGAGAGCTGCTGTTAGGTCTCGTGGATTACTTATTACCGAGAAGGGTGAAGGTACAGACGCTACTTCGGGGGTAAGACCAAGTCGTAGCCATCTCTTTGTTGTAGTTTTCTTTTCTCTCAGAGATATGACTTAATCACTTTTCTTTGTAGGTGCCCGATGAACTGTCCTCTCCTGAATCGTCTACCACCCCTGAAGTTGCTCCGGCCCTTGCTGTTTTGATTAGCGACATGTGTGCTGCGGTCCTTTCTGCGGGTGCTCTATCAGCGGTGGCTGGAAGCTCCCAGGTTGCTGAAACCTCGGCCCGGGGTGACGAAGGTTTCCTTGGACCCGTCCCTGAAATTGCTGATCTTTAACAATGCAACGTCGATCTCGGTATGCCCCCCTCCCGAGGATGCAAGGGCGGAGGAGTCTATTATACCTGACTCAGAGGCTATTGGTGAAGGGGCTGTGGTGGCTGCAGGCGAACCTCGGCCTTCATACTCCTCCACTGGTTAGATGAGCCAGATATTGACTAGTGAGGGGGCTTATTTGCTCTATCAACATATCCTCCGGGTCAAATCGATTCATGGTTGCCTTGGCCCTGCAGGTCCTGACCCTTTACTTCCTACCACGGATGTTCTTGGGGAAGGCTCGGCCCGCCGTGATATGGGAGAAAGGAGCATTCCCTTTTCTTTGCCGTCCCATGTCGAGGAGCCTCCTGCCAGCTCCAGGCCGACGGGAATGGGGTTGGTGATGGTCTCCGCCTCGTCCTCCGCAGGTTATACGGCTCCGGAGGCTGACTTCTCGGCCCTACCAAGCATTCAAATTTTGCAGGCTGCCGAAGAGGAGTTGGCCGCTGTTCAAGCGTCCTTCCGTGCGGAGCTGGTTTCTCTTGTAGCAGAAGCGGCAGATTCTGTTGCGTCTTCTTCGGTGCTGTCAGCCACACTCCTATTGACACCCGCCTCCACGGAGACTCTGGACGAGGTGACACAGGACGTGGTCGACAGCTTCTATCATCATTTAAAAAGGGGCGTAGACGCTGCCATAGAACGGGGGACCCCATTTTCTCTATCTCTCCAGTACGCTCGGGGTCAGATTGCAACCTTGAAGTCCCTTCCTGGCGGGGTGGGATTGGCTGCACTGCTGGAACCTAAGCTGACAGAAGCTGATCAGCTAGTGACCCAACTACTGGCGATACGACAGGCGGGCTTGCCTGCTGCGATCAAGCGGGAGCGGGGCTTCCTCCTTGCTGTTCGGGATAGGATTAAGCTAGCCCGAGATACGGCTGGGCCAGTTGTACGGGGAGACCTTGATAAGTTCTCTGCTTTGTATGACCAGCTGGGTCGTAGGAGTCAGGCTTGCCGTGCTCGGGAAGAGTCTGCTTCTCGTGGAATCGCTGACACGAAGGAGCGTATTCTTGGACTTCAGAGGGAATTGGCCTTCTTAGAGTTAGAGCTGGAGACTACTCAGGCGGAGCAGGCGTCAATCGTTCGGGAGGCCGAGAAGGTTTCCCGATCTTCTGATAACCTGGAGCGGGCCTTTAAGAAATTTGAGGATAACTGGCAGGCTCACGCTCACCTGGAGGACGAGGCGGTGCTGACCCACGAGGCGGAGCGTCGAGCCTCCCAGAGGTTCGAGCGGTCGGTTGTTGTGCTGACGGACCGTCTCAGGGCGTTATGTGCCCCAGAGCAGTGATCAGCTGTCTGTTTTCTTTGCTTTCTCTCTTTGTTTTCTTCTTCTTCTTTTTTGTAAGGGACGTGATCCCAAATGAAGTAATACGTTGAATTTTGAATAAATGAGCATGTTTCAACTCATCATCTCTTTCTTGTACTTGTGGCATCTGTGAAATTGGACTTGCTGGGGGATTATTTGTGGACCTATTATCCTAGGCGTACCTTGGTTTTAGGTACGGATAACAAGCTTGGACAGGATGTCCGGAACAGCCGTGGCAAAGTAGTCTTGGATGTTCTCGGTGCTGGAAAAAAAAGAATGCCGTAGAGCAGCTGGGCTTCCGGGACATGGTGGGGTGGTGGATTTATGCTAAGAAGCTTAGCAAAGGAATATTTGTGGACCTATTATCCTTGGCGTACCCTGGTTCGGGATACGGATAATAGGGTGAAAGGAAAACCAACATATTTGCTCAGAGGTTATGAGGACATGGCAAACATGAGGGTTTTATCGTGGAATCTTCCTGCTCAGAGGTAATGAGGACATGGCAGGAGAGGTTTCACGGAAGATATTCGTAGTCAACAGCGGACATTTGTGGACCCATTATCCTTGTCGTACTCCGGTTGTGGGTACAGATAATAGGTCGAAAGGAGACCGACATACTTGCTCAGAGGTAATGTGGACATGGCAAGCATGAAGGTTTCTTCGACGGAGCCTTCCCACTCAGAGGTAATAATGACATGGCAGGAGTAGGCTCAATGAAGAGGGGGTACATAGAACGGCTCAGAGATAGGAGAACGTGGAAGTTCTATGTGAGGGGGCGGTTTGTTTTTGGTGGAAGTGAAAACGACTCAGAGGTAATGAGGACATGGCCGTTTTTTCGGAATTTTTGTGGATCGATTACCCTTTTTTTGTGCACTAAGCACGGGTAGTGGATCATGAGGGAGGATCTCTTCCAGGAAGAAAGTTCAGAGGTATAATCGTACATGACTTACTATCTGAAAGAGTGACCGGAATGTGAGTTCAGAGGCACCAGCGGGTACATAACTCGATAAATTAACATATTGAGAAAGTGGGAGTCCAGCGGCACCAGCTGGTACATGACTCGATAATCTGAAGGGGATGTGGGGGTGAGTTCAGGGGCACCAGCATGTACATGACTCGATAATCTGAAATGTTGTGGGTGTGAGTTCAGTGGTACCAGCCGGCACATGACTCGATAATCTGAAATGTTGAGGGTGCGAGTTCAATGGTACCAGCGGGTACATGACTCAAAGACCTTGTAGCGAATGTCGTTTAGACATAATATTTCTTTAGGAACTTGCCGTTGATGGGCAGTATGAGCAAGTCTCCGTTTTGCTTTGCGAGGCGGTAAGCACCGTTGGAGAATACCGTCTCAATGATAAATGGGCCCTCCCACTTTGGCTGGAATTTGTCGGCGGTCTTATGAGTCATGACCATTGGCCTCCGGACTGCCAAGACGAGATCGCCTACCTGGAATGTTCTAATTTTGACCTTCTTGTTGAAGGCTCCTGAGATGTGTACTTGGTACAGCTCGATCCTTTGCTGAGCTAGGAGGCACTTTTCATCTAAGGCCTCTAACTCTTGCAGCCGACGTTGGTAGTTGTCGTCTGTCGTTAATTGATGTGTGAGGGCGACACGTAGTGAGGGGATCTGGGTCTCCAAGGGGAGGACTGCCTCACTCCCATATACCAGGGAGAATGGTGTATTTCGGTGGCTGTTCGGACCGTGGTGCGATAAGCCCATAAGCACTCGCCGAGCTTCTCGTTCCAGTCACGTTTGTTGGAGGAGACAAACTTCTTGAGAAGTTTGATGATTGTTTTGTTGAATGCCTCTGCTAACCCATTTGCTGCCGAGTTGTATGGCGTCAAGACGATATTCTGAATACGGTGTTTATCGCAAAACCGATAGAATGCGTGGCTTGCAAACTGCGACCCATTATCATGGATGATCCTTCGGGGCAGTCCAAAGCGGTAGATGACGTGATGCTTAAGGATGCTGATCACGTTTGAAGTCTTAACTTCTGCAAGTGGGACAGCTTTCGCCCATTTGTAGAAGTAATCCGTGATCGCAAGTATGAAGCGATGTCCTCGAGAGGAAGGTGGGGTAATTGGACCAATGATGTCTATTCTCCATGCTTCGAATGGCCAGGATGTCACCGTCGGATGTAAAAATTCGGATGGTTGGTGAATGAAGTCCGTGTGGACTTGGCAAGCTTTGTACTTTCTAGCATAATCTATCGCGTCTGCCACCATTGTGGGCCAATAGTAGCCCATTCGGCGAATGGCGGTCTTGCAGTTTCGAGCCGGGCTGGTGGGCCCCGCAGACACCGTCATGGGCTTCTCATACGGCTTCTTTGGCTTCTGCGTTTGACAGACACCAAAGCAGTAATCCGTCGTAGGAGCGGCGATACAGCATTTTTGTCTCTGTATCGTAGAAGAATCTGAGAGAACGCCTTCTGATGGAAGTGGCTTCCTTTGGGTTCTCAGGCAGGATGTCGTAGACGACGAAGTCGATGAATGGTTGTCTCCAATCTGGGGCGTCATCGATCGTCTGTGCGGAATAACTTGCGACGAATTGCACATTGTTTTTAGGACAGACCAGTTCATGGCCTATCACTTCCATTGATTATCGATCATAATTCGGAACTGCTAGGAAAGCGGCGAGACCAGCTAGGGCATCGGCTTCAATGTTTCGGAGTCTAGGGACGTGCTCGATGAAGAACCCCTCAAATGCCGAGATGATATTGATCGCTATTTGATGATAAGGATCATGTCTTCATGGCGGACCTCGTACGAACCCCGGATCTGATTGACAATTAGTTGGGAATCGCCGTATGCTTCAAGGTATTCTACCCCCAGCTCTCTTGCAAGTTGGAGGCCAATGACCAGAGCGTTGTACTCGGCCACATTGTTAGAGCAGGGTTCAGTGAGGGAATAAGCGCGGTTAATCACCAATTCGGAAGGAGAGATTAGGACTACCCCGACTCCGACGACTATATTGCCTTTAGGTCCGGTCCTCGAAGTGCCGTCGAAGAACATTCGCCATATATTTTCGCAAGAGATTGTATGTGAGTCGGCGACCTCATCTGGGATCTCTTCGTATATCCTGGAGGACTCCGAGCCTGGGTGGGCTGCTAAGAAGTCTGCCAGGGCTTGACCTTTGACTGCCTTTTGGGGGACGAAGATCATATGATAAGGGGACAGCAATATTGCCCATGTAGCGAGTCGAGAGCTGAGTGCCCCTGGTTTAGTCATAAAGACCCTTAGAGGGTTGACTCGTGAGATCACATGTATCGTTTGTCCGGTGACATAGTGTCGTATTTTCTGAATGGCGAACACCAGGGCGAGGCATTCCTTCTCCACCGCGGTATATCGATGCTCTGGCCCAATCATCATTCGGCTGAGGTAATATATGGCCTGTTCATGGCCTGCATCGTTGTTCTGTGCCAGCAGAGCCCCGAGGGAGTGTTCCATTGCTCGTACATAGAGCAGGAATGGTTTTCCAGGAACCGGGGCTACCAGAACTGGAGGATTTGACAAATATTCTTTGATGCTGTCGAAAGCACGCTGGCATTCCTCGTCCCATACGAATGAGACTCCTTTCTTCATGAGGTGCGTGAATGGTCGGCATCGCCCGGAGATATTGGAAATGAACCTTCTGATGTAAGCTAACCTTCCTTGAAGGCCTCTAAGTTCGTAAGAGATTTCTCGGGGGACCCATCTCCATGATTGCTTTTGTCTTTTCAGGGTCTACATGGATACCCTTTGCAGTGATGATGAAGCCTAAGAACATCCTACTGGATACGCCCAGGAAGGACTTCGTAGGGTTCATTTTCAAATTGTGCGTTCGCATTAGGTCGAATACCGTCCTTAGATCCTGCAGATGGTCTTCCTTGCTACGGCTCTTGACGGCTATATCATCAACATAGCACTCCACCGTCTTGCGTAAGTGGTCTCTGAAGATGATGCTCATAGCTCTTTGATATGTGGCGCCAGCATTCTTTAAACCGAAAGGCATGACTGTGTAGCAGTACGTGCCAATCGGTGTCCGAATGATGTATGCTTTTCGTCGTCAGGAGACATTTTGATTTGGTTGTACCCCGAGAAGCCATCCATGAATGACATGCGTTCGAAGCCGCAGGTGTTGTCGATCATGATGTCTGTGATAGGAAGGGAAAATTCATCTTTGGGGCATACCTCGTTCAGGTTGCGAAAGTCGATGCAGATTCGAATCTTCCCATTCTTCTTGAGGACGGGTACTATATTGGCGACCCATTCGGGATGTTGCTCCTCACGAATGAAACCTGCTGGCTATCAATTTGTTGACTTCAGCTTCGATTGCGTCCATGATGCCTGGACGAAAGCGTCGCTGCTGTTGCTTGACCGGCTTCACGTCTGGTCGAATGTTAAGTTTGTGAAGAGCAATGTCAGGATTTAACCCTGGCATGTCTTCATAGCTCAAGGCAAACACATCAATGTACTCTCTGACAAGTTCTAACAGCGACTTTCGTTCTTCGTCGGTGAGGCTTTTACTGATGAAGATCGGTTTTGGAGAAGATTCGCTACCGAGATCCACTTGTATGACCTCATCTTCAGTAGGGGTTCTCTCAGTTCGAACCGCTTTTCCCATTGTACGTCTAATTGCTGGGCCCATGGCTCTAGCTCGAGAATTTCGAGGATGTCTTCGTCTTCTTCGTAAGCGTCGGCGAACGCCATGTTGACTGACATGACTTGTCTGAATACATCCCCGATGCTGGTATCTGAGTCGAAAGTTGGTGATCCGGTTGAATGTGACTGCCAGTCGCATTCTTCATCTGAACTTTCCGGGGTCGTAGTAGGCGTTACATACCCTAACCCGCATCGAGTTTTGTTATAGTAGTTTCGTGGTTTGCCCGTCGGGACTGGCGGCTTCAAAGGTAATCGTCGTCCAGTGCCATAGTTTAACCCTGGCGTCGTCTCCAGATTATACCCCTATTTCTGCATGAGATATTTGGATTGAGGACTATAGAGATACAGAGGCAGTCTCCCGGTATCTGATCCAAGGTCGACTTCTTCTATGGTGAGGGGATACGGGTTGTTCGTCCGGCCGAAGATGATCGGGTGATCCCTCCCTCGAATATTCGGTAAACGTCTTCTACGGGAGTGAGTTGGATTGCGGTATTCACATTTGTCACCTGTATGTGTAGGTGAGCGCCTATGCCGTGTTCCATAGCATACATTGTACATAGCTTATTGAGCTCGGTGTAGTTCAAAGATAACCCTTTATTGATGAAGTAAGGTATCTTTTCTAGGGGGATTACATCATCAGCGGAGGGGACATCAGTGTGGGCAGCCACGTACTTGGTTAGCTCCGGTTCCTCTTCGGCTACCCCCTGTGTGAACTGAAGACTAAGAGGACGACCTAGGAAGCTTGATTGTCAGTGGTCCAGTCGATGGAGCAGAGCGTGGAGTTGTTGGCAGACTGGCGACCCCCAGTTTGGCATTCGATGTGGAGCGAGGAGTGGCTGGTTCGCTGGAAGTGTCAGACCTTGCATCGAGGTGACAACCTTTCTTGGGAAGGCGTATTGTCAGCGGCCTGTCCGAGGGGTTGAGCTTCCCTGCTTGTGGTTGACTGACTCTCGGCAGTCGGATTGTCAGTGGCCCCGTTGTGGGTCTCGGCACTTGGCCGGACCTTGGCAGCCAGATTATCTTCTGCTCCTCTTGCGTCGAGAGGCTGATCGCATCCTTCCGTAGAGTGGCGGTGAGGGGTACGGACTTGTCCGGTTTGCGAGCTTGGAGGTGGATCGTCAAGGGTCCTTCTGATCCCGTGGCTGTCTCGGTATGAGTTTGTGCGTCTCCTTCATCAAGGTGCCTCTTCGACTTTTCGTATAAACAGGAGTCCGAGTAGTAAGATTCGACCCCTTTGAAGGGATCGATATCAGCAAACTCTGTCTTCACGAAGCCGTATTTGTCGACATATTTGAAGCACTGGTGTAGCGTGGAAGGCACGATCATATAATCGTGTATCCATGGGCACCCCAAGAGGATGTTGTAAGAAGTGTCTGCATCTATGACGTAGCAGGTGACTTCGGATTGGAGGTCGCCAATTTGACACTTCAGACGAATCTTCCCAATAGGGTAGCTCCTGCCCGAATTAAAACCGCTGATGGCGGTGCTTGTAGGTGTTAGGCGATGCATTGGGATGCGAAGATGATGTAGCAGGCCCTTCGGGATGATGCTTATGGAAGAGCCAGGATCAATGTGCATCCGATCCACCATCACATTGCCGATGTATCTCGTGTAGTATAGCGGGCGATCATGTAGGTTGGTTTTGATGAGCATGTCTTGCGGAGTGAAGACGATGTTGGGCATTGCTTCCGTGCAGGCACTGTCTTGGAGATCCACGAGTGAGTCCTCCCCGATGAGGGTAGATTGAGCGAGATAGGCATCGGCATTTTGGAGTGCTTCGCTTCAATGCAATACGAACGTCCTTGGAGAGCCTTAGGAGTTCATATAATGACAATTTGGCCTGGAGTGTTAGCCAATTGTGCTAATATGTCAAAGTTGTAGGGCCTCTCTAGCCCTTGGGCTGCATCCTTTCGGAAAGATTTGTCGAAGCGAGTCTCCTTCGGCCTAGGCTTGTCGGTCGTCGAAGGCTGAGCCGGTCCCGGAGCATCAGTTGTAGTGGGTTGATGATTTTCAGCTGGACTGTCAACCACAGGTTGGGATTGCGCTCCGGACCTGCGTGACGATGGCTGTAGCTTCCTCGTTGTCTGCTGAAATTGTGTGGCAGGTCCTGATTTTTCTACTCTTTTTGTTGGTGGGAGATGGTCTGGGACCGAGTTACTTCTGACACCAAGTCTGGATGGACCCACATGACCTCCCCTCGTGAGGTGGTGAGAGGTACTAGACCAGCAGTTTGTTCTCGGGGCGGAGGAAGATTGGTAATCTCCATTGTCGCGAGAGGGACGGGGATTACCCCGTCTTGAGTCTCCGTCGGAGGGAAGTTGCCGAATTGTACGGATACCATATTGGCTGCTACGGTTACCTCTTCGAAGTCGATGGCCAGAGCGTTCGAATCGATGAGGCTTTGGATGTACCGTTTTAGTTTGTAGCAGTCATGTGTAGCGTGGTGTACATAACGGTGGTAATGGCAGAACTTCGGGTTCTCCAAATCAGCCGGCCGAGGCTCCCGTCTTGGTGGAGGAAGCTGAATTCTACCTCCTTGTATGAGCATGTCTAAGATAGGCTTGACGTGGCCGTCCTCGAAAGAGTAAGTGATCTGAGGCCATTGCTTGTCTGCTGGATGTGGCTCGGACTTCTGGGCCGTGTCGGCCACCATAGCCTGTTTTCCCTTGCTATCCCGGTTGTTGGAGGGGTTACCCCCATTATCGTTGTTGAGACGCTTGCCATTGTTTTCTTCTTCTGAGATGTGCAACCCCAGCTGGCGGGCCTTCTTCAGTCGTTCTTCAGCGCTTGTGGCGCTGATGATGAACGCCTTCCAATCTTTGAATTGACTCTCGCCCATCCAGAGACTGATCGTTGGAAGCAGTCTCTTTTGGCAAATTTCAATCAACGAAGAATCTGGATTTCCGGAAGGCAGCTTCATGGCGGTCTGGCGGAACCGCTCGATGTAGTTCCTTGTTAGCTCCTTCTCTCCTTGGACGACGTCCATGAGAGTGGACATAGTGACGTCTTGTCCTACTTCATAGAATCATTACAAGAACATGCGCATGAAGCCGGCGAAGGAATGGATGCAATTGTCCGGTAGATTACGGTACCAATCGAAGGCGACTCCTTCCAATGCCCCAATGAATAACCGTGTGAGGATCGCATCCTCATGGGGCAGATGGTCGGTGGTGACATCGAAGTAAGTGATGTACCGACTTGCTGAGGTTTTGCCATCATACGGGTTGATGTTGAACGGCTTATATCTTGGTGGAAATGGAACATCCCTCCACTCAGCGGGGTATGGTTGCCGTATTCTGAGATCTTGAGCGTTTTCTCGGACATGAAACATGGCACGGAGCTCCTGGACCTTTCTTCTTACTTCTCGGGTTTTATCTGTCGTGGCAGGGGCTGTTATTTCGGGAGGATTATTGCCCGGGTTTAGTGCCGCTGAGTTCGAATCTATATTAACCGGGGGGCCCGTGCTTGTTTGACCAGGCGCTCCTCCTTGTAGAGTGGGCAGGGACCGCTTTGATCTCGTCTACAGACTTGACCAAGGCAAGTAATATGGCTTCGAGACTGTCAATGCGCTGGCGATCACTGGAACCACTTTGATTGCTGTCCGTCATGAACACCGTCCTTACGTGAGGAGTGATCGAAGGAACGGTGGAGGATATGTCCTCCGAGTCGTACCCATGCACCGAGAAGTCATCGAGATAGGTGGGAATGTTCTCTTCGGGCTCGGACTCGGAGGGAATGGTATCCCCAGTTTCAGAGCTTGCTTCGTTTAGAGAGTTACGGATGTCCTCGGGGACATCAGCGTCTGTTGCTCCTGATGGAAGAGTTGTTTGTGCGGGCTCGATTCCTTAAAACATCGGATTGTTGCGGATGTTCGGAGGAGTGCTACCTCCAGCTTCTTCAATCTCCAGCGATGTGGATGATGAATTTCCCATCGCGGTAAATTTCGTCTTTGAACGGGTGTGTTGGAATACACCAGTGGAGGACAACCGTTTAGACGACAGTTTCTTAGTTGTAGTGGTTGATATCTTCGGACTGGAGATGCTCGTCTTCTTCCTTCTATCTTCGGCGGGGACTTTTTGAGTGGAATTGCAGGAGACAACAGGAGGTGCCTCATCTTCTGAGTTCGGGTGCTGTAGCCTTTGGAAGACGGATGGCCGATCTTCCGTCATTGTCGCGTTGTTGCAGCAGCAATTGACGATGATTTGGGTGCAGCGATGTCCAAGCGAGGACTCTTTGCACACCGACACTCCTTCTCTTTCCTTGCGTTTATGGAGGATCGTCTCCCGCAGGTCAGAGGAACCGCTCTGTCTGTTTGCCGTCGGGGGCTGGACTTGAGCGGTTGTATACAACTTTCCATCCGAGGCCCGTGTGATAGTCAACGGGACTGCCCCGATAGTCAGAGGTTGGGACAGCTGACTGGGCTTGATGAGCCCGCGCTGCCCTAGACTTCCTCCTTTTAGCACTTGTGGGTGCGTAATAGGAGGAGTCCAAGTTGAATGCCACAGAGTCTGGCTTATCATCCAGAGAATCATCAGGGTCGGGACCGTATGAGAGACGGTCGAAGACCGATCGAGAGAAGCGTGGAACGGACGCTATGCTGCTAGAGTTGGGTACCGTGCAGGCTGTCTGCATGCGATCGTCTTCTGCTGTTGGATGAGTTGTCTTTGGGCGGCTAGGAGTCACGACCGTGCAGGCTGGCCGCATGCGGTCGGCAATTAGTGGCCGCATGGGTTTTCTGCAAGCGATTGACTCCTGTAGCCTCATGTGTTTCATCCATGTGATTGGCGACTGTAGCTGCATAAACTATGCGGCTGTCAGATGTGACCGCATGATTCTTCTTCATGCGACTAGCGGCTGTGGCCGCATGAGCTTTGTCCATGCGGCTAGCAGATGTGGCCGCTGAGCCTTTTTCACTCGGCTAGCACCCCTATGCGGCTCAGTTCCTGTAGAGTTCCTCTTTGCCTCTGCAAGTCCAGCATCATAGTATTTTCTTCTGCCGGACTTGGGGACAGTAGAGTTGTCTACGGTCTGAAGTGGGGTCGCAGAAGAGTCCTTCTCACCGTTTTGAGCAACAGAGGGTATCCCGTCGGGGCTTGGGGAGGAGCAAAGGATTTTGGCCTCCACTCTCTGCGAGCCTTTGTCGTGCGGGTGCGCTTCTGGACCGGGCCAGCGCTTCCTTCGGAGAGCATCTCTTCAAACGCTTGTTGGTCGAAGCGGACGACCATCTTTTGTTGCGTGGAGCCAAGTTTGGCTGCATCCGATTGCGTCACCAACTCCTCAGCCGTGGAGAAGTTTGTCCCCAGCAGAGTCGCCATCGTGTTTGCCATTGATTGTAAAAGTACAGAACAATTATCGGAGGACTGAACTTAGACTCACAATACAAACTCGCTTGTACAAAAAAGCCTAGGGACGAAAACCTAGGTACAGCAATCTAAGTACAATTATTTATTTTAGATTCTGGGGGGTGACGATAGAGGCTCGGGAAGACGACGGCAGCCCTGCCTTACTCCTTGGACGATCGGTATGCAGCCTTGGCTCCTTGTGAAAAGATGGTTGGCGTTGACGAAGAAATGCTCTTTTTGCTCCTCTGTTGCTCTCCTGGCTTCTCTCTCTCTCTCTGTGTATTTTCTCTCTGATTGTTGGGGGGGGTCTCTCTCTTTGTATATCTCCTCTCTCTCCCTTTGTTTTATTCTTTTTTTTGCCGGGGTTTGTGAAAAAAAATGATGCTGGCTATTTATAAGAGTGGGGTATGATCATTAGGGTTTGCTAATGATCATTTGTTTGGAATGTCGGCGCTCCTTCAATCTATCTGAACCCTTGATCCTGATTACAATGAATCTAGGCCATTAATACGGATAGCACCGAACCTTGTGAGCAATTAATGTTAACTGCTTTAAATCTTCATGATGGATTATACCAATGTCCGATTGCTCGCCACGTGTCCCATTGGCTTGATGATAAATGATATGCCTTGATCTCGGTAATTATGATGATGATGTCAAATATATTTGTTGAGATTCGGTTAAATCCTTGATTGATCCGATGCCACGTGTTTTAATTGTGGGTCCTGCCAGAGCCGTATGGGATAGGCAAGACTTGAACCACAGGGAGATAATCTTCATGAGCCGCATAGGACAACGCTTTATTGAGCCGCAGGGGATGAACTCTCAATGAGCCGCATATGCATAGTCTCTACAAGCCGCATAAGCTAGCGTTGTATTGAGCCGCAGGGACTGGGCTCTCGGTGGGCCGCATATGGCTGATTTCTGCTGGCCATATAGGGTGACTTCTTAGTGAGCCGCATGAAGCTGTTCTCCATTTAAGCCGTATGAGACGTGCCACGTGGCAATCTAGGACTTCTGTCGGATCGGGTCAGAGATTTTCTTCTTTTCCCGAAGAGTCTGCCATTATGGCAGAACCATTATGACGCTTTATGTCAGAGCCGTCACGGTTGTCGAGTCGTGTCAGGGCATTAAATGAGGCCACTACTCAAATGGCCAGCTGTAGGGAAGGATCCCAAGGGGGGATGTGGCGTCGATCGGGCCGCATATTCCTGCTGAACCGCATACACTCCCGAGCCGCATGAGACTGAGAGTCTTCTTTGAATCGCATAAGGCCACTCCTGTATGAGCCGCATGGGCTTCTTCCCAGAGCCGCATGGACCATTACTCTGATATTTTTTATGCTTCTACAGGACCCCCTTCAAAGTTTTCAATTTGCAAAATTGAAACACTTTGAATAAGAAGCATGGCCCCGTTCATGCCGCATAAGTGTCTCAGCCGCATAGACTCATCTGGCCGCATAGTCTCTTTGCCACGTGTCCTGACTACGTGTGCAAATCTTTATTAAATGCTCTTGATTCGTTTTTGAATTAACGTCGTCTATTGGGGGAGGATCCCAAGGGTCGATTTTGCCTTGATCCGAAGCGTTTTTGCCTATATCTTTTGAAGCGGCGCGTAATTCGAGGCATTTAAGCATATATGTTTTCTATATATATATATATATATATATACATATATATATACATATATGTTTTCAGGATTCCAATTCCAATTCCAACCCACTAATGTTTAATATTCTTCTTTGGAATGTTCGGGGTATCGCAAGTAAGATGACCATCAAAAGGATTAAAACATTAGTGAATTTACATAAGGTTGTATTTCTGGCAATTATAGAGCCTAAAGTTGATGTGGCTCAGCTTAATCATTATAGAATCAAGCTTGGTTTTGCACGAGCTTTCTCTAATGATCGTGGCAATATTTGGGTGCTGGCAAAAGAGGCTTGTGAAGTTCGGGTTATTGATTCTCATGATCAAGCTTTATCAGTTAAAACAGGGCATTACACGCTTCCTACTGAGGCTTTATTTACTGTGGTTCATGGAGATAACACAAAGGAAGGTCGACGTGTGCTTTGGGACAGGTTAGCTCAGTTGCAGGACTTATATCCTATTTCTTGGGTAGTCGGGGGAGATTTTAATGCTGTTCTTAGATCTGAGGAGAAGATTGGTGGTCGTACTGCAGACCCTGTTTCCATGCAGGAATTTGCTAATTTTAAACTGGCTACAGGTCTATCAGAATTACCATACTCTGGTAGCTGCTTCACGTGGTTGAAATCGATGAAGGATGGAAGGTGTGGTTCTAGATTGGATTGTGTTTTGGTTGATTCCAATTGGTTCAGGCTAGCTCCATTGTCTAAAGTCGATCATCTTAATAAACTGGAATCGGATCACGCTCCGATCCTGGCCCAGTTTAAAAGAGAGACAAGAGGGGGAAGGAAGCAATTCAGATTTCTTGATTTATGGACTTCACACAGGGAGTTTACTGATATTATCAAACAAGCCTGGTACTCTGTAAATCACCCAATGCTGTTACTAGGGTATCTCTTCGTTTGGATGCCTGTAGGAAAATGTTGTCTATTTGGAGTAGAAGTTCATATGGGGATATATTTCAATCAGTTAAGGAGGCAGAAGATGGTGTGTTAAGTGCGGAATTGCAGCATGAAGTTATGAACAATTCCGAGTCTTTGATCCAACTTGCTAAGGCAAAGGCCCTGCTCAAACAGAAAGTTTGCACTGAGGAAGCCTATTGGCGACAAAAGGCTCGTCTCAAATGGGATTTAGATGGTGATAAAAACACAGCTTACTTTCATGGCTGCGTGAATTATCGAAAGAAGTCTTTGCATATTCATTCTATTACAAATGAAGCTGGTATAATCCTTACGGAGAAGCAGGATATTCATCTTCATGCTAAGGAACTCTTTTCTAAATCATATGAGAGGGGGGAGATTAAAGATGATGAGGATCTATTGAATCTCATTCCTAGAATTGTGACAGACGAGGATAATATTACTCTCATTGCAGAACCTTCGAAGGAGGAGATCTTTGACACTATTAAGAGTCTGGATAAATCTAGTGCTTCAGGTCCTGATGGGTTTACTCCCTCATTCTATCTTCACAGTTGGGACATAGTTGGAGATGACATTCAAGAAGCTATCTCTATGTTTGTGGACGGGTTCTCTCTCCCTCGGGCTTTCACCAACACTTCTATTGTGTTGATTCCTAAGGTTAAGCAACCTCAAACTTTTGGTGATTACAGGCCTATTAGCTTATGTTCTGTTTTTAATAAAATCATTTCTAAGCTTTTAGCGCGTCGTTTAGCTCCACTGTTACCACGGTTGATATCTCAGGAGCAGAGTGGATTTGTGCAAGGTAGGGAGATAGTTGATAATATTCTATTAGCCCAAGAGATGATGGCCAAAATGCAGAAGAAGAATAGAGGAGGCAATATTGCACTTAAACTTGATATGATGAAGGCCTACGATAGGGTGGATTGGAGATACCTACTAAAAGTTCTTCGTCGGTTTGGCTTTCATAACAAGTGGGTCGATATAATGCTGAGGATTGTTAATAATGTGTGGTATTCTCCCCTAATCAATGGGGATTCCACAGATTATTTTCAAGCATTTCGTGGGTTGCGACAAGGTGATCCTTTGTCTCCGGCACTGTTTATTCTTGCAGCAGAAGTTCTCTCTCGAAGTCTTAATAGACTTCCTGATTATGAAGGCTTTACTCCTTTCTTCACTCCTAGGGGATGTCCTCTTATTACTCATCTTGCTTATGCAGATGATGTGTTACTATTTTCGGCAGGAGATATAAGGTCTGTGTGGATGATTACTGAAGTGTTGTCTAGATATGAAGCAATGTCGGGTCAGAAGATTAGCAAACAAAAGTCTTCCATCTATATTTCTTCGAAGGAACGGCCAGAGAAAGGGGTTGAACTTAGCTCTAGACTTGGGTTCAAGGTGGGCTCTCCTCCGTTTACTTATCTCGGCTGTCCGCTTATGGCTAGTAGGCGTAATGGGGGGATGTTTGAAGACTTGTTTGACAGGATTCGAACCAAATTGGAAGGATGGCACAATAAAATATTATCACCAGGAGGCAAGTTGGTGTTAATCAAGAATGTGCTAGCCTCTATTCCAGTTTATACGTTGGCTGCACTGTGATCCACCTATAGCAGTGCTTAATAGGTTGGAGTCTATGTTCTCATCGTTTTTCTGGGGATCTATTGATGGTGTTGCGAAGAGGACATGGCTGGGTTGGTCTTCTATTGCTCGAATAAAAGATGAAGGAGGGATGGGGGTTAGACGACTGCAGGATGTAATGACTGCAATGACTATCAAGTTATGGTGGAAATTCAAGACTCAGTCGTCGTTATGGATGAATTTTTTCAAGAGGAAATATTGCTCTCAAGAATCTGAGGATGCTGTTCAACTGACGTCCAATGCGTCACATGTCTGGAAGAGATTGGTAGTAGGACGACGGCTATCGGGGACAGTACATCACACAGGTTGATGGCGGCTGGAATTGGACATATGTGCAGTCAGGTATATTTTCTGTTTCATCTGCATGGGAGTTAAGTCGTATTCATATGTCTAGACTGCCTTATTTCAAACACATATGGAATAAGTGTATTCCTGCTAAGTGGTCGATTCTTTGTTGGCGATTGTTGCATGGGAAACTACCTACAGATGACAATATATCCAGGCTCGGATTTAGTATGGCTTCGAAATGTCATTGTTGTACTAACCCTTCTGTTGAGAGTATTGATCATGTTTTCCATGAAGGAGAGTTAGCTGTTAAAGTATGGGCGTCGATTCAACAGTCTTACAACATCAGATCAAGTGGAAGTTCATTGATTCATCGACTTCGATCATGGTGGAGGAAGAAGACAAAACACAGGAAAGAGATCGTGGTGGCAGCAGTGGTTTGGGTGCTATGGAAAAATCGGAATAAATGGCGATATGAGCAGTATGTGTATGGAGCTGATCAGTTAATCATGGAAGTAGGTAGGCAGGTTGCTAAAGCTAGTATCAAATGTAGCCATTAATTTTGTAACCTGAGTTGGAACTCAAAGTTTTTGAATAAATAAAGTTGTTTAAATATATATATATATATATATATATATATATATATATATATATATATATGCGTGTATGTGTATGTATATATAAATATATGTGCGAATATGTGTATTTGTATGTATGCATAAATATAGTATGTAAATATGTATATGTGTGTAAACATACATGTATAAGTATATATATACATGGGGCTATATATATATATATATATATAAAAATATATATATATATATATATATATATATATATATATATATTATATGTACATTAATTACTAATAAAAAAGAAAAAGAAAAAGGAAAAGAAAAAGGAAAAAAACAACAAATAAAACCCAATATCAAACTAACCCAGGCCAGCCCAAGGCCCAAGCCAGCCTGTGAACCCAGCCCGTGAGCTCAGCCCCACACAGGAATCCCCACAGCCCGAGTGCTCAAGCCCGATCCCCTGCACAGGAAGTCCCCCACCCTGTTCAGCAGTCTATATATACGTATGTATAATATCGGAAGATAACCCTCATCGAAACCCTAACGCTCGAGCACCGCCTCCCCGACCTTACGTCCCGGCACCCCGTGCACGTGCACGCGCGCCGCCGCAGATGACCTCCGGTCTGCCAGGCGCGGCGACAAAAGCACAGCTGAACAGCACCAGCAACAGCAGTCTAGGGCCGACTTCATGGCCTTGCTTCCCAGCGATCGCTCGATCATTTTGTATTTCGTCAACTCGAGTATGATCATGGTATGACCCTCTTTCATCCCCATCAAGTAGGTAGAGTTATACGACATTAATTGCTAAGAAAATCGAATCCCAGAACCGCAGAAAACTGTTCAAACATGGAACAGTAAACCCGGCCCCAACTCCTGTGTTCGAAGTAAAATTCTGAACCCAATATTAGGAATTTCAAAAGTCTATTTAAAGGCAGTTATAGACAACATGTACGGCTCCACGACCCAACTCGCATAAGTCAATTTCATCGACTACGCACCGAGAAATCGGATCCCGAAGTTTGACAAAAACCTGTTTTAGAAACTTAAAAAACCCTCCGGTACGACGTGCGTCCCGCCAATCCGGGTGACGTAGTCGCGAACCGAAAGCATCTAAAGGTGCGTAACGGTTTCGTGGTCGTGTGGGCTTTGACGAAATTCAAATTGGTCGCATGTGCGCGACCAATTTGATGCGTATCCGTCGAAATTTATCGTATCGGCCTCTATACAAATTCTCCAATTAATTTATGCACGTTCGTCATATCAAGATGAAACTTACGCCAACAGGACCGTATCATTTTTCTGGTTATGTATGCCAAGTTTAGTCCAATTCTGAGACAGTTTATCGGATCGCTATTTTGCGGGCCCCACAATCTGACTCAACGAGTGATTTTGTGCACGGCCCACCAAAATATAACTTTGGACATACTGTTGGGTTCATATCATCAAAACAAATCTGTAGACATGTAGTTTGATGACTTTAGAGACCATTGACTTTGGCAAGCTTTTCGGTACAAAGCGGGTCCAACGGCGGACATCGTTTTTGCCCAAAATTACCGTTTTGCTCCTGTGTCCACAATTGGACTTAAGGACAGGCAATCCAAGCTAAGTTGACTATTCTGAGGATATTGGTAATGTTTGTTTCAGCTTTCGAAGGCAGTTGTGAGATTTGGACTTATTTGGCTTACCGGTTGACGGTTTATTGTTGGCTCTGCGTACAACCTCTAGGCAAGTATACCTTGCCAAACATATGTAGTATTTACATTGCTTTCTTTATTGTATTCCTTTTCATATTGTCACATGATTCCATATTGTGATTTATTTTTCCTTGATTGCTTTACCTGTTCTAGATTACGTGCACATATAGGAGATTCGACATTGCTTGATTATTGGTCTTTTCGTGTTACCTTGTCTCGTGATTGAGTTTTCAGTTTATGTATCATGTTATTGACTTGACTATTCTTGACTGGGAGTATCTTGTATTGGACTACAGTTGAGACATACTATAGATTGGGAGTATCTTACATTGTACTACGACCTATAGTCGATTCTTCTATCTTGATATTGCTTGAATGACTTGACTCAAGATATACTATAGATTGGGAGTAGCTTACATTGTACTACGACCTATAGCATATATTTATTGATTGATTGACTTGACTTGCGATACTATAAATTGGGAGTATCTTGTATTGTACTACGATTTATAGAAGTCTACTTGACCTTGTATCCTTTAGGAGACGAGATCGATACTAGGATTGGCTAATCTCGACTGAAAGTATCCTGCTTTGTGCGTCAATTGAAATACTATAGATTGGGAGTATCTTGCATTGTACTACAAGGTATAGGAGTTCTGATTGATAGTTAGCCAAGTCTAGTATTACATTTCCACATGACTCGCCGTCCTTAGATGTTCTCCTTGCAATGTTCTTATCCTTCTTACATGTTTTTACTGTCATATTAGTAAGCATGTTTTATGTATCTTGCTAGTCCTCTGAGTACCTGATGATCTCTTCAGGTAGCTGATTGTACGGAGTTAGTTAGCTGAGCATGTGGTAGTTGACTTCATCTGCATGATTCAGGTATTTTGTTAGTGTTATTGATTTAGTATCATCATCGTGCTTTTATGATATATCCTGCTTATCATCTTAGCTTTATAGACTCATATTATTCTTGGAGTCTAATCGGACATATAGGCTAGTGGGCTACAGACCATGACCCATACTTGTTCATTCTTGCTTTATATGATTCTTGTGGATTGAGATATAGTTTAGATTAGACATGATACCTTAATTTTGATAGCTTATACGTACTCGAGTCGGGCTGGAGTCCACTTGATACGTAGCTGGCTTGCTCACGCTCTCGTGTCCCGAAAAGCGAGTGCGGGTCGTGACAAATTTTTGTGGTGGCCCATGCAGGTCAGATCATATCGTATCGGTTACGTGACTGTACTGGTACGAGCCTGCGAAAAGACTAAACCTTAGAAATCTCAATCCACTCTGCCTTAAAATCCTCCTAGAAATTCTTTACGTCCTTGAAAACTTTATATTTGCTCTCGATTATACTTTTTTGCTTCCTGTGCCATTGATTCTCATCCCTTTTATTTTGGGGTGACGAAGGATCATTCGGTCTGGGATTTTCCAGAATTTCTTAAATTATAGTATAATATTACATGATTATTGAATATTGGTTGTTTATAGATATGAGGATTATAGAGCCATATGTCCTAGATAGTTGTTGGTAGTAAGCTAACAACTAGTTGGAAGGTTATAAAGTTTAGTGACCTGTGTTTTGAGGAGTAGTGTGACCAAATGTGGGGTAGAAATCCTCGAGGCTTCGTAGTTACAAAATGAATAGGAGGAGGATATGAACTATTTTGACGAATTATATTTGAGGAGATTAAGGAAATAATGGACTTGAATTTTAAGGAATAGTTATGAATTAGAATTTGGAGGACGAAATTATTTTAATGTGGGTAGATTTGTAGCTCCCCTTCCCGAAAATATTTTTTTAAATATTTATTTATTAATTTATTTGATTAAATGGTGATTTTTAGAATTTTTATAAATAATTATTTAGTTAATTGTTACGGTAGATGACTTTAGCCATTGTTGAGTTTTGAAGTACCAGACGACCAGGAATCATGGCACGGATAGTGCAGTGGCGTGCCTTGACTAGTGAATTAGCCATGCCAAGGAAGACCCAGCTATAGGTGTGTCCTAACTAGGAAAACCAGGCCAAGTTGCGACTCAACCTCTAAAGATATTTTAATTAATTATTAATTATATTATTGACTTGTAGGAGACCCGGTTGTGTCGATTTAGCTCGGACTAGACCCGAACCAAAATCGAGCCCATGTATTGATGTGGTGCATCCAAGATGTCCATGTAGACGTATTTTAAGCATATGCATTATTTTATATTTATTATAGGATATACAAATGTTTTCTACAAATAAGTTGTTGTGCGTATAATATAAAGTATTAGTACTATTGAGGTAGCACTTCTGGAATACTTGCATTGACTTGTGTCGACCAATTGGAGCAGGAATATTGGAGGTTCATCCAAGTCTATACCCATTAACGGTCCTTCTTATTTTGTTATTACTAGTATTATTATTATTTCATTATCAATATTATTGAGGTTATTATTAAATAATATTATTTTTTTATTATTGGTTATTTGTGTGTGAATATATATATATATATGTATATATATATATATATATCTATATATATATATATATATATATATATATATATATATATATATATATATATATATATATATATACATATATATATATATGTATAAAAAATATATATATATATATATACATATATATATATATATATATATATATATATATATATATATTTTTTATATATATATATATGTATATATATATATATATATATATATATATATATATATATATATATATATAATATATGTATAATATATATGTATAATATATGTATATGTACATATATAAATATCCGTATATATGCATATGTGCATATATAAATAAGCGTATATATGTTTAGATATATATATAGTTTTAGACATAAATAAATATATATATCCGTGTATGTGTATGTATATATAAATATATGTGCAAATAGGTGTATTTGTATGTATACATAAATATAGTATATAAATATGTATATGTGTGTAAACATACATGTATAAGTATATATGTATATGGGCCTATATATATATATATATATATATATATATATATATATATATATATATATATATATATATATATATATATATATATTGGAAGCAGAAAGCTCGGGTTAAATGGGATGAGGAAGGGGATCGCAATACTAAGTTTTATCACTCTTGTGTCTCTTCCAAAAGGAATCGGTTGCACATTCATCATCTGACTACTGCAGATGGGAGCACGGCTTCTACTCTGCAGGACATCCAAGGGGAAGCCAATGATCATTATAGCAAGGTATTCTCTCCTACTCATATTGCTATTGAAGATGGATATCTTGATCATATTCCTTCTATTGTTACGCAAGAGGATAACCAGGATTTGATTGCTAAACCCTCAATGGAGGAATTACTTTCTACTGTCAAGAGTATGGACCCGAGTAGCTCTTCGGGCCCTGATGGGTTTTCTGGGTATTTCTTTCTATCATGCTGGGAAATTATTGGTAATGATATTCTGGAAGCTATTTGCTTATTCTTCGATGGGTTCACCTTCCAAAATCTATTACTAGTACTTTCTTGCTCCCTATTCCCAAGTCCAAACACCCGAAAGCTCTCAGTGATTACCGGCCTATAAGTTTATGCAATTTTCTCAACAAAATCTTATCCAAACTATTAGCTAAGAGGTTGGTAGCTATTCCTCCTCGTATCATCTCTCCGGAACAAAGCGGATTTGTTAAGGGTCGAGAAATTGTTGATAATATTATTTTGGCCCAGGAAATGATCTCAGTTATTGATCATAAATACTGGGGGGCAATATGGCTATTAAGCTCGACATGAGCAAAGCTTATGATCGGATGAATTGGGCTTTCCTCTTGCGGGTGATGAAGCAGTTTGGTTTCTGTGATGAATGGCGTACTACGATCCTTCATTTGATTGATAACATATGGTTTTCTACTCTTATTAATGGTCGGTCTTCAGGCTTTTTTCATGCTCACTGTGGGATTCGTCAGGGAGATCCGATTTCACCTGCGCTTTTCATTATTGCTTCAGAAGCTTTGAGCAGGAGCCTTATACATTTGAATTCTATTAATGGTTTCACTGGTTATTATTCTCCGAGGGGGTGCCCCAGTGTTTCCCATCTTGCTTATGCAGATGATATTCTTATCTTCTCTGGTGCTGACAAAAGAGCCATTCAGTTGCTTCTGCATACGATTCATAGATATGAAATCAACTCGGGTCAGCAGGTGAATGTTTTGAAGTCTGCTATGATGCTCTCCGATAAAGTTTCGGATCAAAAGGCTATGGAGATACAAAGGATGACTGGATTCCAATTAGTTCAGGGTTCTCTGACTTATTTGGGATGTCCTATTATGTCAGGAAGAAGGAACTCTATGATGTATAATGAATTGGTTAGCAAAATTCAGGCTCGTATATCTGGGTGGAACAACAAACTCCTCTCGTATGGTGGTAGGTTAGTTTTGATCAAATCTATCCTCACTTCTATGCCTGTTCATTGCCTTTCGGCGTGTGATCCACCTATATCTGTATTAAATCGCATCGAGAGTTTGCTTGATGGTTTCCTCTGGGGATCCAAGGATGGTATGCCTAAGCGCTCATGGCTTCGATGGGATCGGGTGGCAAGGCCTACCCCTGAGGGTGGTCTTGGGATTCGAAGACTTGGTGATGTTATGGATGCTTTGACAATCAAACTATGGTGGAAACTTCGTTCTTCTAATTCATTATGGATGGATTACATGAAGGCTAAGTACTGCTCTCAACAACAGCCTCAGTTCGTTGAGATTACTTCTGCGGCTTCCCATGTTTGGAAATGTCTCATCCGAGGGAGATTATTATGTGATGCATCCATTGATGTAGATAACCATGGTACTCTTACATGGATACCTCATCCTGCAGGGAAATTCTCTATCAGTTCAGCCTGGAATTTGGTACGTCTCCAACATCCTCGTCAGGTTTATTTCAAAAATATCTGGAACAAATGCATTCCGTCGAAGTGGTCGATTCTCTTATGGAGGATTCTCTTCAACAAGCTACCTACTGACGATAATGTGCAGAAACTTGGTTTCTCTATGGCTTCGGCTTGCCACTGTTGTTCTTCGCCTGTGGGAGAGACCGTCCAACATATTTTTGGTGATGGTGGCTTAGCAGCTTCAGTATAGACTTACTTTCAGTGTACTGTGGGTGTTAGATCGAGAAGTGTCGACTTGTTACAAAGATTCCAATGCTGGTGGCGTAAACGTCAGAAACATGGAAAGCAAGTGATCGTTGGAGCTATTTGTTGGGTCTTATGGAAAAATCGTAACAAATGGCGATATGAAGCCCATTCCTTCTCTTCGGCTCAGCTGATTGCTGAAGTGAAGCGTCAAGTTGGCAAAGCTTTGATTCGTTGCTCTCATGTGGAGATGCCTCTCTTTTAAATCCTATGTCTTCATTTGATGTAACTGAATACTTTGACTATCAATAAATTGGTTCAAAATATATATATATATATATATATATATAGATAAAAAAAAAATATATATATATATATATATATATATATATATAGATTAATTACTAATAAAAAAAGAAAAAGAAAAAGAAAAAAAAAAAAATAAATAAATAAAACCCAACATCAAACTAACCTAGGCCAGCCCAAGGCCCAAGCCAGCCTGTGAACCACAGCCCGAGCCCACGCACAGGAAGTCCCCCACCCTGTTCAGCAGTCTATGTATACGTATGTATAATATCGGAAGATCACCCTCATCGAAACCCTAACGCTCGAGCAGCGCCTCCCCGACCTGACGCCCTGGCACCCCGCGCACGCCGTCTTAGATGACCTCCGGCAGGCCAAGCACGGCGGCGAGGCAGCAAAAGCACTGCAGAACAGCGCCAGCAACAGCAGTCTAGGGCCGACTTCATGGCCTTGCTTCCCAGTGATCGCTCGATCGTTTTGCGTTTCGTCAACTCGAGTATGATCATTATGACCCTCTTTCATCCCCATCAAGTAGTAGAGTTATACGACATTAATTGCTAAGAAAATCGAATCCCAAAACTGCGGAAAACTGTCCAAACAAGGAACAATAAACTCGGCCCCAACTCCTGTGTTCGAAGTAAAATTCTGAACCCAATATTAGAAATTGCAAAAATCTATTTAAAGCCAGTTATAGACAACATATAGGGCTCCACGACCCAATTCGCAGAAGTCGATTTCATCGACTACGCGCCGAGAAATCGGATCCCGAAGCTTTACAAAAACCTGTTTTAAAAACTTAGAAAACCCTCCGGTACGACGTGCGTTCCGCCAATCCGGGTGATGTGGTCGCAAACTGAAAGCATCGAAAGGTGCATAACGGCTTCGTGGTCCTGTTGGCTTTGACGGAATTCAAATTGGTCGCGTGTGAGCGACTAATTTGACGTGTATTCGTCAAAATTCACCGTATCGGCCTCCGTGCAAATTCTTTAATTACTTTGTGCACGTTCGTCAGATCGAGACAAAATTTATGCCAATAGGACCGTATCATTTTTTTGGTCCTATTGCTAAGTTTGGTCCAATTCTGAGACCGTTGATCGGATCGCCGTTTGGCGGGCCCCACGATCCGACTCAACGAGTGATTTTGTGCACGGCCCACCGGAATCCAACTTTGGACATACCGTTAGGTTCGTATCATTAAAACAAATCCGTAGACATGTAGTTTGACGACTTTAGAGACCAATGACTCTAGCATGCTTTTCGGTACAAATCGGGTCCAACGGCGGATATTATTTTTGCCAAAAATTATCGTTTTGCCCATGTGTCCAGAATTGGACTTAAGGACAGGCAATACTAGATAATTTTACTATTTTGAGAATATTGGCAATGTTTGTTTCAGCTTTCGGAGGTAGTTGTGAGATTTGGACTTATTTGGCTTACCGGTTGACGATTTATTGTTGGCTCTGCGTGCAACCTCCAGGCAAGTATACCTTGTCGAACATATGCAGTATTTATATTGCTTTCTTTATTGTATTTCTTTTCATATTGTCACATGATTCCATATTGTGATTGATTTGTCCTTGATTGCTTTACCTGTTCAAGATTACATGCACGTATAGGAGATTCGACATTGGTTGATTATTGGTCTTTTCGTGTTACCTTGTCCCGTGATTGAGTTGTCAGTTTCTATATCATGTTCTTGACTTGACTATTCTTGACTGGAAGTATCTTGCATTGTACTACAGTTGAGACATACTATAGATTAGGAGTATCTTACATTGTACTACGATCGATAGCCGATTCTTCTATCTTGATATTGCTTGATTGACTTGACTCGAGATATACTATAGATTGGGAGTATCTTATATTGTACTACGACCAATAGCATATATTGATTGATTGATTGACTCAACTTGCGACACTATAAATTGGGAGTATCTTGCATTGTACTACGATTTATATGAGTCTACCTGACCTTGTATCCTTTAGGAGAGGAGATCGATACTAGAATTGGCTAATCTCGACTGAGAGCATCCTGTTTTGTGCGTCAATTGAAATACTATAGATTGGGAGTATCTTGCATTGTACTACAAGCTATAGGAGTTCTGATTGATAGTTACCCAAATCTAGTGTTATATTTTTACATGATTCGTCGTCCTTGATGTTCTCCTTACAGTGTTCTTATCCTTCTTACATGTTATTTACTGTCATATTAGTAGGCATATTTTATGTATCTTGGTAATCCTCTGAAGACCTGATGATCTCTTCAGGTAGCTGATTGTACGGAGTTAGTTAGCTGAGCATGTGGTAGTTGACTTCATCTGCATGATTCATGTATTTTGTTAGTGTTATTGATTTACTATCATTATTGTGCTTTTATGATATATCCTGCTTATCAGCTTAGCTTTATAGACTCATATTATTCTTGGAGTATAATCGGACATATATGCTAGTGGGCTGCAGACCATGACCCATACTTGTTCATTCTTGCTTTATTTGATTCTTGTGGACTGAGATATAGTTTAGATTAGACATGATACTATGATCTTGACAGCTTATACGTACTCGAGTCGGGTTGGAGTTCACTCGATACGTAGCTGGCTTGCTCATGCTCCCGCGCCCCGAAAAGCGGGTACGAGTCGTGACAGAAGGGCATCTTCAGTGCTAGCCGCCTGAAGCGTTCTATGAAGGCGATGACAGACTCAGTCCTCCTTTGCTTGATCTCGATGAGAGTGGAAATACTAACATGCATGCCACTCTCGTAAAACCTGTTGAGGAACAACCTCTCCAAATCTTTGAATAAATTGATACACCCGTCAGGCAGACTATAGAACCATTCGAAGGCTACCCCTTGCAATGTGCTAATAAACAGCTTTGACAGGAATAAATCTTCTCTGGGCAAGTACAGAGTCTGCTTGTTGAAGTACATTATGTGCTGACGAGGAGAAGTCAAACCGTCGAATGAGTTCAACGTCAGCGGTTTGTAGTTATGAGGGCAAGTAGCATTCTCCCACTCAGGGGGATACGGTTGAGATATCCCAATCTTCTGTAGCTCATCTTTGTGTGAGATGGTGTCGAGGCGAGCGACCAGGGAATCAATTACATCTTGTTGATTGAGCAGGTATTGGAAAACGGCTGTTGAACGGTTATCAGACGTTGTTAGCGAAGGACCACCCCCAGTATTTGTAAGATTTGGAGAAGACACAACGGAATGATACTCTTTTTGTAGGGAAGGAGGGTTGTTGCTGTGAGCCGGACTAGCGTGGGCTGAGACATTTTGTTGTGGTGGAGGAACAGCCCCAGCAGCTTGAACCGCCATGATACTGGTAAGCATATCTGTAACACCCAGTTTTCCAGATGAGGGTAATTTTGAAATTTTGTAATTATAATTATTATTATTGATATTTATTTCACATTATGATTTTTGGTGATTTTTAATAATTTTTTTAAACTATTTAAAATCTGGTTTAAGTCATGACTTGTGATTTTGATGTGCTGCTAGTGAAATCCTAGAGACTGCATGGCCTAGAGCCTAACCGTGTCATTAGGATGATTTAATTATCATTTTTAGCCTAGGGGTAATTTGGTCATTTTGACTTATTTGAATTATTTGGTGATTTGTTGAATTGGTGAATTCTAGTTGACCTTGACTTGTTGAGACCTAGTGGACTATCCTAGAAGCTAACCCTAGCCATGGTGACCCTAGTCTAACTTAGGTTAACCTACTTTTAGTCATTTGAAACTAATTTTGGATTATGAGGATTAGTTTAAGTGAATTTAAGTCATGACTTGTGGTTTCATGAAATGACTTATGGCTTAATTATTTAATTGATCATGACTTAAGCCCATGGGCCATTTAGTGAACCCTAACCCTAAATTTTGAGCTTATCAACCACATAGGGATCCCCACCCAATTTAAACACTTATTCATTAGGGCTTGCCTCTTTTTATCATTCCAACACTCGGAGAAAAGAAAGGTATTTTTCCCCCTTCCAAAAATTCCTATTTTATTCATTTGACCTCCTTTTTCATCCTAGTCTTTTGCATTGCATTCTAATTGAAGTTTGTGGACTGTTGGTGGAGAGCTATTTCAGTTTGGGATCAATTTGGAGCATTTGGCCATCAAGAAGAACACCCCCCATTTGAAGCCTTTTCTTACAAATTGTACCTATAGGTAAAACCCTTTAAATTGCATTATTATTTTGGTTTCTTTGCATATAAGGCTAGGTTTAGGTGTCCCCTAGCTGTACCTCGAATTTGGGTGGTTTTCGTGTCCGTTTGGTGTCCGTATCGGACACGTGTCATAGTATACGTATAGATGTTCGACGAAATGCCCGAACCGATTCGATTTACAAATTTTGCAAATGTATTTGAGTAGAATCCTAGATCTAGGGTTTGCTTATTGATTTCTGTGTTTTCTTCCTGATTTCAGAGTCGTGTCGTGTCCATACGAGGACACGAACATGCTGTCCGTACACTGTGTCCTGTATCACGGGGTTTATTTCTTCCGATACAGGACACGTGGACACACAAAATTTTGTGTGAGTGTTGGGGCAGTGACTGTCACCATGCTCCCAAAATTTGGGAGCATTTCGTTTTGTGTGCGAGGAGAAATCCTCCCCACACTGGTCGTACGGGACACGCGTGAGCTGTCGTTGCGGGCGCTGGAACGTGTCTGATACGTGTTTGGCACGGACACGACACGTGTCGTGGATACTGTGCAGACGGTCCTAGGGATAGCCCTACCCCTGGAGCACGTGTACGCAAGGCCATGTGTCACCACGTGGCCTGTGTCACGTGCGGGACATTCGTGCATGCGTGCACGACGCTGCGTGCAGTCCAGTGCACGTGTGCGTGTCTGTGAGTGCTCGTGGTGTTTGGCCACACTTGTGTCGACTTAGAGGGACACGTATGAAAGTGGTAGACACGTGCACATGTGTATGATGTTTTACCAACCTTAAAATTTATCAATTTATCATGATTTTGATTTCGAAATTGGTTTTTCTCATTGGACTGATATGCGTATCAGTCTGTGTATTCTGAGAATTCATTTCCTATTTTGAACTGATTTCCCTGTTTGAATTCCATGTTTGCATCTTACACATGTGTATTAGCCACAGCTAGATAGGTTTTTCATGTTAGCTTAGGTTGGTTGCAAGAGTAATGGAATTGGAATATGGGAATGGACTGCACTGTTTAACTGATACTTATTCAGGGTTCAAATTCTTTTTTAATCTTCTTTTCTAAAACTGAATTGATGTTGTTGTTTTTAAAAAAACTGAATATGTATTGGGATGTGGGGGTTTTTTTGTGTAGGGATATTGGATTTTGGTTGGTATGGGAGTTGGGACTTTGAGTTAATTGTATGAACTGTCATGCACTATTTTTGAACTGTTTTGAACTCTTGAAATCTAAATGATTTTCAGACCATTTTTCCATGTTTAAACCACCATATTAATTATATATATGTGTATTAGACTTGCTGGAATGATGGTTTAAGTTTAGTTTGATGTTAACAAATGGAGATTCAAATTGTGTTGGAATTGGACTATAGAAACTGTCATTGAGTATTCCCTGAGAACACTACCCCTAGACTGTTTTGACTACCCAAACCTGAGAACTAATCTACCTACTGTTCTATACACACACATGGCTGTTACATATTGGCACAAAACTTTCCTGAGTTGACACCCACTTGGTACACTCATTGCTCACCAATTTCAGTTTTTTCATACACACACAGGAACACCTAGCCCAGTTTTCCCAAAGCCCTACACACATTGATATATACTTTTAGCCTATATTTATGTTTCACACAATAGTGTATCACAAGTGCACTCACACACACAAATTGTATGCCACACACATTGATACATTACACTGTCTTCATGTAAACACACACTCTTTTGTCATGTGCACATACACCCTATTTATATGCGCTCCTGTACACACACACACATGTCTGTCTCATATGTAATATAAAGGTTAATGGCCTATATATAAATATATATCTATATTCTTGAATATAATAATGTGGCCTACATATATATGTGTATGATGATTTATATTAAATTAGTATATATATATATATATATATATATATATATATATATATATATATATATATATATATATATATATGTAATATGTGTGAAATATGTGATATAGACCATATGGCCTATAGGCTATATATATGGTACGTAGCCTATGTGTATGGCATAAGGGTCCAGTAAATGTGTGTTGTTGACTTGTATAGCCTAGTTTTGATGTGTGCTTACTAGAATAGACTGGTTAGGCCTAGTTAGACTGACTGGACTAGGATTGACCTAGTTGACTAGAGTATTGACTTGGGTTGACCAAGAGTTGACCAAGTTTGACTTGGACCTAGCTTGACCTAGACAGTTGGCCAGGGTTGACTTAGAGTTAACTTTGACCTAGATTAGCCTAGAAATCATGTAGATTGCATCATAACCATCATTTGTCTTATTTTAAACATACGATAACCTGTACTGCTCTATTTAGGACATTGTGACTCCGGTGCAGACATCTGATGTTACACTACTCTTTTTAGAGTATCAGGCGAGTACATTCTCTAATAGTTCTCTTATTTAGTTGCCAGTTACTGTACTTCAGTTCTATTTAGTTTTATGTGATTCTCTGATACCACAAGTATGGATATTTCTGGATTCATACATGTGACACACATACCCCACTTATCTGGCCTCTATTACTGGAATCACTGGAATCATTCCGAAATCTATTTTTGGAATCATCATATTTTGGCTGAACTCATCTCGATTCTCGTATCGAATTCTGGATTCATTTGTATTACGGGGCGGGGAAATATTGAGTAAGACATGTAGACATACCCCAAATCTAGAATCTCCAACTGGAATCTACTGGAAGCATAGCCGTCTCTCGCCTGATCAGTGAGAGATGTGCCTGATTACCTACAGTCGTTTACATGTCGATCTCGATATTTTAAAACACACTGTTAGAATAGCCGGACTTACCTGGATTCTAGATCACTACCTAGAATCATCTTGTACTGGATTCATCTTATATTAGATTCATCTCGTACTGGATTTATAGTAGTTTTACACTTGTTTTACATTTACTGCCTGGACTTATTATGTTACTTTAGTTCAGCTAGATTTATTTTACAGTCTTCATTGCCATCATTCTTCTCGTATTTTAGTTACTTACTTTCCTTGTATCTTATCTGTTCTCCATACCATCACCTATATATAAACTGCCATTTCATCAATAAAACTGTCTATAACTGCTTTATAGTTCCCTGTCATTTACTTGGGTTTTCTTGATGAGTTGTACTCGTTCATGTCCTGACAGGACCTGTTGTAAATTTTACAGATGATTGCCCTGAGGACACATGCCCTACATATTACTGACCAGGAGATGGCTTAGCTACCTATGGCCCCGACACTCAGGAGTGATCGGGAGGATTAGCTAGTTGTTTGTTTAGCTTTTATGTTTTAGAACTGGAGTTGTATATAAGTTGAGATTTGTAGTTGAGATTGTCTGAGATTATATTATTAGTTGTTGGGTTTATTTGTGTTATTTAGTCTTAGTTATAATCTTTTGTCGCTTAGACTGTGATTGAGATTACATTATATCTATACTTATCCTCCATTCGGAGTTGATATATTGACAAGTACATTATATAATTGCTGTGATTTGATTGGTTAGATAGTGACCTAGGACCGCGTTCTACCACCGACTACTGCGGCGTAGGCTGGGCGTTGTTACGTGCTCGTACCCTCACAGTGGGTGCGGGTCATGACATATTTTTAGTGGTGGCCCATGCAGGTCGAGAGTCGCATTAGTGCGATATCGTGGTAGTACGGCGACTTAGTTGTACTGCCACGAGCCTGCGATAGGATTGAGAGATAGGCTTTAACGGAGAGGCGCTCAATCATAGTTAGGAAAAAAATCTGCTTCAATTCATGCCATCTACATATCTTATTGATTGTCTTCTTTGAGATAAATTACCCTCCTTTGATTTTATCGATTCCTGCTCAGTATTGACTTTCTTTTCGATCTATCTTCAGGATGGTGGAGACATGATCACATCGCTCTGGTACAGCAGCCGCTGTAGAGGGGTCTGCCACCTCTCCTCTTCAGTAGCCTAGTTTCCGGTACCGCAACCACAATCATGCCAGCTGGGGTAGGTGTTTCAGCAGCTTTCGGAGGAGCACCTCCACCAGCTGGGAGGCAGAGTCCGGTGCTTCCTGAGATCCTTCCACCGCAGCAGCCTCCACCTACGGGGATGGTAGATGCTGCTCATCTATTCTCTTTCGTGGAGAGGAGTCTGGAGTCTCATCATCAGCAACAGCAGCGGCAGACTACCGATTTCCGTCAGGGGATTGACGAGGCACATCAGCTTGTTCATACTACTGTGGAGATGGTGACTGCTCAGGGGGGAGGAGTAGCAGCCTCGTCGGAAGGAGAAAGATATACTGGACTTCCAGAAGATGCATCCCAGAGTGTTCCTGGGCACTGAGGGCATTCATTATGCAGACGACTGGATAGAGCATATCGATGAGATATTCAGGCTGGCAGAGATACCAGATCGACTCTATATCGAGGCGGCGAGCAGTCAGATGCAGGACTTAGCCCGTACGTGGTACCAGACAGATCCCAGGGTGGGAGTTGAGGGACAGACTTGGGCCCACTTCATAGAACTGTTCAAGGAGCAGTTCTTTTTTGATGTGGCCTTGGGAGGCATAGAGACACAGTTTGAGGGTCTGGTTCAGGGAAACCAGACAGTAGCTGAGTACGTCGGGGAGCTTCTGTCGATTGGCCCGGTTCATAGATAACTTGACTGAGAAGACGAAGGCGAGGAAGTTCGCCGAGGCTTGATTAGGGAGGTTCGGTCGCTGACTAAGAGCGACCAGAACGCTACCTTTGCAGAGATATTTTCTGGGGCGATGGCAGCGGAGGACGACCTGGGGTTGATGTTGAAGAGGGGTCGTGACTTCCAGAGTGGTAACAGCAGCGGAGGCCAGGCTAAGAGGCCTCACGTTCAAATTCAGCAGACCCAGGCACCAGTAATGGTTCAGCATGTACAACATCAGTATCGGGGTCAGGATCCGAAGACGATCAGTTGTTCCTACTGCAGGAAGTTAGGACACACCAGGGAGCAGTGTAGGAAGAGGCTGAAGGTTTGCTATTCTTGTGGGTCTGAAGCCCACCAGAAGATAGACTGTCCCTTTGTACCTCCTTTTGAGGGAGCTAGGCCACCTGTAGCTCAGCACCAAAGGGATGGAGCTTTTGCGATGGCGGTCGAGGAGACCGACGCTGCAGGTAATGGGTTAGCAGGTTTGTCCTTCTCATTCTTCTTTTCCACTTCCTGTGTGATTCCATTAGTACCTGCCAGGATATTGTTGTGATTGCTAGATAGTGTAGCTACCCCGATCGAGACTGTGAAATCACGACCAGTAGGTTTGTGTTGCTTCGACTTTGATTGATTGGGGGTTTGACCTAGGAAGGGTACGATCATCTTAATTTCGAGGATGAAATTTTTCTAAGGAGGGTAGGATTGTAACACCCAGTTTTCCAGATGAGGATAATTTTGAAATTTCGTAATTATAATTATTATTATTGATATTTATTTCACATTATGATTTTTGGTGATTTTTAATAATTTTTTTAAACTATTTAAAATCTGGTTTAAGTCATGATTTGTGATTTTGATGTGCTGCTAGTGAAACCCTAGAGACTGCATGACCTAGAGCCTAACCGTGTCATTAGGATGATTTAATTATCATTTTTAGACCAGCAGTAATTTGGTCATTTTGACTTATTTGAATTATTTGGTGATTTGTTGAATTGGTGAATTCTAGTTGACCTTGACTTGTTGAGACCTAGTGGACTAGCCTAGAAGCTAACCCTAGCCATGGTGACCCTAGTATAACTTAGGTTAACCTACTTTTAGTCATTAGAAACTAATTTTGGATTATGAGGATTAGTTTAAGTGAATTTAAGTCATGGCTTGTGGTTTCATGAAATGACTTATGGCTTAATTATTTAATTGATCATGACTTAAGCCCATGGGCCATTTAGTGAACCCTAACCCTAATTTTTGAGCTTATGACCAGCCATATAGGGATCCCCACCCTATTTAAACACTTATTCATTAGGGCTTGCCTCTTTTTATCATTCCAACACTTGGAGAAAAGAAAGGTATTTTTTCCCCTTCCAAAAATTTCTATTTTATTCATTTGACCTCCTTTCTCATCCTAGTCTTTTGCATTAGGTTCTAACTGAATTTTGTGGACTGTTGATGGAGAGCTATTTCAGTTTGGGATCAATTTGGAGCATTTGGCCATCAAAAGAACACCCCCCATTTGAAGCCTTTTCTTGTAAATTGCACCTATAGGTAAAATCCTTTAAATTGCATTATTATTTTGGTTTCTCTACATATTAGGCTAGGTTTAGGTGTTCCCCTAGCTGTACCTCAAATTTGGGTAGTTTTTGTGTCCATTTGGTGTCCGTATAGGACACGTGTCATAGTATACGTATAGGTGCTCGACGAAATGTCCGAACCGATTCGATTTGCAAATTTTACAAATGTATTTGAATAGAATCCTAGATCTAGGGTTGCTTATTGATTTTTGTGTTTTCTTCCTGATTTTAGAGTCGTGTCGTGTCCACACGAGGACACGAACACGCTGTCCGTGCACTGTGCACTGTGCACTGTGCACTGTGTCCTGTATCATGGGGTCTATTTCTCCTGACACAGGACACGTGGACACACAAAATTTTGTATGAGTGTTGGGGCAGTGACTGACACCATGTTCCCAAAATTTGGGAGCATTTTGTTTTGTGTGCGAGGAGAAATCTTCTCCGCACTGGTCGTACGGGACACGCGCGAGCTGTCGTTGCGCGCGCTGGAACGCGTCTGTTACGCATTTGGCACGGACACGACATGTGTCGTGGATACTGGACAGGCAGTCCTAGGGATAGCCCTACCCATGGTGCACGTGTAAGCAAGGCCACGTGTCACCACGTGCCTTTGTCACGCGCGGGACACGCTTGCATGCGTGCACGACGCTGCTTGCAGTCCAGTGCACGTGTGCGTGTCTGTGAGTGCTCGTGGTGTTTGGACACGCTTGTGTCGGCTTAGAGGGACACGTATGAAAGTGGTAGACACGTGCACATGTGTATGATGTTTTACCAACCTTAAAATTTATCAATTTATCATGATTTTGATTTCGAAATTGGCTTTTCTCATTGGACTGATACGCGTATCAGTCTGTGTATTCTGAGAATTCATTTCTTGTTTTGAACTAATTTTCCCTGTTTGAATTCCATGTTTGTATCTTATACATGTGTATTAGCCACATCTAGAGAGGTTTTTCATGTTAGCTTAGGTTGGTTGCAAGGGTAATGGAATTGGAATGTGGGAATGGACTGCATTGTTTAACTGATACTTATTCAGGGTTCAAATTCTGTTTCAATCTTCTTTTCTAAAACTGAATTGATGCTATTTTTTTTTAAAAACTGAATATGTATTGGGATGTGGGGGTTTTGTTTGTGTAGGGATATTGGATTTTGGTTGGTATGGGAGTTGGGCCTTTGAGTTAATTATATGAACTGTCATGCACTATTTTTGAACTGTTTTGAAGTTTTGAAATCTAAATGATTTTCAGACCATTTTTCCATGTTTAAACCACCATATTAATTATATATATGTGTATTAGACTTGCTGGAATGATGGTTTAAGTTTAGTTTGATGTTAACAAATGGAGATTCAAATTGTGTTGGAATTGGACTATAGAAACTGTCATTGAGTATTCCCTGAGAACACTACCCCCTAGACTGTTTTGACTACCCAAACCGGAGAACTAATCTACCTACTGTCCTATACACACACATGGCTGTTACATATTGGCACAAAACTTTCCTGAGTTGACACCCACATGGTACACTCACTGCTCACCAATTTCAGTTTTTTGATACACACATACAGGAACACCTAGCCCAGTTTTCCCAAAGCCCAACACACACATTGATATATACTTCTAGCCTACATTCATGTATCACACAATAGTGTATCACAAGTGCACTCACACAAATTGTATGCCACACACATTGATACATTACACTGTCTTCATATAAACACACACTCTTTTGTCATATGCACATACATCCTATTTATATGTGCTCATGTACACACACACACACACATGTCTATCTCATATGTAATGTAAAGGTTAATGGCCTATATATAAAATATATATATATATATATATATATATATTTTTTTTTTTTTTTTTTTGATATATTCTTGAATATAATAATGTGGCCTACATATATATGTGTATGATGATTTATATTAAATTAGTATATATATATATATTTTATTATATATATATATATATATATATATATATATATATATATATATATATATATATATGTATTATGTGTGAAATATGTGATATAGACCATATGGCCTATAAGCTATATATATGGTACATAGCCTATGTGTATGGCATGAGTGTCCAGTAAATGTGTGTTGTTGACTTGTATTGCCTAGTTTTGATGTGTGCTTACTAGAATAGGCTGGTTAGGCCTAGTTAGACTGACTGGACTAGGATTGACCTAGTTGACTAGAGTATTGACTTAGGTTGACCCAGAGTTGACCAAGTTTGACTTGGACCTAGTTTGACCTGGACAGTTGGCCAGGGTTGACTTAGAGTTGACTTTGACCTAGATTGGCCTAGAAATCATGTAGATTGCATCATAAACATTATTTGTCTTATTTTAAACATATGATAACCTGTACTGCTCTATTTAGGACATTGTGACTCCGGTGCAGACATCTGATATTATACTACTCTTTTTAGAGTATCAGGCGAGTACATTCTCTGATAGTTCTCTCATTTATTTTCCAGTTACTGTACTTCAGTTCTATTTAGTTTTATGTGATTCTTTGATACCACAAGTATGGATATTTCTGGATTCATGTATGCGACACACATACCCCACTTATCTGGCCTCTATTACTGGAATCACTGGAATCATTCCGGAATCTATTTCTGGAATCATCATATTTTGGCTGGACTCATCTCGATTCTCGTATCGAATTCTGGATTCATTTGTATTACGGGGCGAGGAAATATTGAGTAAGACATGTAGACATACCCCAAATCTGGAATGTCCAACTGGAATCTACTGGAAGCATAGCCGTCTCTCGCCTGATCAGTGAGAGATGTGCCTGATTACCTACAGCCGTTTACATGTTGATCTCGGTATTTTAAAACACACTGTTAGAATAGCTGGACTCACCTGGATTCTTGATCACTACCTAGAATCATCTTGTACTGGATTCATCTTGTATTAGATTCATCTCATACTGGATTTATAGTAGTTTTACACTTGTTTTACATTTACTGCCTGGACTTATTATGTTACTTTAGTTCAGCTAGATTTATTTTACAGTCTTCATTGCCATCATTCTTCTCATGTTTTAGTTACTTACTTTCCTTGTATCTTATCTGTTCTCCATACCATCACCTATATATAAACTGCCATTTCATCAATAAAACTGTCTATAACTGCTTTATAGTTCCCTGTCATTTACTTGGGTTTCCTTGATGAGTTGTACTCGTTCATGTCCTGACAGGACCTGTTGTAAATTTTACAGATGATTGCCCTGAGGACACATGCCCTACATATTACTGACCAGGAGATAGCTTTGCTACCTATGGCCCCGACACTCAGGAGTGATCGGGAGATTAGCTAGTTGTTTGTTTAGCTTTTATGTTTTAGAATTGGAGTTGTATATAAGTTGAGATTTGTAGTTGAGATTGTCTGAGATTATATTATTAGTTGTTGGGTTTATTTCTGTTATTTAGTCTTAGTTATAATCTTCTGTGTTATCATATCGTGCTTAGACTGTGATTGAGATTACATTATATCTATACTTGTCCTCCGTTCGGAGTTGATATATTGACAAGTATATTATATAATTGCTTGATTTGATTGGTTAGATAATGACCTAGAACAGCGTTCTACCGTCGACACTGCGGCGTAGGCTGGGCAGTTGTTACGTGCTCATACCCTCACAGTGGGTGCGGGTCGTGACAATATCAGTGATCTTGGCGAATGCTATTTCGAGACCCTTTAGCCGTTTACTAGTCTGATCACTGGCTTTTTCAGGTCTTTCTTCGTCCGTCATGTATGTAGATAGCATGCGAAGCTGAACAGAGGAAGCAGTACAACTGGTGCTGATACTGTCTGCCTCCGAGTGGCTAAGCCTTTCATATTCAGGTATAGGAGGTAGATACTCGCCATCAGATTCGGAGGGATCATCGTCCTCTGGAAGGCAACCCCCAGTGTGGGGTCATCTGTTTCAGATTCTGAGGGAATGCTACCCCCGGCTTGGGAATCTTCATCGTCCATACGGAATCTTGCCTTTGATCGAGTGTCCATATAGACTCCTTCATATGTGACAGCATGTTGGCCATCTGTTGGTAGACTTCGTCTTCTCCTTCTCGTAGATCTGAGAGGAGATGGTTGGGTTGGTGGTCCACTGTCTTTGATTGGGGCTTCCGTAATGGGGACTCTATGAAGCCATGTTGGATGAAACACATAGTGGCTTCTCGTCGTCAGAGAAGTGCAGCCGTCGAAACACGGACTTTCTCTGAGGCACTCTTGTCACTTTGAAGAAATAATAGTTGACAACAATATTGGTGCATGGAAGTGCACTATGAATTGTTATTTTCTCCCTCGCTTTACGCTTATGATTTATCATGTCGCGCAAGTCAGCGGAAGGAAGTTTTGTCTTACAACCAATGTTGCATGCATCGCCGAGCTTTGCATGCGGGTTCGTAAGGAGACGAGGTGCATCCAGACTTAGTTCATGTGTAGGGGCAACCACCACACCTAAGTTCTGTGATGTCCTTGAAGACATCCCCGTGCTATACGCATTGGGGCCTGTCTTTTTGCTGTGGGCGCATAGGCCTTGGAGACTGGGCTTGGGCGCATGCTTCTTGACAGCATGTTTGAGTCACATTGATGTGGGCGCATAGTACAGATCCAGAGAGCCTGGGCGCATAGCCTTGGGCACATAGCCTTGGGCGCAAGACTCTGAATGTCCAGCCTACTGAAGACAAAAGTGTCCTGGTTGGGGCTATGTGCCCAAGCACTCCCTTGGACGCATGGCTTTGGGCACATGCTTGGTGGAGCAGCGTTGTTTTCTTCCAGTTTTACCTCCTTCGTTCGTGAGCCTCGCCGGATTTGGCCAGAGTGCCGCACACCCCGATTCTTGGCTTCGTAGTGTTTTCCTCTACCAAGTCTCGAGTGTTGAACACTCTAGTTGTTGGTTGTGGAGGGAGGAAGTCACTAGGCTAGTAGAGCCCGGAGCGGTGTGAGCCTTCTCCATTTAGGGGACTTCTATAGCAGAGTCTTGTGCCCGGGTGACAGAGTCCTCCAGCTGCATATCCGCTATGACACTAGCAGGATATGCACAGCGAGCCTTCGGAAGCTAAGTCTTGCGTGACTTGTTTGGCTTTGCTAATTTTGAGAGAGTAGAGTCGTCCTTCGAGAGAATCTCTTCGAACGCCTGCTGATCGAATTTTATGATCAGCATCTTCTGAGTACTCCCCACATTGTCGGTTTCGAATTGTGTCGCCACCTTCTCGTCGGAGAAAAGGTAGTCCCCAGCAGAGTCGCCATTTTTGTGGACACACACAAAAAAGAAGAAGAAAATGTTGTCTTTTCTTTTATTGGCGCAAGGCACCACAAATCGAGTAATGCCTGAGAGATCCTGTGCTGCGGATCCCCGAGTACAAAAAAAGAATTCTGGGGAATGGGACGACTGGAGATCGAGCGGCAGTTGCGCCTTTACTCCGTTGACACTCCGATTACAAAAGTGGGAGAAAACCTAAGAAAATTGCTAACTCTCGGCTCACTGGCAAGAAGTGCAACAATTTGGCTCTTGAAAATGCTCTCTGTTCTGTGTGTTTGAAGAAGGAAGAGGCCCCCCTTTTATAGTCGTTCTTGAGTTGAAATGGTATTATGTGTCCACATGAGGAAACACTGCTAGTTTTTATGTGGGCGCATAGTCCTACTTTGGATGCATAGGACGTAGGCGCATACAAGCTGCGAGATCGTGGGTTGGTCGTGGCGTTAACGTGGTCGAATGCTTTGGTGCACGACTGCTCGTGGAGACTGACGTGGCCGTGCGCTTCGGTTTACATTTTGTTCATGGCTTTGACTGAGTCAGGCTTGGGTGCATAGCCATGTCTCAGGCTATGCGCCCTTCTTCCGGGGGAGTCTTGGGCGCATGAAACTTCACCGGCTGGGCGCATGAAGTTACACTGGCTGGGCGTATAAAGTTTGTACAGACTGGGCGCATGATGCTTCGTTGGCTGAGCGCATGGAGCTCCACTAACTTGGGCGCATGGGGCTTCACTGACTTGGGCGTATGAGGCTTTATTTGCTGAAAATTTTTCATGCTTCTACAACATCGATGGGGAGGCGCGCCGTCAGAATCTAGGGTTTAGAGGTTTGAGGCTTGAGGTCTCTGTCTTTCTCTCACATATATATGAACACGCATTCTGGACGGGTCAGGGTTGGTATGTGCTACAATACGTGGGGAAAAACTACTGTGTTGGGCCCCTAGCTGTGGCTGGGCCTTGGGCTAAGTTTGCTTTGGTTTAATTCTCTATCAATTAATATATATATATATATTGGAAAAACCCCCACTTTATTCATAAAAGGTGCAAAATGTCAAAGCCTTTACAAGTAAGCTACCAGCCGCAAGCAGCCAGGCCAAAAAGTAAACAACCCAAAAAGCAAGAAAATGATGGGCTACTAGAGGATAGTGTCCCAGAAAGGCTCATGACCATGCGAGCACATCACTCGGATCTTCCGACACTGTCGAAGGGTCTCCCTAATGAGCTGGATTCCGGAGTATTGATGGCCTTCGTATCTGGTCTTATTCTGATTCTTCCATAAGACCCAGGTAGCCGCCGCTGCAACGATCTGATGGTCGTAGGGAAGCGAAGGCCCAGCATACCAGGAGATCGTTGAAGCACCCACTCCTATGGTTCTTTTCGCACCGATCTGAGAGAGCCCTTCAAACCTGAGTCGTGAGCTTCCCCCTAACAGAAGATATGATCGATGGATTCATTCTTGCGTTCCGAGCAGCATGTACATGCGGGCGCAAGGCTAAACCCGATGGTGGTGAGGGTGTCGTCGGAAGGCAATTTCTTGTGGAATGCTCTCCAGAGAAGGAAGAACCAATTTTTAGGGATATATGTATGCCAAAATGCGACGATAATAGGTGCAGGCGTCCCTACGCCATGTACCAGTGCATCTAGCCGACTTCACTGAAAATTATCCGGAGGGTTTGGCCGACCATCTCAGCACTTCAGGCTCATCATCCAGTTTAAGGTTATTGCTGCGGATGCGCTCTTCAGCCTCCGTCCTAGCCCACTCTCAGATCTGGTACCAATTCTAATCATTTCTAGAGAAGTCCCATAGGTCCTTGATCCTGCTGTTCCCCGGAGCATTCAACGATTATTTAGCACAGTAGTCTCCCACCCAACGTTCTAGGAAAGCTGGGATTCGCCATTACCAGTTGAAGTTTGATCATCGGTTCGGTGAGGGATCGCCCCTCTAGAATCCGCCGCCAGGCGACGGATGATCGACAATTGGAGATGGCCTGTGTCGGGTGAATATGCTTGAAGTATCTGGATTTTATGAAATCGGCCCATAAACTCTGGCTCGTATGGAGCTTCCACCACAGCTTCATAGAGAAGGCATCTACAATATGGGATAGTTTGGAGAAGCCCAGACCTCCTTCTTCCGTGGGCCTAGCCATAGAATCCCAACTGGCCCAGTGATGTTTGTCGTGTCCGTCACTGTGACCCCAAAAGAAGTTGCTAAAGATACTTTCCAGGGAGTCTAGAACTTTCTTGGGAAGAGAGCATGCAGCAAGGGTACATATAGGGATAGAGGTGAGCACGTGCTTAACGAGAATCATCTTGCCCCCCGTAGATAAGGTAGTGTTATACCACCCATGAAGTTTTTTCCTGATCTTTGAAATCAACACATAAAATATGGCGATGTTCGATCTTTCGTACACTAGGGGACATCCTAAGTACATAAAAGGGGGTTGTTCGACTGAGAATGAGGTGATATTGGATATGTTGATAGCATGCTCTATCTTGATGGTGTGGTGGGCATATATGACGCACTTAGCGGTGTTGACCTTTTTACCGAAGCATCTAGAGTATTTCATGAGCGAGTTGTGGACCACCTCCGTCGACCCAGCATCTCCAGAGGAGAAGATAAGAATGTCGTCAGCATAGGCCAGATGAGTAATGATAGGACACCCGCTGACCGTGTGGAAATGTTAGAAGTTTGGGATTCTGGTCATGTTGTTCTACTGTCTGCTCAGAGCGTCGGCTGCTATGATGAAGACAGTGGACGACAAAGGATCTACTTGTCTGACCTCACGGCTGGCTTTGAAGAAGCCTTCCGATTGTCAGTTGATCACCGTGGAGAACCATGAATTGCTGATCGATCTGCAAACGATATTGGTCCCAAGTTTTCGAGAATCCAAATGCCCTGAAAACCTAAATCATGAATTGCCAGTCAAGTCTACCGTACGCTTTCTCCATGTCCAGTTTGATGGCGATGTTTTCCCCCTCGCCCGGAGTTTCATGCAAGTAATTAACTCGTGAGCCTGCATAATATTATCCTGAATGTTTTTGCCCATGACGAAGCCACTCTGCTCCTCCGAGATAATCTTGGAGAGAATATCTGACATGCGCGACGCAATAATTTTGGATATGATCTTGTTTGTGAATATGCAGAGGCTGATGGGCCGGAAGTCCCGAAACGTCTCTGGGTTGTTTTTTTAGGAATAAGGTTAAGATTGGCACTCGAAATGGTTCTAGGGTAAGTCGCTCCTTGGAAGAATGCTGTAACCGCCTCATGAATGTCTTTTTGATGATATCCCAGCAGACCCTGAAGAATATGCTCGTGAATCCGTCTGGGCCTGGCTTCTATGAGCATCCAGAGCCCAAACCGCATCTTTCACTTCCTAGTTCGGATGGAAGGAGTTCCAGTTGGTTGTTGTCGACATCGTCGATAAAGTGGGTGATCTCAGCCAGGAGGGAGTTGTCTCTGTAAACCGTCTCTTTGGTGAACAATTTGGAGTAGAAGTTTGTCGCTTCCCTTTGGATGTCCCTTTGGTCTGTGAGAATGTTGCCTGCGTCATCAGCAATCTGATGAAGGGTGAGTTTCTATCTGTGGCCGTTGATGCAAGCGTGGAAGTAGCTCGAGTTTTTGTCTCCCTCACTATCCCATTTAAGCCTCACTTTTTGCTTCCAGAAGTCGGTCTCAACCTTCACCCGAAATTTGAGGTTGGCTTTAGTGAGGTTCAAAGCCGCTCTAGCCTCCGGAGATCGATCAATGACCACTAGAGCTTCGGCTCGAGTGACATCATCCTCGGTAATCCGAACTTCTTGAAAAATGTCCCCGAACGCCTGCTTACTCCAAGCCGAGAGAGCCTAATGCGTGGTTTTTAGTTTATTGGCGATATGAATCAGAGGGTCGTTGGAGTCCTCATTGGCCCAGGCCTCCTCAACCACGCGCTTGAACTAGGGGTGAGTGGTCCAGAGGTGAAGGAAGCAGAAGTTCTTTTTGATCCTGGACGATTTGCTTTTCACTTCAACCAACAGAGGGGCGTGATCTGATTCAGTAGTATTGATGATGGTAAAGTTTGGATGAGAATTCGGAATCCTGCCAAAGGATATTAGAGAGAGCTCTATCCAGCCGGGAGTATTGCCGCTGTCACCTTCCTGTATATTGCACCATGTGAAGGTGCTGCCAGAGAACTGAAGGGGTTGGAGATAGGCGTTGAAAATAAAGTTATTAAAATTCATCATGGCTGAGTGGGGCGGAGGTCGCCCACCAGTTTTCTTCTTTCTGCAGGTGATTGCATTAAAATCTCTAATGCAGAGCCAAGGGGTGCTGTGTAGTGCCCCGTCCCGCTCAGTCAATCGGAGGAATCAAAACGCCGACGGCGTTCGGACTTAGCCTTGCAACGGCTTGCTCGTAGACATCGCTCAGGTGGGGTAGTTTCGGTGAACTTGCCTCATCTTTGCCTTCACATAATAATACGCATGTTTTCAACTTGCACAAGTAGGCTTAATAATAAAAGAGATGAATCCACATAGCTAAAGGAAATAATCCCGACGGGTCGAAATGAGTTAGAACATGGAAAAAGGTCCAACGGTCGGCTTAGAGTTGATGCACGGCGTGCTTTGAAAATGACACTTGGTCCTTTGTCCCGTGGCTTGGGAGAAGGAAAGTTGGTCTCTGACACAAATTTATGAAATAGCCTAAGTCATAGGCGTCGCCTGCGTGAATGCTTGTTAAAGGATGCACGGTCCCGTCGAATTGTCCCGACACTTGAGTTGGCCTAAGTCATAGGCGTCACCCACGTAAATGCTCGACAAAGCATGCACGTTTCCATAACGCAAGGCTTGGAATAGCCTTTGCTCGTCCTTGAGCTAAGTTATAGGCTCGATTAAGTTAGGCAAAGTTACGTCGATCGAACTAAGTCATTTCTAGTGCTGTCCCGCTCTTTCTGCGGTTGTCAGGTTAAATAGTCCCACGATCCTAAAGCCCGTCATATGAAGTATGACTTGGGTGATAGCGTCGCGTAGATCGAAAGTCGGTTTGAGACACGATGGCACGGTCCTAGAGTTTTAAGGCACGGGCTACGGTTATTATTGAGTTTGGAAAGTGTTGCAAATAGTTGTTCTTGAGTTGAGTAAAAATGATAGGGCAAGAAAGAAGAATGCTCGCGACTACAGGTCGTCGAGACAAGATCTCAGAGGTGAGACGTATTGAACTTGGCCCTGAAAGAGATGATAACACTAGAGGTGGAATGATTGTGTGAGACGTCAGTTGAGTCGAGTCTTGCATGGTCATGGACAACTTGTCGACAAGGTTGAGTTTCTTCGAACGGTAGCCCGACGGAAGGGGACCGGTTCTTGAGAAGCATCATTAGCACGTGTTGGATGACCGCACAAGTTAGCGCAGAGGCTTGCCAGCGGGGCTAGCTACCCACCTGGCAAGGGCGGCCACCTAACAAGCTGAAGGAGATCCAGGATGGCTTTGGGAGTCAGTGACCAAATCATATAGATGAGTCGGCATGGCGACAATCCGCGTATGTGCCTTTGGATTGAGTTGAGTTGTTGAATGTGTGTGTACAGTTGGAATACAATGTTTGGTCCTAAGATGTGGCATCAACATAGGCGACGTGCTTCGGCATGAGATGTGGCTTCGAGTCTAATGTTGTCAGCATATAAGTCGCATAGTTTGGATGTGAGTTGTCCTGAATCTAAGTCAGGAAAGGCCGCAAGGCAAACTTGGTCGAGTGACACTAACATTCACAAGTCTTGATTGGGTCAGTTGGTAATCAAAGTAGCAAGGGCCGCGAGGCGGCGATATGGTTGAGTCGCACATAGTTACGAGGCACGGCACAAAGGATTGTAGCACAGTCACACGGGAATGGAGCCTCATCACGTAGTTGCGTCTCTGATTTTGGCCGAAAGGCAAGCACGACTTAATAGGTTAACTTTGTTTGAGTCGACATTGTTGTGCAAGCACGGAATGGTCTAAAGACATAAATAGGCAAGGCGTCGGTCATAAAACTGATCCTAAGGCAAGAATAGAAAGACAATACAAAAGGGGACTATGTTGCACAAAGTAAAGTAAACGTGTTGGTTTTGTATGGGTGGACGAGGAGCTCATCCCACCAGTACAGTTGAGTACTGACACCCATATAGTTTACATGTGCAGGCACAGGTAGAAGCTCGTGACGCGGGGCTCGCTTGGATGCATCGAAGCATAGAGTTCCTTGGCGACTCGAAGCAGTGCAGCCGCATGGAGTAAAGACTTATACAGGACATAATGTATGGACATCGCCTTCCGAAGCTTCCGCTGGATCAAGACTTGTAATTGAGAGATGAGAGAGAGCTGAGTGAACTTGTAAAATATGAGAAGAGTGAGCTTGAGTGATTATAATCTTGGCCTGACGCCCCAATGTAATCGTTGTTTCAATATCAATAAAGAGCTTCTTTGAATAAATTGTGTTTTGATTCAAATTTCCGCTGCTATTATTCAATGTCTTTGCATGGGACTTCTGTGCGACGACCCCGTCGTAGTCGCTGAAATCGGCCGTTATGGAACCCGCCTTGCACGAGCGCAATCTAGGCTCGTGCGGCATCACGCCTTAGCGAGGACGATCGCTCCTACGGGAGCAGGGCGTAACATAATGGTATCAGAGCACGGCTTTACGTCCTTGGACTATCGATTGAATTCTTTAACTCGTTGTTTTCGCAAACTCTGTTGCTTCCGTAAGTTGATATTGTTGGTACGCTCTCTCTCAATTGTCCCACGGGATGTCCATACAATAAGTCTATCTATTTTGCAAAACATAGGAGAACAGTTTTTGACAACAAAATAAAAAGATGCTTCGCGTAAGCACAGTTGGCTAAGTCGGGCTGGGCATATACACCAAAGTTGCGTCGACCTTAGAAAAGTCGAGTACGGGAATTGAATTATGTCGGACGAGAATGAGTTGAACTCGATTGAGTAAAGTGAGATGACTATCAATAAGGGTACTAGCGAGCGACGATAACGTCGATGCGATATAGATGAGCGTGGTTGGAATTCGAGGAATGGTTCGAACGGGATTTAAAGAAGTGGATTTTGATTCGAATAATAAGTTGAGGATTTGTTGAATGACTTCATCCCTGAGTGGTGTATGCGATAGCCTCAGGGATATCGATCGATTGATTAAGGAAATTGATGTTGTGAATGATTTGAGGGATAATGATCGAACTTGAATATAAATGTCGATGAGATTATCCAGTCGGACGATAGCATCATTCGCACGACTCGAAATTTGGTTGCAAACCAAGATCGTCAAGTTACGTATATCGTCGATGGTATTGAGGCGTATCAAAGATGATATGCGATAACTCGGGGGTACTCTGACTCGGCAAATGACGATCGTGCAAGTGTTATTGTTCGGTTGGAATACAATACTTAGGATTTTGACCGAGATGAATGTTGGATGAAAATGATTGTGTCTTGATAGTTACGCAGAAAACCACAACGTCGACGATCTTGTCTTGCGCGAGCGCAACTCTAGCCTCGCCCATGCGTTGCGTCGGGTTTGGGGCGATCGTTCTGCGTGAGCACTGACATGGTGATTCATGTCGCGGCAATGATCGAACTCGGAAAATCAGGATGCAGCAACGTTGATTGTCTCGACTTGTTGGCTTGATGCGAAGGTAGACTCGAGGATTGTAGGACTTATGATTGAGAATGAGTGAAACTTGAGGATTGAGTAGGTCCAATCCGCGCATCGAGAATGAATTAGTCTGGACACAAAACAAGAGTTACGTCCCGATGAGAATGATTATCTCGTGGGAGCGTGCATGGTGATTCGTGCCCACCGTGGATAATCTGACTCGCGTGAGATCGGGGCGCAACGTATTGTTAAGTCGGACGACCTTGTGATCGATTTCGTGAATTGGGATAAATGACTTAGGGAGTATGGAATATGAATCATGATTTAGCGATGAATTGTGTCGTAGCGTGCTTAACTTGAGAAGGATTGATTGGTAGATTATGTCGAACGTGTACGAAGAGATAGACTATATGAAACGGCTTGATAAACGAGCGATATGTTCATGTCGAGGATTGGTTGAACGTGAGTTATCGTAGGATGGCTTTGCTGAACGACTCAGACCCCGTGCGACAAAATGTTGGGATGTGTGTAGGAAATCTATGCTCCAAGTTTAGAAATCGGTGTGATGTGAGCTTGGGGAAGAAAGACCCTGTATTATCAATTTGGTTTGACCTTAGGATGGGGTCAGTGTTGATATTGTTGTTTGGGAACTATGATTCCAATACTGACAAAAAAACATAGCCTAGCGGTTAGGCAGACGTTCGAGTGTGAAGTAGTAGGATTTGTGGAGACACCACTCGCGAGTATCGGTTGACATGCATGTATATCAGGGACACTTGAATGCGTGCACGATCCGACTCGAGTGGTGATGGCGGGATTCGCTATCACAAGGCTTGGTTGAAATGTACATATTTTAGGGACGCCTAAGATATGTGTACGATCCATACTAAGTGATACGTTGAATTCAAGTGAGGCTTGAGGAACATGAAAGTGTCGAGGATTTTGAGATCGTAAGTTTTGAAGAAAGGATTGAGGTTAGCACGAGCGTGGCTCGGATTTGAGAAATGCATAGGCGTAGTGTGTGCGAGAGTTCGTGAATGTTGAGTAAAGTGATAGGTCAATAAGTAAGTACTCAGTTAGTTTCGAGGACGAAACTTTTTCTGAGTGGTGTATGATGTAGTGCCCCGTCCCGCTCAGTCAATCGGAGGAATCGAAATGCCGACGGCGTTCGGACTTAGCCTTGCAATGGCTTGCTCGGAGACATCGCTCAGGTGGGATAGTTTCGGTGAACTTGCCTCATCTTTGCCTTCACATAATAATATGCATGTTTTCAACTTGTACAAGTAGGCTTAATAATAAAAGAGATGAATCCACATAGCTAAAGGGAATAATCCCGACGGATCGAAATGAGTTAGAACATGGAAAAAGGTCCAACTATCGGGTTAGAGTTGATGCACGGTGTGTTTTGAAAATGACACTCGGTCCTTCGTCCCGTGGCTTGGGAGAAAGAAAGTTGGTCTCCGACACAAAGTTATGAAGTAGCCTAAGTCATAGGCGTCGCCTGCGTGAATGCTTGTTAAAGCATGCACGGTCCCGTCGAATTGTCCCGACACTTGAGTTGGCCTAAGTCATAGGCGTCGCCCGCGTAAATGCTCGACAAAGCATACACGTTTCTATAACGCAAGGCTTGGCATAGCCTTTGCTCGTCCTTGAGCCAAGTTATAGGCTCGATTAAGTTAGACAAAGTTACGCCGATCGACCTAAGTCATTTCTAGTGCTGTCCGCTCTTTTTGCGGTTGTCAGGTTAAATAGTCCCATGATCCCAAAGCCCGTCATATGAAGTATGACTTGGGCGATAGCGTCACGTAGATCGGAAGTCGGTTTGAGACACGATGGCAGGGTCCTAGAGTTTTAAGGCACGGGCCACGGTTGATTCATTGAGTTTGGAAAGTGTTGCAAATAGTTGTTCTTGAGTTAAGTAAAAATGATAGGGCAAGAAAGAAGAATGCTCGCGACTACGGGTCGTCGAGGCAAGATCCCAGAGGTGAGACGTATTGAACTTGGCCCTGAAAGAGATGATAACACTAGAGGTAGAATGATTGTGTGAGACGTCAGTTGAGTCGAGTCTTGCATGGTCATGGACAACTTGTCGACAAGGTAGAGTTTCCTCGAACGGTAGCCCTGACGGAAGGGGACCGGTTCTTGAGAAGCATCATTAGCATGTGCTGGATGACCGCACAAGTTAGCGCAGAGGCTTGCCAGCGGGGCTAGCTACCCACCTGGCAAGGGCGGCCGCCTAACAAGCTGAAGGAGTCCAGGATGGCTCTGGGAGTCAGTGACCAAATCATATAGATGAGTCGGCATGGCAGGCAATCCGCGTGTGTGCCTTTGGATTGAGTTGAGTTGTTGAATGTGTGTGTATAGTTGGAATACAATGTTTGGTCCTAAGATGTGGCATCAACATAGGCGACGTGCTTCGGCATGAGATGTGGCGTCGAGTCTAATATTGTCAGCATATGAGTCGCATAGTCTGGATGTCAGTTGTCCTGAGTCTAAGTCAGGAAAGGTCGCAAGGAAAACTTGGTCGAGTGACACTAACATTCACAAGTCTTGATTGGGTCAGTTGGTAATCAAAGTATCAAGGGCCGCGAGGCGGCGATATGGTTGAGTCGTACATAGTTGCGAGGCACGGCACAAAGGATTGTAGCACGGTCACACGGGAATGGAGCCTCATCGCGTAGTTGCGTCTCTGATTTTGGCCGAAGGGCAAGCATGACTTAATAGGTTAACGTTGTTTGAGTCGACATTATTGTGCAAGCACGGGATAGTCTAAAGACACAAATAGGCAAGGCGTCGGTCATAAAACTGATCCTAAGGCAAGAATAGAAAGACAATACAAAAGGGGACTATGTTGCACAAAGTAAAGTAAACGTGTTGGTTTTGTATGGGTGGGCGAGGAGCTCATCCCACCAGTACAGTTGAGTACTGACACCCACATAGTTTATATGTGCAGGCACAGGTAGAAGCTCGTGGCGCGGGGCTCGCTTGGATGTGTCAAGGCATGGAGTTCCTTGGCGACTCGAAGCGTGCAGCCGCATGGAGTAAAGACTTATACAGGACATAATGTATGGACATCGCCTTCCGAAGCTTCCGCTGGATCAAGACTTGCAATTGAGAGATGAGAGAGAGCTGAGTGAACTTGTAAAATGTGAGAAGAGTGAGCTTGAGTGATTGTAATCTTGGCCTGGCACCCCCAATGTAATCGTTGTTTCAATATCAATAAAGAGCTTCTTTGAATAAATTGTTTTTTAATTCAAATTTCCGCTGATATTATTCAATGTCTCTGCATGGGACTTCTGTGCGACGACCCCGTCGCAGCCGCTGAAATCGGCCGTTATGGAACCCGCCTTGCACGAGCGCAATCTAGGCTCGTGCGGCATCACGCCTTAGCGAGGACGATCGCTCCTACGGGTGCGGAACGTGACATGCTGCAGTGACTACGTTAAAGGGCAACTAGTTCGCTCCAGAGCTGTTTGCGCTCTCCAATATCACAGCTGCCATGTACGGCAGACAGGATGGCCCTCTTGGGTAAAAGCGGATGTTCTACCCAGCACGAGAGAGCCTGATTCGAGTCCTGTATGACTCCGAGTCTGACTTCCGACGAACAGAGAATCCAGATGTCATGTCTGCCCGCCTATGGCGAGTTTAAAGCCTAATTGCAGCTTAATGGCCTTAATCTTCTTGGGAGGGATTTTAGGTTCTATGATGATAAGGATATCGATCTTGTGGATTTTGTTGAGGCTAGAAAGATGCCTCATGGTTGGTTTGTTAGCTAGGCAACGAACATTCCAGGATAGGATGTTCAGCATTAATGTTTCTTAGAGGAGAGGTGTTTGGTCTGCCTTGCTACAGACCTGGTGCGTATGCCCGTAGACTCGGATACATCTTTTTGATCAGATTTTTTGGCATTGGTATTTATCTGGGTATCCAACATTATGGCAGATTCGGTGTGTGGTTCCCTAGCAAGGGAGATGGATGAGTGAGTGACGTTGTCAAGTAAATCTCCAGCAGTGTCCAGGCTGAGTTCCACCGGAGAGATGAGGGGATGTCCTCGAGGCTGTCGTTGGGATCAGCAACCGATAGAGGGTATCCTACGGCGAGGACTTGTCGTCCCCTAAGGATCTGATCTGGTCCTAAGATAGCAAGGACTCCGTCAATGGAAGAATCGTGACTCGTGAGTAGGTTAGCTGAAGGGGATACGTGATAGGGACTCGATACCGAAGAGGACCCCCTGGGATCCTTCTGCTCTGCCTCGGATTCCCTGGGATTCTTCGGCTCTGTCTCTGAATCTGGAGATTCGTGTGGGTCTACGAGGAGGGCGGCAGTGTCATCACAGCCAGAAAGAGCATCGAAGCTGTTCCATAAGATAGGAGACGGGGGTGTGTAAGGGATCATCGCTCGACCAGGAGGCTCGGATGACTCGTCCTTGTTAGTTTCTAATCTGATGTGGGAGTTGGGAAGGAGTAACAGGGGTGATTGAGCCAGATGATTGTGTGACATTCTTCCATCCGTTGGGCTGTACTTCCGACCAGATTTCTTCTTGAGTTCTGGGTGGAGACGGAAGCAATGAGTCGTAAGGTGTCCACGCAGGTGGCAATGGTTACAGAATAGGATGTGGTTATCGTATACTAATTGCTGGGTGTGCGTCTGATTGCTAGCTCGATATGTGTTTGGGAGGTTCTATGGTGAGATCAAGCTCAAGACAGATCTTGGCATAATAGGCTTTGGTGAGGTTGCTTGTTTCCGCAGCCGAAGCCACGTAAGTCCCAAAGGAATTGGCTATGCATTTCAAAGCTGCCGAGACGAAGCAGATAAGGGGGGTTAGGTAGGGTCACCCAGACCGCCACTTTAGCAGAGTCAACTTTGGTGCTGAAGTCCGGGGACCACCTGATAATCTTCATCTGGTGAGAGTCAACAGTGCAAGTACCCTTGGACCACACAGCGTGGTGGTCAGTAACAGAGGAAAGGTGGAGCAGAATATGCCTGAGGTCTAGAGGAGCCACCCGGTAAACCGCAGTAAGCTTCCAACTAGCAATGAACTCCTGCACTCGGCTGAGCTTGGGACAGTCCAAAGAGAATTTGAGCACAAAGGTGTGGAGGAAAGAGTCGGACAGCGATGCCATCTCCTGAACAGAGAAGGGGACCGTAGACAAGGAGGTTGGAGAAGGATAAGGAACCTCAGGGAGGGGAAAGTCCTGAAACTGAAACCCCGACGCTGCCTGCCCTGTCTGATCGCAGCTTGTCTGCGAAGGAGGGCCTCAGGTTAGCGATGGCCGATAGAACGGGCTGGATGCCGCTGGGGATTTGGGTCGCGTGTCGCGAATCACCAAACGGGCGAGAGGATGGCTCCGAGGGAGGCATGATAGCAAGCAGATCATCTGGGGAGGAAGATTCCATCGGAGTAATGGGAGACGCCTTCTCACGGGGAGTGGCTCCACCTAATATGGGGGCATTGGATGCCGCCCAACTAGTGGGAGGGAAGCACGAGACGACAGCTCCAGAGGGGGTAGCAGAGGGGCAGATAACGCCACGACAGGGGTGCCGGCAAAAGCAGAAGGGGGTTGCGCCAGGGCTGTGCAAGTCGGTGGTGGCGCTAGGAAGGCACAGAACACAGGTTGTGCCGGGGGCACAACCCAAGAGTGGGTTAGGTGGATCCTCTGGACGAAGATAATCCCCGGGTCACCCAAACGGAGAGGAGCACAAGGCTGCCTCCGCGCCTACAGAGGCACCGGGAGAGCGGAGAGAGGGAGCTGGCGCAGTATGGGGCGCGGGAGCCCAACCAAGGAGGAGGGATGGTCCACCCAGGATGGGAGAAGGGGCGCAACCTGGGTAGAAGGGGGCCCCCGGGAAAGGATAATAGGCGCAACCTGCTCCTGCCAGAGGAGGCACGGGACCCGAGGGGCTCATAAGAGGGACATTACCGGCGTGGGTAGACAACAAGTGCTCGACACCCGCACGCGCCACGGTCTCCGACGTCGGACCCAAGAAGTGAGGCAGTACGGAATACGAGCAGAGATCCGGTGGGATCGCATGCGTCACCACGTGGCCAGGGGGTCCAGGGATGGACCGCGCCAATATGGGACGCCACCTGGACAGGAACGGCCTAGGTGTGGACTACGCCAGAAGAGGTCAACATCCCCACAGGGGACTTGCCTGCGCCATAGAGGGTCAACCTCCCAAAAAGGGGCTTGACCGCGCCATGAGGGGTCAACAACCCCAAATGGGGCTTGACTGCGCCAGGAAGGGACGTGACCCCCTACGGGGGTGCTGGTCCCGATAGGCCGCATGCTGACAACTCACAAATCGAATTCGAACAGGGACAAGTGGGTGGGCGAGAAGATGGCTCGTGAAACGAGGAGGGGAGGGTGCTAATCCGCCCCGGCGCCTCCGAGATGGAGGACCCGGAGAAGAAGCAAGTCCCGGAGGCTGTACGGCACCGGGGACCAGAGACTGAGCGGACGGAGGGCTGGAGCGGCGCCCGGACCTACTCTGATGGGCGGCACGGCCAACTCCGCGAGGCTGCGGCCGACGAGCAATTGCTGCTCGGGGGACCACGACGGGGGACGACGAGGGAGGCGTCGATGGTGACGTGAAGGAGGGCAGCGGGGGAGAAGGGCGACCGCAAACCGGCTACAAATGGCCTCCTCGACGGGAAGGCCAGAAGACGGGATCGGAGGAGGTTGGGAAGGTGGCATGGTCGAGGATGGGGGAACGGTGGAGGGAGGGGCTGTTTACTAACAGCGACGACGGAGGGAGAAACATGGCGAGGAAAGAAGCAGATGGGAGCGCCTGAAGGAACAAGCTCATTGCAGTTATATATATATATATATATATATATATATATATATATATATATATATATATATATATATATATATATATTCTAACCTTTCTAGCTAAAATATATAGACATTTATTAAATAGGCAAACATATGAAGGTTTATACAATCTAAATACCCCAACTCTACAAATATATGTTAAGAAAATCATTTACCATATTATCAACTAAAATATTACATATTTATATATAATATAACAAGAACTTCGTATATAACCATAATTTGTAAAATGGCCTACTAGGCCACAAAATAAAATAAACTAGATACCAACCATACATCTACATAGATGTCCTTAGACACACTACCCGAGTACATGGGCTTGGGCTTGGTTAAGGTCAAGTCCGGACCAGTTTGGTACAACCTTGTCTTCTATACGTCAATAAATTAATTAATAAATAATTAAGACATCTATAGAGGTTAAGTCACAACTTGGCCTAGTTTTCTGTCACGATCCGCACCCGCTTTTCGGACGCGAGCTCGTGAGCAAGCCAGCTACGTATCGAGCGAACTCCAGTCCAACTCGAGTACGTATAAGTTGTCCAGAGTAGGGTATCATGTCTAGTCTAAACTATATCTCAATCCACAGGAATCATATAAACAAGAATGAACACTATGTGTCGTGGTCTGCAGCCCACTAGCATATATGTCCGATGAGACTCCAAGAAAACTAACAAGAGTCTCTAAACTGAATCAATAAACAGGATAACTCATGATAAGGAATGTAGAGCACGAAAGGATAACAAACGTAATAATGATACCTGAATCCCACAAGAACTTTAAATCCTCCGTCATCCAGAACTACTAGCTAACTCCATGCAATCGCTAAACCTGAAGAGATCATCAGATCCTCAGAGGACATCGCAAGATACATAATATACATGCCTATCTAACATTTTTATCATGCTTAAGAAAATAAACAAGAAAAATAGGAACACGACAAATGACTACTAATACGAACACACGAACACTAGAACAACTACGCGTAAATGAACTGCCGAGCGAACAATGAACACGAGATCAATGGGAGAACCAAACCCTCATCCTGCGTGTGGACTCACGGGTTTGAACTAAGCACTAACCCTCGTCCCGAGTGTGGACTCTCTGGTTAGTTCACGGCAAGGCACCCTCGTGTGAGACTCGTCTCACAGTATCGGTATTTATATACGGATACGTATTATATAGTCTATTTTGTATTTTCTTGATTTTCGTAATGCTTTAAAATTTTTCTAACTTATAGATTTCCTTCTTGGCCGGCATATCGCCAGTATACCGGAGTATACCGACGGCATACCGTCCAGACAGATTTTCCATATTTTAGATATTTTCGATTTCAGATATTTTTATGAATAGTGTTTTCGATATTTTCTTGAATAGTATTTTAGATATTTTGATGAATAGTATTTAGATATTTTATGAATAGTGTAGATGCACTCTATTATCCAATGGATATTTGGTTTTGTTTGAATGGCCATGATTGACTTAGATTTTCACATGGATCACCATCCGACGGCTAAGATTAATTTCCCCTTCTGTATATACCATTTTACTCTCTCTCCTCTCTTTTCATTCTTTTTACTCTCTTCATTTCTTCTTTCCTCTCTCCCCCTTGGAGCTTGCCAAGAGCTTGGCCTTGAGGCCTTTGGTGTGGTGTCTAACCCCCCTAGGAGGAGGAGTAGAAGATTAGGCTTGGAGCTTAACCTAGGCAAGTACATCTTGCCAAATCTATGAACCATATTGTTTTGTTGTCATTTTTTTTGTTTTCCTTGGTATTAAATGCTTAAAATTTTCCCAAACTCATTTTTGTTAAATATGTTTTCCTTATGATTCTCGTATATATGCATGTTTTCCAAAATTTGTTTAAATAAGGTTTTGATTTTCTGTTAAAGCCCAATATGGACTTAGTAGAAAACTTGGTATCAAGAGTGATACTAGTGTTACCATCATGTATCGTGGTCACATATACATATATGAGGCCCTCATATAGTTTGCATATCATGCATTTTGAGTTTGGTGGCAATCGAAACCCGTTTCGGTGTCCCGAAGACCTCTGTTTGAGAGTATTTTGAGGTATTGATCTATCAAATGTTTTGATTTATGAAAACTAATACTCCCATGTTGTAGGGAATTCAATTCTATACAATTTTGACTTTTGAAAATTCGAATTTCGATTTAAAATAAAATTTTTATGGACGAAACAAGTTTTGAGTTCAAAAATCAACTTTCTGTGACGGTTCGAAAAATCCGTCGGAAATCCGCAGAAATTCGTCGGAAAATCCGAACTTGCACCACAAAAATTGCTGTGACACATCGAAAAATCCGCCGAAAATCCGCAATAATCCGCCAGATAATACGGTTAGGCTGTTTTTGTCTGTTTTTGCCCGTTTCTATCCATTTTTGTCCGTTTTTGATATTTTCTTCGTTTGTAATGATTTCTTAACATGATTAGATGATCTTGCATAGTTAGAAAATGATTGTACACCCTATATACACTTGACACTAGCACATGTTCAATCATTTTCCATGAAATGTACTTAGCTTAAATTATTGTTTCCCACATGCCATGATATATCTTTTGATAGATTCTTTCTTACAAGCTATGATAATTGTTACATGTCTTCCTTGCTTACATGATAGTGGCCCGCCGTGGCGCACTCTTCTTACATGTCTTCTTTGCTTATTAGATAGTGAACCGTCGTGGTGCACTCTTGTACATGTCTTTCTTTGCTTACATGATAGTTGCATGTCATGGCGCACTCCCTATAGTGGCTCGTCGTAGCGCACTCCCAGCTTCTAGTTTATTATATTTTCTTGTTGTGGCTTGTTATGGTGCACATTCTCTCTTTTGTCCAGTCTTGCATGTCTTATGTCTAGGATGGATTCTGCAGAATGCCACACCCAGAATCCAAGAAAATGGTAAGGATTATATAACTAGATTGATCATTAGAACATGGGTGGGGAGGATTTCCCAGTTACCTGTTGCCTTTGGTCTAGGTCATTATAATATTTTAATTTAAGGGTTTGGAGCTATCCGTCGAGATGAGAACTCTCCCAACTTCACCGTCGCGTGGGAGGACAAGGATACACATGTAATCACTTCCCGGTATGACCAACAGGTGGCAGCAGGCAGGTAACCGGACTTGGAATTCTCAAACTTGCATTTGTTAGTAATTAGGATTGTGACAACCCTAGTTAGCTAATGTATAAAGTCGTACTCATTGCTTGGCAGTGACTATTGTATGGAGTCCAGTCAGTCTAGTTTGTCTAGGTACTAGTCCGAATTTGTTTATTTCAGTACATCTTCGTTTATGCTTTACTTTTACCGGTAAATGATTAGATACTAAAGTTCTGTTCAGGAGAAGGATTACAACCCCGGTCCTTGTTTGGTTTACGGGTTGTAACTTGGGTTTCAGAATAGTTCCTAAGTCATCTTATCATTTGTCGTTCTATAGAGTATCTTACATGCTCACATGTCTCAGTTACCCTACATGCTCATATGTTCCAGTTATCTTACATGCTCTAAGTTATCTTAACATGCTCACATGTTCCAGTTACTTAACATGCTTACATGCTCCAGTTATCTTAACATGCTCACATGCTCCAATTACTTAACATGCTCATATGCTCCAGTTACATAACATGCTCACATGCTCCGTCTACTTAACATGCTCACATGTCTAGTTTATCTTTCATGTTCGCATGCTTCCTTTTTCTTACATGTACACAGTTTACATTATGTCACATGTCCTTTACTTTATGCTACATGTTGCTTTACTTATTGTCTTTTCTATTCTCGGGATAAGTGCATTGGTAGCGCACGAGTCTCAATTTGCTTTTAATTATTTCTGTCTCTATCCATTGCTATGATTTGCATGCTAGTTTGGCTTCCTTTGTGGTACTTGCTATTGGGGGTCTGACCCTACTGGTTTTGTATTGACCAGATCTGATAGAGGAGCCCGGAGGATCTTCCGTACCTTCCACTCGTTGGTGATTACCCAGAGCACCAGAGTACCTTAGTGGATTTTCTATTTCATTCTCCCACTAGTTATGTACATTATTTTTTTGTGGCGTTTAGCCTCCGAGCACGTGTTTAGCTCGTGATTTGGACTTGACATTTAGCCTACGGGCCTAAACATGATTTGCGTATTCTAGACTATAGCTAGAGCTTATCATGTATGACTATTACTCTTGCTAGTCTTCACTCTGTATTACTAGCTTCATGATCATTGATATATGATAGTTTGGGACGCTTTACTATTTTATATTCCAGTTGATCTTACTTCTTGTATATTGTTTACTGCCTGTGATTAAGATACCTAAGATTGTTTCACCTAGGATCGACTGTTGGCTTGTAGTAGTAACCCCCATCTATACAGCTTATACGTTATTTCGGAGTACTGGAGTACTTTGGTATACGTAGCTGGCCTGGTCCGTCCCTACTTGCCAGTATTCTGGTTCTAGGGCGTGACATAGGTCTTAGTGGTGGCCCACGTAGGTCTGATTTATCAGATATGTAGGGGTTACTAATGTTTAGATATCTCAGTCACAATTCTCCTTTATTGATATCCTTTGTGTTATTCTATATCTCTGATCCTTTGACCTAATATCTGTCTTGATCGTTGATCTTTCATGTTCCCTCAATTTAATCCTTGTGTCCTTTAACTTTCAAGGGCACGGTTCTTAATCCTTCCGATCATCTTGTTCGGGTTTTACCGATGGCAGTCAGTAATCTTCTAATAGGCCAGTTATGGAGGATCAGTCTCAGCATTCAGGGACAGAGTTCAGAGATGACCCGAGGGTGGAGGTGTCAATTCATCCTGATCAGCCAGCAGGGTCAGTCCTACCAGAGTCCAGCTTCACCGGCTACCCCGGCAGTCCAACAGTATATGGCTCAGGTACCATTTCAATAGCAGCCGGTTAGAGCAGCAGTTTCGAGACGTGGGCAGGCAGAGTTTGGTATGTTAGAGCAGGTTTTGGCTGAGGGCGGTCATGTTGTAGGTATTGTCCTATTCTGCTTCCACTCTTATTTATCTCTTGGGTTACACATATTTGGCGAGTTTCTCGTCCCACTCTTCTGTCTTCGTAGTCGAGGCATGTGATAACTTTATTAGGTATCGACTACGAAGATACGTCCTGGGTAGAGTCATGTCTTGGACTAAGTCATTGGTACCGGCTTATTTTGATAATTGACTTTTATCTAAGTTGTGGAGTCAGCATAGGCCTGCTCCTACTCAACTGACTCAGGAGACATATTTATTCATATGTCTCCATCCCTTCTTGATTGTAGTTATGTTACTGCTTATGCATTTACTTATATTACTGTTGTCTTTATCTTACCAACATGCCATGCTTTGTTTTGATTGATATGATTTTTTAGCTCTTTGGCTTGGTTTTCATGCTTGACTAGATTTAGGAAATTTCGAGGACGAAATTTATTTTTAAGTTGTGGAGAGTTGTGAGACTCGTCTCACAGTATCGGTATTTATATACGGATACGTATTTTGTAGTGTATTTCATATTTTCTTGATTTTCGTAATGCTTTAAAATTTTCCTAACTTATAGATTTTCTTCTTGGCCGGCATACCGCAAGTATACCAGAGTATACCGACGGCATACCGTCCAGACAGATTTTTCACATTTTAGATATTTTTGATTTCAGATATTTTCATGAATAGTGTTTCCGATATTTTCGTGAATAGTGTTTTAGATATTTTGATGAATAGTGTTTAGATATTTTCATGAATAGTGTAGATGCACTCTATTATCCAATAGATATTTGGTTTTGTTTGAATGGCCATGATTGACTTAGATTTTCACATGGATCACCATCCGACGGCTAAGATTAATTCCCCCTTCTATATATACCATTTACTCTCTCTCCTCTCTCTTTTCATTCTTTTCACTCTCTCTTCATTTCTTCTTCCCTCTCTCCCCCTTGGAGCTTGCCAAGAGCATGGACTTGAGGCCTTGGGTGTGGTGTCTAACCCCCCTAGGAGGAGGAGTAGAAGATTAGGCTTGAAGCTTAACCTAGGCAAGTACATCTTGCCAAATCTATGAACCATATTGTTTTGTTGTTATTTTTTGTTTTCCATGGTATTAAATGCTTAGAATTTTCCTAAACTCATTTTTGTTAAATATGTTTTCCTTATGATTCTCGTATATATGCATGTTTTCCAAAATTTGTTTAAATAAGGTTTTGATTTTCTGTTAAAACCCAATACGGACTTAGTAGAAAACTTGGTATCAAGAGCGATACTAGTGTTACCATCATGTATCTTGGTCACATATACATATATGAGGCCCTCACATAGTTTGTATATCATGGATTTTGAGTTTGGTGGCAATCGGAACCCGTTTCAGTGTCCCGAGGACCTCTGTTTGAGAGTATTTTGAGTTATTGATCTATCAAATGTTTTGATTTATGAAAACTAATACTCCCATGTTGTAGGAAATTCAATTATATACAATTTTGACTTTTGAAAATTCGAATTTCGATTTAAAACGAAGTTTTTATGGCCGAAACAAGTTTTGAGTTCAAAAATCAACTTGCTGTGACGGTTCGGAAAATCCGTCGGAAATTTGCGGAAATCCGTCGAAAAATCTGAACTTGCACCACAAAACTTGCTGTGACACTTCGGAAAATCCGCCGAAAATCCGCAATAATCTGCTGGATAATCCGGTTAGGCTTTTTTTTGTCTGTTTTTGTCTGTTTTTGCCCGTTTCTGCTCATTTTTTGTCCCTTTTTGATATTTTCTTCGATTGTAATGATTTCTTAACATGATTAGATGATCTTGCATAGTTAGAAAATGATTGTGCACCATATATACACTTGACACTAGCACATGTTCAATCATTTTCTATGAAATGTACTTAGCTTAAATTATTGTTTCCTACATGCCATGATATATCTTTTGATAGATTCTTTCTTACAAGCTATGATAATTGTTACATGTCTTGCCTTGCTTACATGATAGTGGCCCGCCGTGGCGCACTCTTCTTATATGTCTTCTTTGCTTATTAGATAGTGACCCGTCGTGGTGCACTCTTGTACATGTCTTTCTTTGCTTACATGATAGTGGCCTGTCATGGCGCACTCCCTATAGTGGCTCGTCGTAGCGCACTCCCAGCTTCTAGTTTATTATATTTTTTTGTTGTGGCTTGTTATGGTGCACATTCTCTCTTTTGTCCAGTCTTGCATGTCTCATGTCTAGGATGGATTCTGCGGAATGCCACACCCAGAATCCAAGAAAATGGTAAGGATTATATAACTAGATTGATCATTAGAACATGGGTGGGAAGGATTTTCCAGTTACCTGTTACCTTTGGTCTAGGTCGTTATAACATTTTAATTTAAGGGTTTGGAGCTATCCGTCGAGATGAGCACTCTCCCAGCTTCACCGTCGCGTGGGAGCACAAGGATACACATGTAATCACTTCCCGGCATGACCAATAGGTGGCAGCAAGCAGGTAACCGGACTTGGAATTCTCAAACTTGCATTTGTTAGTAATTAGGATTGTGACAATCCTATTTAGCTAATGTATAAAGCCGTACTCATTGCTTGGCCGTGACTATTGTACGGAGTCCAGTCTAGTCTAATTTGTCTAGGCACTGTCCGAATTTGTTTATTTCAGTACATCTTCGTTTATGCTTTACTTTTGCCGGTAAATGATTAGATACTAAAGTTCTGTTCAGGAGAAGGGTTACAACCCCGATCTTTGTTTGGTTTACGGGTTGTAACTTGGGTTTCGAAATAGTTTCCTAAGTCATCTTATCATTTGTCGTTCTATATAGTATCTTACATGCTCACATGTCTTAGTTACCCTACATGCTCATATGTTCCAGTTATTTTACATGCTCCAGTTATCTTAACATGCTCACATGTTCCAGTTACTTAACATGCTTACATTCTCCAGTTATCTTAACATGCTCACATGCTCCAATTACTTAACATGCTCACATGCTCCAGTTATATAACATGCTCACATGCTCCGTCTACTTAACATGCTTACATGTCTAGTTTATCTTTCATGTTCACATGCTTCCTTTTTCTTACATGTACACAGTTTACATTATGTCACATGTCCTTTACTTTATGCTACATGTTGCTTTACTTATTGTCTTTTCTATTCTCGGGATAAGTGCATTGGTAGCGCACGAGTCTCGATTTGCTTTTAATTATTTCTGTCTCTATCCATTGCTATGATTTGCATGCTGGTTTTAGTTCATAGTTTGGCTTCCTTTGTGGTACTTGCTATTGGGGGTCTGACCCCACTGGTTTTGCATTGACCAGATCTGATAGAGAAGCTCGGAGGATCTTTCGTACCTTCCACTCGTTGGTGATTACCCAGAGCACCAGAGTACCTTAGTGGGTTTTCTATTTCAT